>JAWNPQ010000136.1:8702500-9127500 GCA_035047465.1 Drosophila sordidula | reverse complement strand
GAAAAAAAGAAACACAAAATAAATAAAGGCAGCAACGGCTACAAGAAAACCAGTTCAGTTTGGTTTAGTTTTGGCAGCGGCTTTGTCTTGTTAGCTCTGTGGTGTTTAGTATATATATGTATAATATATATGGCCAAGTTGTTGTTGTCTTAATGAGCACTCCAGTTCTTAGCAACATGCTTTAAATTATATCTGTAAATTGCCATATCTTTACACTCAAAAAAGGTGTTTTAATTTAGTTTTATTTAAATTTTCTTCAAATATCAAGTATTTATCGGTTTGTTTTTATCCCATATTTTATAAGAATTGACACTTACTCCAACTACAATATTTCTTAGATTAGGTATTGTACTTAGGGATTTTTAGACTCAAAAAATAATTCTCAAATTAAAAATTTAATGCAGAGTATAAAAGGCTGCAAACTGTGTTAAATTTTAATCGCAATTATACTTGATTTAGGTAAAAAGCTCTTTATTTTTATGTATTTTTCTCAAAGTGTAGCTTGACTAATTTGGCTAATCAAAGCGTTTCCTGATCTGTAACAAATTGTGTTTCAGTTCTTTGATCGCTCTCAGCTGAAATAAATTCCCACAGTTTGCACAGTCTGTTGGCTCGTATCAATTACCAATTGCATATCTGCAGTTATGCTAGCTATGCACACACACACACACACACATGCTGACTGTTGATCATTGCAATCAGTCGATCAGTGATCTCATCTCATCGATCTTTTGTCCATGGTCGTTTCCCACACCTGAGCGAGCGAGAGCTAGCGAAAGAGAGAGGGCAACAAACTTTGGCAAACAAAACGCCTTCTATGGCATTATGGAAATACCGTTAGTGCTAGCGTTTGGCCAAAAACAAAAAAAAGGGGGAAAAAACAGCCCAATCAAATTCATAAGTTTCTACAACCAAGATCAAAAGGGGGCCCCCGAGCAGGTGACCAACGTATCCAATATCTAAGATCTTTACCAGCAACTGTTGGTGTTGTTGTTATACCCTGTAGCCATTGAAAGTGCTTAAGGGTATATTGTAGTTGTGCATATGCGTTTAACAGGCAGAAGCGGGCTCATAAAATAAATATATTAATGATCAAAAATCGGTTCTATCTAAATTGTTTTCAGACTAAAAAAGCTGGGTATAAGCTGGATATACAAAATTAAAAGCTAGAGACATCAAATTAATAGTATTTAGATGAAAAATATATATATATATTTTTTTGTATACCTTTATATGTCAAAGTATATATAAAATATATGTTACATTAATTCAAGGCAGTTTACAGGGCATCTCCAAGTCGGTCAGCCTCGTGTTGTTGTTGCAACAATCATTTGGCAGTGATCTATCATTGCCAACTGGCCAAAAGAGACATACACACAATATGGCTTTGGCTAGTTAGTTGGCTAGGAAGTTGTCTATGAGAACCTTGAACCCAAAAGCAAAAAAACAAAGACAACAACAAGCAGCTAACTAGAGTTGTTGTTGTTGCTGCTGCTGCTGTTGACGGCAACGTCGACACGGCCTTTGAAATATGATTTTGAATGGAATAGCGTGGACAGTTTTTTGATTTTGTGATTTTGATTGAGTTGAAAATCAAAAGAAGAAAAAAAAACAAGCATATAAAATTTAAAAATAAACAATAATAATATAAATAAAGCCGCCGTCGTGCTTTGTTGGCCGTGCTGGGTGTTAGTGTTATGGCCAATGCGGCTATCTGACAATCGGTGGCAAGTCCAATCCACTCCATTAGACTCAACTCTTTGAGCCCCCAACTGGCCCCCCCGACAAGCCAAGCTCATGACAGCCAACACAATGCGAATTTTTTTTCGAGCTCAAAAAAACGGTTGACGGCAAATCCGCTTAGGCGTCGGCCAAGTCAGCAAGCCCACACACACACCCTCTAATCAGGCGTGTGTGTGTGTGTATATATGTGTGTAGTCGCCTATACCTTGCTGTGTGTGTGGCATGTGTAGGGTATGTGAACACATTGGTAATTGCAGCCGGCGCTGAAATCAGCAATTGTACAATAAATTTTATGCTCGCCGTTAACTTTTTCTCAAATACACTTGTAGAAAATGGGTATTGTGATATTGTTAAGAAATATGTACATAATATACATACTTGAATTGAGCTGAAAATTAAGTTTTTGTATAAAGGAAACTAATATATTCCTGATCATACATATACATATGTGGTTCAAGGTTCGGCTGTTTTTTGACTTGGCTTAAAGTTCAGCTAAGACTGTAAATTATAAAAGTAACTTGTGGCAAGGGTATTGAATATTCGACATAACGAAATAAAATAATATATACATATATATATTTATTTGTTTTACTTTATGTATATATAGTTATGTTTATATTTTTTATTTGTTGTAGACTTTAGCTGCTTGTATTTTTTTTTTGCAATGTCATTTTGTATTTTTTTTTTTTTTTTTGTTAAATTTCGTTTGATTTAATTTGGCTTTTTTTCAGTAAATGCTTTGCGGAAGCAAAAAGCTGTTACGGGCTTCACCTATTTATATATATGTCTTCATACATATGTTCATGTGTATTTGTGTGTGTGTTATGCGACAGTTGATTTTTTTTTTGCAATTGCCTTTTACCTAATGTTATTAACGCCATATTGACACACATTTTGCCCAGACAGAAAGCAACATAAAAATTAAAAAAAATATATGTATTTATATATATGTATATGTGAAAAACAGAGAAAAATCTAAGCTAATTACGTGACAACGCCGCTATCGCTTCCCCCCCTCAAACCTATAAGCCCATGCGATAACAACAGCCGCAACGTCACCCCCATGCCCATTTGGGTGAAGGGTGGGGGGGGGGTTGTTTGTTGCAACATCTTTTGCGCTTTCTTAACGACTTTCGCTCTCTTTATTTTTACCTGCACATCAGGCACATGTCACGTTCTGGTGCTTTGTTGCATGCAACTGCTGCTTGCAGCAACGACCAAAGTTATGACTTGCCCCACATTTTGCAGCGCCTCCCCGTGCCCCGCCCATCTGCCAGCGTGGCCAAAGTCACGTTAATTGCATCGACAACCGACACTCGACTACCCGGTCCACGGGGCCTGTGACCTATGGAAAGTGCAAGGCATAAATTAACTGAAAACTAAGCCAAAGAATATCATCGCACGTATTGTGCAGAATTTAATGAAAATTATTGTTTGTGTACAATTGAAAAAAAAGAAGGAAAACATTTTCATTCAATAAATTCTTTGTTTATCATTTTCATTTATTTAACGACCTCTTTTCGTTATTTGTACGCTGTTTATTAAATAGCTTAACTTAATTGGCTAATTAAAATTGAAATTTATTTACAGCAGTTAAAATCATTTTGTTAATGGTGTTTAATTGGCTGTGCTATATAATTAAAATTTTCTGTTAAATAGATCATTTTACCGAGTTTCTTGACGGGTTGATCATTTAGTACCATTATAAATACAAACAAATCATATGATTAATATAATAGTTTTAATGCCTTTGCTGCTTTGAAATTGAAATTTCGTTTTATATTTTTGTTATTCTTTTCTACTTCACTATAAAAAAGCTATTTTGGCATGCAGAAATTATTATTATTTATTATAATTTTTGTATCAAATTTATTATTTAGTTTTTTATATAAACTGTTTTCTATTTAAGACATTCTTTTTATGCTTTAATCGAAATTGGTATTTCTGAAAAATATTTTTGCTATACTTGACACGTTTTGGCACTAAGTACAGAGTACCTAGAAATCAGTCTGGTTTTTAGTCATCTTGAAAAAAATAAACTATTTACTACGAACTGCAATCGGTCACCTTTACGGAACGGAGGACATACACCTATATCGATCTGTATAGTTTCATCAAATTATACTATATATATATATATTATAATAATATAATATAATATATATTTTTTAGATGGCGTATGTATTAATCTGTGCCACGTTTCATCCATAAGGCATCTTCGTTGAGCTCACTTGAAAACAATTTAAATTCGTTATTAAAAATAATATTAAGATATGGTATAAATATATAGTTACAGATGTATTCAAATTTATGGTTTAAAAAAGCCTTTTAGGTTATCAATATAGTACCTTGATGCAAAGTAGAACTTCTAAAGCGTACACAAATCTCAAGTGAATTAAAATTCTAATTTAAAATAGTTATAAAAACAATAACAAAATCACCTTTCAATTGGGTCCAAATTGAACTTTATTAAATTTGTTAACAAATAAATATAAAGTTCCCAAAGTTTTTATAAATTTGGATCAGTTTTTAAATATTTTGATTAATGTGTATAGTTTACATTTTTTTAAGTCAAATTTATAAATTTATGAATTGTGGTATAAAGGTGTTCAATTGGAATAAAATGTATGTCAAATTTTGAAGAGATTTAAAAATGAAATATGTTTAAAAATTGTGCAAAATATTGCTTTCAATGTTTTTGTTCAAAATACAAAAAGTCTTGTCTTCTTGAGATTCCAAAAAATTCAGGTATAAATAAAATATAATAATTATGTATTTTATATCTGAATAATTTGTCAACTTGAAGGAAATTTTTTTCTTTGGTTAATAAAAAAGTGGGGCAAAAAATTAAAAATGTAAAAAAAATAAATGATTACCAAGAAATAATATAAGTGAAATAGACGAAAGAAAAAAAAATTGTTTCCTTCAAGTGCATCAGGTTGTATGTGTATGAAAATTGGTTACGAATTGTATTGATACCATTTATGGCTTAGGACTCAGCTTTATGCCCACCTGATCCATGGATAGGGGCTCACCACCCGCGCTAGTTGTCTTGAGCGTCGCCTTCTTCTCCTGGACCAGCATCAGCGAGGCCACAAAGAATTGGCCCAGCTTGAACTGCGGCTTATCGGCCAGAACATCCTCCAGGGTTGCCTCGCCGCCGTGCTCCTCGCAGACCTGCTCAACTATCTGCTTGAGCTGCTCCAGGTCCATGTCTGGATGCGCTGTGGGCATTGGTTGCGCCCCATCTTTATGAGCTTCTTCATTCTGCTCCTCGCCTTCGTCTTCGCCGTACTCGTCTTCCTCCTCGTCATCCTCTTCATTGTCCGCATACTCCTCTTCCTCGTCATCCGGCTGATCCGGCGGGTTTTCGCGCCCGCCCCGCTGTCTCTGTATGGTGAAATCCTCACGGCTATCCAGCAACCAGCGCCTATGCCGCTCCATTTCCATATCCTCTTCTTCCTGCAGCTCCAGAATCTCCTGCCTCTCCAGCTCCTCCAGCTCCTTTTCAATTTCCCCATCCATCTCCGCGCCCAGGCCGCGCTGTTGACGCACCATTCGTATGACAGATTCGCGCCAGGCATTGACATAATCATCTGTTATCGCTGTTGGCGGCACAAACGCAAACGAAGCTGCAGCTCGGGACGCGGCCAATTGGCCCGAACTGTTGGCCAACTGCTGAGCACCGTCGAGGAATGGGTTTCGTGGCTCGAGGAGTTTCGCGTTGATGGCAGTCGCAGTTCTTGGCAGTGGGTGATCCCAGCGTGTGCTCTTCAGGAACCCGTACTCATCCAGCTGGTAATTTTGGGAAAAGCGCTTGCCCGGATTCAGGGCCATGTTGCCAAGCGACTCGTTCAGCTGGACGCTCTGGTCCAACACTTGGACAGCATGCCCGCCATCAACATCTTCCGATGGCGACAGCAGCTCGTCCATGTCCGATGCATCGTCGGGCATATCCAACTCCTCGAGCTTGCTGCGTATCACGTGCAGCTCGTCGCGCAGCTTGATGGCCACCTTGCTCGTGCAGGGCTCCTCGAGGCGTCTCTGGATGGTCACCATGCGAATCCTAAGCTGTCGCTGTGTGGCATTCAAGTCCGCTTTCATCTTGGCAATGCCGGCCCGAATACTAGCCAGGATAACATCGTCCTCATCCTCATCCTCCTCATCATCATCGTCATCGTCATCATCATAACGCTCGTAATCGTGTCTGTTCATGTCATCGTTGGGTGTCTGCGGCTCCTCGCAGCGACGCTTCTCGGGCTTTTGCGAGAAATCGATGGGCTTCAGCTCGAGCACCGATTCGGACCAGTCCTCGACGTTCGACAGGCGACGCTTGATCACCCTTCGGCCAGCTTCGTCCGGCGACTCCGGCGATTTCAGCCCCGCTGGCCGTTCAGCGCCCAAGTCCGGCCCATTGCTGGCCATGCGACGATTGAAGACAGCCTTCTTTCTGCGGCTGACGTTAAGTATCATATTCTCGAGGGTATCGCTCAGCGGGGAGCTCGAGGCGGGCGAGACGCGCGTTGCCCAACCCGGCTGGGCATCAATATCGGAGGACTCCGAATCGGGCTGCATATCGAGGAGTCGGCGACGAATCTCGACAATTTCCTTGCGCATCCTATTGGCCAGCTCGCTGTTGCAGGGCTTCTCCAGGCAGCTCTGCAGTATCAACAGACGACCCTCGAGATAGCCTTGCATGCTTATCATTGGCATCGGCTGCGGAGTCTGGTCCCCACAGACCGCCACCTGGGCCTGAGCCTCGGGGCGGGGCAACAGCTGTTGATCCCTGAGCTTGTGCTCCGTGGCGACCTGGCATGAATCCTGGCCAGCGTCGACGCTGTGTTCGCCCGGCCACACATTCGCATTGAATGGGCTATCAGCATTATTATAGTTATTGCGTTGACGTTGAATATTTGATCGGGCTTGAATGCTCTGCTCCTCGGCGATCGATTCGTCAGCGGACGATTCCGAGTCCGATTCCGGCGGTGCCTTGATCGGTTTGCGCCTAATGGGCGAAACGGATTCATCGGAAGATTCCAAGCCGGACGACGTTATCAGCTTGCATTTGGGCGTCTGGCACGAGTCGATATCATCTGACGATTGCGATTCCGACGAGGATAGCTTGATGGCTCTGCGCTTTACAGGCGGCGCAGAATCGTCCGAAGACTCCGGCCCATTGTCCTTTTCATCGTCATAGTCCTTGGGTGAAACAGTCTTAATGATCTTTGTCTGATTGAAAGCCAGCTCGTTGTCCGACGACTCAGTCCTGCTATCCTTGGGCTCATTCGAGTCTTCGGATGTCTCCGACACGTTGCCATCATCCGAATCCCCCGACGATCGGTTCTGAGTGGATTTCGATGACTGCTGTTCAGCAAAATGTACACGAAGCGATCGCAGATCATCGGACGTATCCGAACCGGCTGACTCATCCGAGACTTCCATACGATTAATGGCACTGTGGCCCATCATCGACTCGGACATATCGGAATCCTCGCCATCCTCGACGACCTTGGACTGCCTGTGCATCGCGGCGGCACTGTCCTCAATGGTGGCCAGGGCAGCGGTCGAGTTCCGCTGCGCCGACCATTCTATCGCATGAAAGGGTATATCCGGCATCAGCATATTCGTATCGGGGTCCATATAATAGGTGAACAGCTTATAGTTGCCCTTGGAGTCGATCGCTTTGCCGCCGTTCGGATCGACCAAATTTGGCCAGAGGCCACTCGGCGCTGAATCCGGATCCCAATTCAATTGTAATGGACGTCTCTTTACTTTCTTCATGCCGACGCGACTGAAGCGCTTCTCGTCCGACATAACGGCGAATTTCTTCGGTTTCATCACATAATTGAACGGCGAATTGGGATTCGCAGCGTCCAGCCGCTCAGCACGACGACTTCGCCGAATGGACGGAATGAACACTGCGCTCGCCCCGTCGGAGCCGAGACCCGTCAACAGGCGCCAGGTTTGGGCGCGAGGGCCACAGAACTTGGCGCAGTGGGCCAAGAGGACGACAGCGTTAATGTGCACCGTTCGGGAGAGGATCTGGTTGCCCGGCAGCTGGACGACATGACGCATAAAGTGCTCCATGTACGGGCCCAGCGGAAACCTCAGTCGACGCAAAAGCTGCGCGTCCCGAAAAACCTCAAAGATGGCATCTAGCAGAGTGCTCATCGACGGATTTATATAGAACGCGCGAATCGCGCAGGCTGCGAGAGTTGGCTCGGCTTTATTATTGTTGCGGGTCGGGAACGGTTGCATCTTGAATGTGATTGATACCTCGAATCAACGAAAACGAAATGAATAATTTCAATGAATGAGAAAAATGACAAAAAAAAAATATATATAATTTAATTTTTCTTTTTTTATTTTTTGCTTACTTTCGAGAACGATGTGAGCTTGTGAAAGGTTCGTTTTGAAAAGGCAGGATATGGCAGTCTACAATGACGTTGTCAAGTATTCATCGGAGAAAGTTACACGAAATATCCGCTCAACACCAACATCGATAGGTGTGTGTGCCTGACACGTCCAACAGTACTCAAAGTTTTTTTTCTAATCTGACATTAACTGAAACTGAAATTGTCCCTTTTTAACACTGTCTAAACTACAGTGCCGCCTGTAAGTTTTCGAACTACGCAAAGTGGCGAATTCAAACATTTCGATAAGCCCTATTTACATTTTAATTGCCAATCGAAAAAGCTGTAAGCGTTTATTTAACACTCTCATATTTTTACAACCCCTTCCAATTGAATACGTTGATAAGAAATAAACAAAAGCCGCTGTTTAGATACCGAAATGGGAATTCGCGCTTAAAGCGCCTTTCTTATGAATTTCACGTCTGATTAACACTCTACATCGATAAATACTCATGTGAGCCTGGAAAGTACTCACAATTACATTTGTATCGATTTGTGTTCAACGGAAGTTTATATCTCAACTAAAATAAAAGATAAATATAAAAAAACTTTAATATTTAGAGATCCTCAGATCTTCCAAGTCAAACAAATTAAATGTATAATTAATTTTATTGAAAGCGAATACGATAGAAATATTACCATTTTGTAGAAAATAGGTACCAGTGTACCTTTATATTTTGTGCCGCATGTTCGAACCGAGCCTGAAAGTGTATCCTGGAATAGTTTAATATATGTTCGATAAAATTCAGTGTACCATTAAATTGATTAAGTACCAGTTTTGGTACATTTGTAGGACATTCAGTAACCGAGGCTGGCAGTATATAGTATGTACCATTGAATTGATAGAGTCCCCGTGTTGGTACATTTGTACCACATGCAGGCACCGATTCTGAAAGGGCATTAGTGCAGTAGGGTAACATATGTTCGATATGAACTCATGCAACCGATTCTGCAAGTGTTCTCAATTGTGCATTATTGCAATAGGCAAGATTTCTTCCATCCAATTCAGTGTACCAAATTGGCAAGGTACCAGCTGTGGTACATGTACCAAGCGAGCCTGTATTTGCTGGCATAGGCCAAGTGACAAATAAATCGCTGTCGACGGTCGCATCTCTGTTAAGTGCTTGTCTGCATATCAAATGCAGGCATTGTTCAACACTGGCTAATCAAATCATCACGGCACGTGCCGCAGCATAAGAGATTGTGATGTCATAATAACAATTTCCATGGTCCTCGTGTCGATGTCGACGCTTTCGAAAGTGAAAATCTGATGCAGCTTAGTTGAGGCACCGACAACGACAACGACAACGACAACAACAACGGCAAATGAAGCCACAACGAGGCACATTTAACGTCAGGGCGCATGCACCACACACAGCTTCGATTCAAATTTGAATTTTCAGTTTCAATTGCGGCTCTAGCCGAAGCTGCCATGCGCTACCGGCTAGAAAAACCAAAAATAGGTAAATAAAATAAATGTGCATATTTAAGCTGACTCAGCTTGGCGCAAAAACTAAAAGCATGTAAATTCAAGAAATAAACAGGCAATTGTGTCTTTAAGAAGCCGGCAATAAATTTGATATGTAGCGCATTGCATTTGGCGTGCACAAGGCCACATGCCCGGTCGTGGGTAGCGCAGCGAAGATTCAGACCAACTATTTAACGCCTCTGGCCAAATGTGCATCGTCGTGGGCGTCTCTGGCTCTGTGGCTCCGCGGCTCTGCGGCAGCGGCTGTGCACCATCGAGAGCTTTACCTTTCGTTCAATGATAAGAGCCAGACACAGGCCTCGAACAGACAGCTGACACAACAGACACAACGACTTGGCAATACTCTGCCACGATTGTTATTGTTGGGTGCGGCTTGCTAATATTTTTCCTGCTGGGTTTGTGGGGTGAGTTCCCAAATCAGTGCTGCCAACTTGTTGAAGAAAATATATCAAAGCCTTATAATCAGTGCTGCCCACTTGATGAAAAGAAGTTGCTAAAAAATATATTAAATTGCCTTTATTTTTTGGGCGTTATTTAAAGTGGACTTTTGAAACGATGCTTTAAGTATTTAAATCGCAACTTCTCAAGCAGTGCTGCCAACTCGTTGAAGAATAAGATTTCTGCTATGCTGTGTAATTTATTTGATGAGCAGTGTTTGTAGCGAAAACACAGCTATTAATTGCGAGTTCAATTTGTATGGCCATTTCTTATCCAGTGCTGCCAACCTATTATAAGATATTTATCACTAATTCGAGAATTTAGTACACAAATTATTATCCAGTACTGCCAACTGACTAAAAATATTAATTTATGCTATGTTATGTTTTTAGAAATAAAATCATATTTTAACATATACTCTTAATCGGTGCTGCCAACTCGTTGAAGAGAAGTTTATTTTCGCAAAAAATAAAAAAACACTCAATATAATATGATATCTATATACTATAACAGTAAATGTGCTAATCCTCAGTGCATTCCAAATGCAAACGGGCAAATTGTGCTTCAGCCACGCCCACTTGCGGCGTTAATTGTCAGACGTCAGCAGGTTGTGATGATGCCCTTGTTTGGGGTTAGGGTACGAAACGGTGAAACAATAAACACCAAATAAAGCACTTTGAATGCAGTTTGTGGAGATATCCATAAAAAAATCTGAACGAAAAAAAATAAAAAATAAAAATAATAATAATAAATAAATAATAAGCGACACGAGTGCGAGAGAGGGAAATATTGAAATTGTTTAAATATTAAATTATTACAAAAATGTGCATAAATGAATATGGAATGATGTAAATGGAATTGGAAATGGAAATGGAAATGCATGACACGTCGCGCAACTTTGCCGCTGTGGCAGTTGTTGCCGTTGTTGCAGCTCGTCGTGCCAAGCAGCGCCTTCAAATCGAATCCGATTGGCTTGGATCGCATCTCATCGCACCGGATTGCATTGCATTAACTAAATGACATAACCTAAAAAAAAAACAACATTAAAAATTGCGTTTGGCTTGCGGGGGCGTCAAATAGCGGCAACAAGTGTGCCAGTGTTGAAAAACAGCGTGCGCTGCAGGGCTGCAAAGAGCCGTAAAGTGCTTTAGACTGCTGCCAAATTGGCCAGCTTGAGATTTAAATGGGTTGGAAGTGGTCCTCACTATGTTTGGCATAGATAGAAGCGCTCTAAAAGGCATAAATACCGCATTTATCTCAAAGTTAATGTGTCGTGTTTTTTTTTTTCTTTGTTTGATTACACCTTGAAGTTTAATTAGGCACAATCTTAAAAAACGAAATGAACTTAAAATCGCAATAATTAAAATAGAGCAACAAGCTGATAAATGTCGCATAATTTGCAATATTAAGAGATTAAAATATAGTTAATTTCATATAAGTTTTGTTTACCTTTATTTTCGGCACTCGAAAATTTGAACTTTCAGAAATTAAAATTGGGATTTAAATTTTAAGCATTTGTTAATTTTTTCAATTTTACTGTCTTCTGTATTTAAACACTTTTGAAAGTCTGGCGTTCCTAAGTTGTATATTTAATTGCAGTAACTTGCATCAAGATTTCCCAGTTCATATAGTTTGTAGTTACTCTTTACTTATAATTCGCAACTAGTACTAGCTATATAATCAGGGCATTATATTTCTGGCTTGAAGAATACGACTTTATTTCTTAAATGACCCACTTGGAATGTTCATTTTTCCTTAATAATATATTTTATTAATTAATACACTTATAATCCGCAACTAGTTCTAATCTGCTGATCACGTTATGAGTTTAACTGTCATTCAATTCTCGAAATATCACTTTTTTAAGGACATTTGTCAGCTAGGACAATAAGACACTTATTCTTTATAATTCGCAACAAGTTCTGGCAAACTGATCATGTCGTGAGTTCCCGAATGATTCACTTCGAGAGTACAATATGTACTATGTCCGCTAGGAGAATATCCAATTATTGTTTGCTTATAATTCGCAACTAGTTATAGCGGGCTAATCATGTCATGAGTACCCAAATACCTGATGTAGTATCTGTGTCAGGCCCGCCCATTCACAACTTGTGCTGTTGGGCAAATGACTGATGAGTGACGAGTGTCTCGAACATGTGAGTGTTGGTGAGTGCTTGCGAGTGTTTCATTTTTTTCTTTTTTTTCTTGTGGCTGCGTGTCAATTAATTATGCATAACATTGCGGCGCCATCATTCGGATGATGACTCGCCGGCGCAGCTCCTGTGCCCTGGACTGCTTCTTGTCCGTTGCGTATACCCTGCTCTGGCCGGGGCGGTAGGCGGGGTAGCTGTCCCATTGGCGGTCTGCTCTGTGCCGTCAGCCTAAAAATGCCGCGCTAAATTCTTGAGACTCTTAAAAATAAACTTTTCTAGATTTTTGTCGCGCTTTTAAATAAGCCAAAAATATATATAAATTTGTATTTTTTTTTTTTTTTTTGACTTTCACTTGCAATGCGTCTCGACGCACTGCGATTGTTGTTGTTGTTGTCGCTTTTGTGTCTAATTTATTGTTGTTGCGCTCTTTAATTTGTTTTCAGCACGCAAATTATGTGCGGCAAGCGGCTGAGGACTATTTGGCCCGGCGACAGGCGCGCAACAAATCAATGACACGCTCGATGACTTCCGGATTGGCCGGCCCGATACTCGCCCTGGGCAATATCCATTATCTGCCGGCGGCCAAGAGCGGCACCTTCTTTGCCCGCGACAATGTCTCCAACTTTATAACCTGGTGCAGGTGAGTCTCAAACATAACCCAAAAATACATTTTTGATGAGTATATTATATTAGACCTTTCTATAACTGCATAACATAATTATTCAGAAAAGGGCCATACAAAATTAGTACAATTATGAAATTAATACCAATAGAATTTCGAACGATTTAAATGATACAGCTACTTAATATATATATATTATAATATATCAATTTTACTGCTCATAATGAGGAGAATCTTTAACCACATATTATCTTTATAACAGTTTTATATCGATTATTCATTTCGCCTGATCTTTATGATGAAGATCTTTAAAAACTGCTGGTCAAAGCGTTCTTATAATAATTAATATTAGTCATATAAATTATTTAAAAACTGATTATAAATTATTTAATAACTTCTTATTGAGTGGAAACACTTCGGTCTTATAAAAAATATAGATCTATCATCAACTTATAAGTTCGAACAAAAAAATCTCTGAAAACTCTTGATAAAGTATCATCGCTTTTAATGGAAAATCTTCGGTCATAAATATTTAACAGATCAATTAAAAATTTTGTCCTATGATAAAGTATACCTAACTTAAGTGATATATGATTTATAATAAAATATTTTATTAAGTGCTCAGAAATTTTTTGGTACAAGCTTATAAGCGTATGATCAAAAGTGATCTTCAGTTGAAATAATATCAAAACAAGCTTTCTTAAAAATAAATTTTATGATTTGTTATAGTTTTAGGTAAAGACATATAGATATAAGATGGCACCCAGATCGGCGTTGATCGCATGATCTTTAATTTAAGGATTCTCTAGAGAATGCTGATCTTCGACTCAACTCATTCTACGTTTATTCTAAGAAATTTATAATTGATCGCTGATCAGCGAACGCCGATGGCAGATTATTGATTGACAGTTAAATGCTCGCGAACTGACACGATTTGGCATTGATTTATTTGCAGAAAGAGCCTTAAAATCATCGAGTGCCTATTGTTCGAGACGGACGATCTGATCATGCGCAAGAATGAGAAGCATGTGATCCTCTGTCTGCTGGAGGTGGCCAGACGTGGCGCCAAGTTCGGTGAGTGGCCGCTGATCACTGATCACGGATCACGGATCAACGATCGGCGCCGATCGATATCTATATGGATATGTTTTACTTTTCGATAGGCATGCTAGCGCCGATGTTGGTGCAAATGGAGCGACAAATCGATCGCGAAATTGCGGCCGATAACAAGGCCAACGGCGTCGGCTGCGGCACACAGACGAACAACGGCTGCTCGGAGAGCGGCACGCAAACGGAGGCGCCACCAATTGGGTCCGAGTGTGTGGCCATCGAAACCGATCTGTACGATAGCGATACGGAGAACGAGGAGGAGGACGATAAGGACCCGATGCTAATGTACGGACCACAGCCACAGATCATAACGAACGATCTGAAGAGCCTCGATGAGATGGTAAGTGGAGCATGGCCCAGACCCGAATCGCGTCGAGTCGAGTCGAGTCGAGTTGAAGCCTCGGCTTGTAGCCCTAATTGTGACTACTGTTGATGTCATTTTCCTGCTGTTTTCTATACGATTTTGCTTGACGCTTTTCTCGGGTGTGTGTGTGTGTGTGTGTGTGGGTTCAGTGGGGCTGTGTTTTCTCTTTTATTTTCCTTTTTTTTTGCCGCAGCGAACCTCACGATTTTTTGTTATTGTTGTCGTTTGTTGCTGTTGTTGTTGTTGTTGCTGTTTTCATAGCCACTTTTCTCATGTCCATTTTTAGCCACGGCTAAGTTTCCAGTTTCAAACTTGGGCAAAACAAATCAAAGGCAACAACAACAGCAACAACAACAAACAGAAGAAGCAGAATAAGAAAATAATAAACAAAAACAATGCGAGTAGTCAAAACAAATTCAATAGATAATTGCTGCGGCGATTTCTTGCCCTATAACAAATATGTATTAACTATCCAAACATGATCGCAAACCCCCAAAAGCAATTTTCGTCATTTGCATTTATGTTCGGTCCGTGAACCTGATCTTATTCACATATTCACAATTCGTTATAATCTTGCCAATTTTAAATGAAAATATTAAAAAAACCATAGTTTTTTGTGTTTTGTATATAATTATTGTTCACAATTATGATTTTGCTAACGAAATTAATCACTTAATTAATTCATATCATAATATCTAAGAAAATGTTTAAACAAATCTTTAAGCATTTACTTAATTCCTTATGAACACATTTTTATACCCTGAACCTATTGAAAATGGGTTAATCAGGGTATAATGGTTTTCTGCAAATTTATGCAACAAGCAGGCGTCTCCGAACCAATAAAGTATATATATTCTTATTCAGCCTCACTAACCGAGTTGATCTCTCCATGTCCGTCTGTATGAACGCGTCGATTTCGGAGACTACAGAAGCTAGAAAGCTGAAGTTGTTGAATTCAAATCCCTTATTACCATTTTGATCCTAGTTTGAATGCTAGATTTATTTTGCATTTAAATTTTATTCGTATTTGAAAATGAATTTTTTTGGATTTTTTTTTTTTTTTTACTTTTGCGGGTACCAAAATTAGTATAAAACGCAACTTTAAAAGTGATTCTGAGGGGGTCGAATTTTCTGTCAAAAATCATGCCAAAATTGACAAAAATTTAGACAAGTAAAGTTCCCAAATCCATACTTCGTAGATTTCAAAGTCCCATAACTTTGTCAAAACTGATCCGATTTTCATGATGTTTACTATTTTGATCATGATTTGATCTCTAGATTCATTCGGCATTTAAGTTTTATTCGTATTTGAAAATTCATTTTTTTGGATTTTTTCCGAAAAAAAAATCCTTTACTCCCCCCTTACATATTTTGAAAAAAATTTTTTTTTTTTACTTTGGAATCACGAATTTTTATTTTTAATCGATTGCGGGTACCAAAATTAGTATAAAACGCAACTTTAAAAGTGATTCTGAGGGGGTCGAATTTTCTGTCAAAAATCATGCCAAAATTGACAAAAATTTAGACAAGTAAAGTTCCCAAATCCATACTTCGTAGATTTCAAAGTCCCATAACTTTGTCAAAACTGAACCGATTTTCATGATGTTTACCATTTTGATCATGGTTTGATCTCTAGATTCATTCGGCATTTAAGTTTTATTCGTATTTGAAAATTCATTTTTTTGGATTTTTTCCGAAAAAAAATCCTTTACTCCCCCCTTACATATTTTGAAAAAAATTTTTTTTTTTTACTTTGGAATCACGAATTTTTATTTTTAATCGATTGCGGGTACCAAAATTAGTATAAAACGCAACTTTAAAAGTGATTCTGAGGGGGTCGAATTTTCTGTCAAAAATCATGCCAAAATTGACAAAAATTTAGACAAGTAAAGTTCCCAAATCCATACTTCGTAGATTTCAAAGTCCCATAACTTTGTCAAAACTGAACCGATTTTCATGATGTTTACCATTTTGATCATGGTTTGATCTCTAGATTCAATCGGCATTTAAGTCTAATTCGTATTTGAAAATGAATTTTTTTGGATTTTTTTCCGAAAAAAATCCTTTACTCCCCCCTTACTTATTTTGAAAAAAAAATTTTTTTTTTACTTTGGAATCACGAATTTTTATTTTTAATCGATTGCGGGTACCAAAATTAGTATAAAACACAACTTTAAAAGTGTATCTGAGGGGGTTGAATTTTCTGTCAAAAATCATGCCAAAATTGACAAAAATTTAGACGAGTAAAGTTCCCAAATCCATACTTCGTAGATTTCAAAGTCCCATAACTTTGTCAAAACTGAACCGATTTTCATGATGTTTACTATTTTGATCATGGTTTGATCTCTAGATTCATTCGGCATTTAAGTTTAATTCGTATATGAAAATGAATTTTTTTGGTTTTTTTTCCGAAAAAAATCCTTTACTCCCCCCTTACTTATTTAGAAAAAATTTCTTTTTTTTTACTTTGGAATCACGAATTTTTATTTTTAATCGATTGCGGGTACCAAAATTAGTATAAAACATAACTTTAAAAGTGATTCTGAGGGGGTCGAATTTTCTGTCAAAAATCATGCCAAAATTGACAAAAATTTAGACGAGTAAAGTTCCCAAATCCATACTTCGTAGATTTCAAAGTCCCATAACTTTGTCAAAACTGAACCGATTTGCATGATGTTTACCATTTTGAATTTTGAATTTTTTTGGATTTTTTTTCCGAAAAAATCTTTTACCTTTACCCTGAACCCATTGAAAATGGGTAAATTAGGTTAATGGGTAAATCATAAATGTGTGTGTGTGTATGAATGCAAGGGAACTGAAATGTATGAAAAGGCAGGGTTGAGGGTATCCCTCAGTTGGGCGCTCCCGACTGGAGCATTCTCACTTGTTCGATAATCGTTGGATTTATCGTTATCGCTGGCAAATATTTCAATCGAAGCGCTTGTCACGGGCCCGCTCAACATATTGTTAATTAGTTTGACAAGATGTTTGAGGCGTTTCAATTCCAGTCGTTCCATTGCCACTGCCTTCCGCCTCATCTCGTTCCGTTCCGTTTCGTTGCAATTCGTTCGATTTGCCCGACGGCGCCAGATGTGCCAACAACAATTACAACAATCGCAATTGCCAATGGTAATTGCAAGTGTGACTGCCAGCAATGCGACGACAGCAACATGCGGCAGCAACATACAGCAGCAACATGCAGACAACGGACAGCGCCCAGGGTTTTCGGAGGAGTCAGCCAGGCCAGGCCAGGCAAAATCGGCAAATCGGAAAACTAATGAAAAGCCATGCAAACATTTCCTCACGCCGCCAGCAACATTGACATCAATGACGGCACAAACAATGCGACCCCCCCCCTGCCCTCCTCCGCGGTCCCCATCCCTCTTGGTTTGTATGTTCGACAGCTGCTGGATGGATGGATAAATCGTTGCGCATTTATTGGACGCAACATGGACATGAACGTGCCACCAGCGCCACATGCTGCCAAAACATTGTCAGGCAACAGCAGCAGCAGCAGCAGCAGCAGCAACAACAACAAAGTGGCCCGGCGGGCGGACATGCTCAATGGATCGATGGCTGAGTGCCTGGCCCGGCTCGGCCTGGTCTGGTCTGGTCTTGGCCCGGCCCGGCCTGGCCCGGCCTGGCCTGGCCTGGCCTGGCTCTTTTGGCTGCGCGATCACTCAGTCAGCCAATCAATTTGTTTGCAGCAGCAACATGCAGCGGCGGCAGCAGCCAAATCAGCAAATAGCCTCAACAACTTGTCGAAAATCAAATGATGTGCCACCACGGCAGCAGCAACTGCAACAAAACCAGCCACGAATCATTTGTCGCTGCCGTTTGGCACGTCCGCGTCGTCAACATTGTTGCTGCCGTTGCTGCCGCTGCTTGTGCTTGCTTGTTGTGCTTGCAATTTATGGCCTGGCCAGGATCACACAGCGCCAGCTAATCTTGCATGCGTCACAGTCACGCTGTGCCCCAACCGCCGGCTCCTGCCCCCATTCCTCCGCGATTCGCCCGCCCGTTGTCGCTGGCAAATCTCTGCGAATGGCAGATCATTTTGCTGGCTTATCGCCATGTTAGATTTATTGTGATGTCGTCTTACCACAAGCTACGCCTAGACCCATGAGCCATGAGCCACGCATAGCAGCTGTGGCACAGTTCCCACTTGGCTACACAGCACGAAAACCTTTTTGCTTTCGCCCTGCAAATGAATCCTTGATGGCTTATAAATTTTTGAAATTTTCTATTAATATATTTAAGTGTATTAAATAAAAAGATATATTTCTTAAATATTAAGTTCAAACTGCTTTACTTTCAATTCAAGTGTAATTAAGCCATTTTATCTAAAATGTATTGCCTTCTATTTTTCAATTCGACAAATTTAATTTCAATATTTTGGATTAAAACTTAAAAGAAATATTCGAATTAAAAGTGCGCATTATTTTAATGTCTTTCACTTTATTCTCTCCCTTTGTATGTTTCTTTCTATCTCTTAAGTGTAGTTTTTGTTAATCTTTTATGGGTTAAATATTATATTTTTCAAACATATCTATGTGTAATTGAATTAACTTTAAAAATCATTATTTTTTTAAATTAAAATAAGTTCACTTACAATTAAAATCTAATTTTCTATTTATTTTAATGCTCTCTTTCGATTTCTCTCTCATTAATAATAAGAAAACAAAGTTTTTCATTATTTATAATTTTTAATAATAAGCGCTGCATTTTATTCCACTTGAATATTTTTCCATCACTTTTTTTTTATTGTTTTTACTTTTAGGAAAGAAAACAGCTCAATTTTGGTCATTGTCAGATTATGTATTATATATTTTATAATTTATTATTAGTGGTATTATTATTGTTACTATTACTATTACTATTTATATTGTTATTTTTATTTTTTGTACTTATGTGGTCATTTTCTTACTGTGCAGCAAAATGTTGTCTTTGGCAGCCCTCCAGCAGGCAACTAACTAGCGAAGTTCAAAGGTGCAAATGCGTTTTGTCCGCTGCCCCCTCGCAGCTTGCAGTTGTTTTTTTTCTATTTTTTTTTTTTTTGTTTTGAGCCAGCTCTGGCTGTGGGCCCAGTCAAAGGCAGCGGCACAGTAGCCAAGCTCTGGGACTCCCTACAGACGCGAAACCAAACGAATCGAATCGAAACGAAACGAAACGAGCCAGTTGCTCTGGGGCTCGAGCTGTCTGTCTGTGGCCGGGTCTTGAGCCTCCGACTGGCCCGGCCTGGCCTGGTCCAAGTCGTTGTCGTTGTCGTTTGGCTGTTCCGCTCATTTGTTTGATCATTTGTTCGGACAATGGCAGCGCGTGAATTTATGCAGTGAAAAGCGAATTGCGAATAGTCGTTTGCTTCTCCTGATCTTATGCAATGGCCTGAGGGGTCAGCCTTTGGTAGCTCGTATCCCCCCACCCCCCCCCCACTTGCCTCCCTTTTACATATATGTACATACAGCGTTTGACACAAAAATGTTTGCCTGTGTTTATTTCTATTTGCAGGTCAGAGATTTGGTGGAGAAATGCACATGCCCCTCACAGTTTCCCATGGTGCGCGTCTCCGAGGGCAAATACCGCATTGGCGACACCAAAGTGCTCATCTTTGTGCGGGTGAGTTAAATCCGCAATTTCGAGCGGGCTTCCCAGCAACAGAACTGTGTGCCAGACTATCTTTCAGTCGGTTCAATTTTAGTCTCAACATTTCATTCAACACTCATTCATTTTAGTTCCGATATCGTTAATCAAAGATAATATCTAAAGTCAACTGAAAGATTCGTTCCTTTAGTAAAACTTAACCCAGTGAACATGCATGTGAAAAAAAATTAATTTAAAAAAAATAACAAAATTTACTTAATACAAAAGTTTTGAAAATAAAGCATAATATTTATAATATAATATTTATGCTTTGTAAAACGAAAGAGAAAATAAAACTAGACTATTTTTATTTGGATTTATTGTTCACTTGTCCTTTAGTTAACCCAACTACAGCCAATTTGCAATTAAATTAGAATTAATTTGTATATTGAAAAAGCTTATAGATTATATAAATAAGATTTTAAAATTTGCCAAAAACAGCAAATAACCAAAATAGTATTTTTTTACCTTTATGCAATTCTATTGCAATCTTAATAAGTCATTTATTATTGCAACAAGATGTATGAGAAATAAAATATATAAAAAATAACATATAATTAACGTAAAAAAAATACTCAGGTTTTCCTAAGGATTTATTTGCTGTTTTTAAAGTATATTAAATGAAAACGAATTTAATAGATTTAACGTGCTTATTTATTGGTTGTAATATTTTGAAACACTGTTAAACAATTTATTAAAATACCCGAAGCTTATAAACTAAAATTTATTTCTATTTACATGTATTAGATATACATATATATTATTTTTTTTTTAATAACAAAAAATAAAAATTTTAGTTAGAGTATGACTCTCCAATCCACTTTACTAACGTTGGCATTTGTTTCCGCACCCCGACAGATTCTGCGCTCGCACGTGATGGTGCGCGTGGGCGGCGGCTGGGACACGCTCTCCCACTATCTGGACAAGCATGATCCTTGCCGCTGCCGTGCCCAGCATCGCAGCTCCATACAGGCGCGTCTGATGACCCGCAACACGAACAACTCCGGCAACGGCATTGAGCTGCACAAGGCGCATGTGATATACGAACGGTGAGTCAATCAACCTGTTGTGAGTGCCGTTGTCTGCGAGCCGTGGCTAATCACACTAGCCCAGGCACTGTTGCAGGTACTCGCCTCCCGCCCCGCCCCTCCTGAGCGAGTGCCGCCCATTAGGGGCCGTGCATTAAGTTGTTATCGCCCCGCTAATTGCATGCATAAAGCCGGATAATGACGGTGTCTCCAGGCCCGCTCTAAACGCACCAAGCAACGGTCGCCCGGCCAGTTGGCTGCCACGGAATGATGCCAGCTGAGCTGAGTGCTCCATTAAGTCGCTCCATTAGGCTGGAGCTGCTCCCGTAGTGTGGGGATGAGGTTTGAGCAGCTGTTAATACTCGTCAAATGCACTCATTCATTTTCGAATGCACGCTCATTCACAAGCCGAGCTCGTCTGATTACAATTTCATTTGCAACTGTGAGTCCTTGAGAGTCGCGAATGTTCGTAATTACCCCGTTACGGTTGGGCATTTACCCAGCTATTAATTGTTTATAAATCACTTTGTTAGGTTTTCGGCGTATAATTTCCCAAACTAGCTATTCCTTCATTTTTTCTCACTCAAGTTAATTGCCTTTGAATTACTTTGAAAATTGGCTAAGGCGCAGCCAACTTAACAGGCCCATTAAACAACTGTTAATTTCGTACGCAGCCAACTTAACTTGCCCATTAAATAACTTAAAAGTTGCAATGAAATATGCAATAAAGTTTAAATAACCTTAAAGCAATTGAATCCACACATTAACATTTTCAAAAAAAAAAATGAAACTTAAATTCCTAGAGAACTGTGCAATTGGCTATATAAAACTATGACTTCCAGAAATGATTGACAAATCAGAATGGCCATCATAATATCAAGAGATTTTCTAGCTAAACAACTTATTTTTCTTTCTGTTCCTTTATTTTAGTAATATATGTAGTTACTCCTACCTTTATAATTTTCCGCTTAAAAGCATTACTTATCAGTTTTCTGTGGTTTCACTTTGTAACAACAATTCTTTGTAATCTATAATAGCCGATATTTGTCGTGTGGTCATTTCAACAACTGATCAAAGATGATATAACTATTTTCAAATTTCCGTTTTATTTGTTATTGATAAGAAACCATAGATAGTAATAAAAAAAAAAAGGTCAATACCGATGGAGAATATGCACTACGAAATGTTGGTATTGTCCAGAAATTACAAACGCCTCTTATCTAAAATTAGTTATAAATTGTTTTTAATTCTTTAACACCACATTTAAATGTGTTTAAAAACACCACAGGATCCCCATAAAATATTTTACTAATGAAACAAGCTTGGACATTTCGCGTAATATCAGGGTTGTGTGCAGCAGTTTAAAGTGCACGGTAAATTTGCCAGGAACTTGCAGAATTCATTGTACTAAGGAAACAAACTTGTAAGCTTGGCTAATATCTGAACTGTATGCAAGTAGAGTCTACCAGTTCTAAACTTAATTGTAAAGTTCATGGTAAATTTGCCAGGAACTTGCAAAATTCATTTTACTAAGGAAACAAACTTGTAAGCTTGGCTAATATCTGGACTGTATGCAAGTAGAGTCTACCAGCTGTAAACTTAATTTTTAAGTGCATGGCAAATTTCCCAGGAACTTGAAAGATAAAGCGACCTCTAAAAACGGAACGCCAAAATATAGACTTGTTTAATCGTTTACCCTGAACCTTTTTTGCTTTGCAGTTCACCCCCCGCAGCTCGGCGCATTTTATCCACAGCGGGAACTGGTTCCGGTACGGGTTCGGCCTCCGGAGCCGTCTCGCCAGCCGCCACGCCCCACAATGCCAGCTTGTCGCCCAGCGCGACGAAGCATCGCAGCCGCAGCCCGACGCCGCAGCGCAAGTTCCTCAATCAGGCAAACGCGCTGGCCAATGCCAATGCCAATGCCGCGGAGCAGCTGCCGTGCTCACCCGGCCTGGCCAGGCGCTCGATGTCGCCCAGCCAGCGCCGGCTGAACGATATGCGCAAGAAGGCGGGCAGCCAGGAGGCCCACAAGGCGGCCGCCGCCGGCGACAGCTGCGGCGAGGAGGCGGCGCCGCCGCCGGGCGCCATTGGAGCCCAGCCGGAGCAGAGCAGCAAGTTCGAGAACATCAGCGACAACGGCAGCGAGATCAGCGACGAGGGCTATCGCAGCCTGGGCGTCATCCAGTCGAATGCCCAGAAGCGCGAGTCCCTGCACAGCCAGGCCTCCATCGAGGACGCTGAAAGCAATGGTGAGTGCCCGATCCCCAGCACGTGCCCCCACCCAGTTACAGCTGTTCCCTCGCTTGCAGCGCGTCTCGATCAAACGTCCAGCGACTCGCAGATCTCGCCCACAGATGAGCCGGAGCCGGAGCAGGAGCAGGAGCAGGAGCAGGAACGGGAGCAGGAGCAGGAGGTGGAGGCGGAGCCAAGCAAGCTCGAGGAGCCGGACTATGCGCTCTGCGAGCTGGATGGGCCACAGTCGCTGCCCGCCGTGCTGGCGGCGCTGCCCAAGCAGCCGAAGCTGGGCTACGATTGCCACGCCCAGTTCGAGCAGTCCGGCGTGTTCATCACGGACGACGAGATAACGGTGACAACGGTGGCCGACGCCCAGCGACAGCAGCAGCCCGGCACGGCGGCAACGGCGACGACGACGGCGACGTCGGCCCAGCCCGGCAGCAAGATACCCCGCTCGCCGCTGGCGCAGCGCCGCCGGCGCAGCAGCATGGACAACGGCGCGTGCGGCGGCAGCGCCGGCGGCAGCCTGCAGGATCTGAGCATGCGCTCGGCTGCGGCGCCAGGCTTCAATCGCAAGCAGCCCGTCTACCGCTCGGTGCGTCGTCCGCCGCAGCAGCAAGCGCCGGCGGCGCGGCCGAGGAGCTCGCAGCTGCCGCTGGTGCGGGACGTGACCAACACGTGGAGCGGCCGCAGCGTTGCGGCGGTCAAGAAGCGGCCGACGATCAGCGCGGACACATTCGCGCCGCCGTCGTCCACGTCGCCGTCGCCGACGCCGACGTCGACGGCGGCGTCGCCGTTTGAGCGCGGCGCCAAGACGCGCTCCTCGCAGATCCTCTACGACAGCAATGGGCGCCGGGTGAGGGGCGGCGGCTGCACCAGCTCGCTGACCACGTCGCCCGTGAAGAATCACGCCTCCTCGCCGCTGGCCCAGCAGCTGCTCGAGGCGGCCAGCAGCGCCAAGAACGACGCCCAGATCCTGGAGAAGATGAAGACGCTGCTCTCGCGCTATGCCGCCGGCAACCAACAGAAGCAGCAGCCACAACAACAACAACAACAACAGCAACAGCAACAGCAACAACAGCAGCCGCGTCCCATTAATTGCAATGGCAAGAAGACGCCCGTCTATGAGGACTTCACCACGGCGTGGGTGCACAGCAACGGCAACCTGGAGCGCTCCGAGAGCTGCTCGCCGCCAGCCAAGGCGCGCTCCAAGCGCAGCTCGGCGGCCTCCTCCTGCGAGAGTAACAACTCAAGGGACATGGCCGCGACGGCAGCGGCGACGGCGACGGCGACGGCGACGGCGACGGCGACGGCGACGGCGGTGGTCTCGCCACGGCGAGAGCGCGGCATGTCCAAGATTCCGGCGCCAGTGCGTCATCATACGGAGCTTTATTAACGGCACGCGCGGACGCCCAGCGTCCGGCCAAAGTCCAGGCCACGACCCAGGCCCAATGTTGAACTGCTTCCAAGTGTTTTCTGAATGTCGGCAGTTGGGCGTCTGGAGTCGGGAGTTTAGACCTTAAGCTAATGTTAGGGCCAAGCGGGAATTGTCCGTCTGTGTGGTTAGGGGGCGTCAGTGTACCCAAAACCCAACCGAACCGAACCGAACCGTATCCAATGTAATTGAAGCGAATGGAACCGTTCCAAAACAACCTCAATACATATACATATACAAAAGATTAAGAAACGTTATCAATAAGAACCAGAAGAAGATGATCACAAACAAACGGTAACTGCCTCATTAGAACCCCAGTTCCAGCTGATCCGTGCACCATGCGCCGAGCACCAGACGCCAATCGCTAAAAATCGCCATATAATCATTTCGCGCAAGCAGCTTTTAATTAAACTTCACTCGTTACTCGTCACATTTGTTTTTAGCGAGTATAAGAACCAAGTGCAACTATTTGGAGTTAAATTGAGCCCAAATTTAATGCTGTCACTCGTTACTCGTTACTTTTTCACGAGCGAGTAATTCCCACTTGCTAGTTTCTTACTCGCTACGTTGACTCGTTACTCGTTACAACCGTGTAAAGTACAGCTAATTTCCTATTCAATACTCCCACTCGCCATGCGTAGCCTGTTACTCGTTACTCGCTACTCGTTACTTTGCTGGGAAAGAGTATTAAAACCGAGTATATGAACCACTTTTGAATGACACTCAACCCCAACTAAACACTCCCACTCGCATGTTTCTTACTCGTCGCTGTCACGCGTTAGTCGTTACTATTCTTGGAGCGAATGTTCTGGCGTTTAACAACTCTTTCGAGTACAGCTAATTTCCAATCTAATACTCTCACACACAATACGTATTATCTCACTCGCTGCTATCACTCGTTACTTTTCATTGAGCGATTGTTCTGGACTGCATGCCATGCGATTGGTTGAGAACCAACCATTTACAATCCAAATTGAGACTTTCAACTACAATTTTAACGTTGCTTCAACCAACCACTCTTGTTCTTTTTTCTGTATTTTTTTTTATAGGGTATACTACAACTAAGTAAAATTTTTGGCAAAAAAAAAAACGTTTTAAGGAACATACTTATGCATTGCTCTCGTGATAGAACTTAGAAGAGAAAACACATAGAAAGCGCATAATTTTCTAGAAGTTTTACGATTAGTGCACGCACACACACACACACACTGTCACATACACACACACACGCACACATTTGTATATAGGCTGGAAAGGAATACAATAAAAGAGAAAATACGCCTAAATATTTGGATATATGTATAGGACATATGATAAAAGTATCGAATTAGGACTGATTGTTAAGCGTGTGTGTGTGTGTGTGTGTGTGGTGTACACACATGTATTTTGAGCGTGTGCGTGCTGAATTTTTTTCCAGCATAGTCTTAGAAAAAGGAAGATTTATTTTTATACGCAAGCATAAAAGCCATCAATGTGAGGAAAAAATTAAATAAAATAAAAGAGAAAAGCTTTTAACAAAAATTCGATTTTACAAGACGATACGATATGATATGAACATATATAGACGAAAGTACAGGCATCTATATATGCACATATACAAAAATATATATATTCATATATACATATATATATATATATAACTAAATAATGTGTTAGTTAGGATATGATATAAAGCAACCCAAAACAGAGCGAAAACAAAAACTAAAACGAATTTTGGTGCTTTACTTAGAACTGGCGGAATACCGAAGCTTATTTCATTTTCCTATAAACACACCCCCCCCCCCCACCCCTCCCTCCTTAAATCTATAATCCGAACTATATCGACAGCGGTCACAAATTTTCGAATGTTACGTAATTCGCTTAATTAAGTAATTAATTACCGAGCGTGTACTTTATATAAAACATGCTACATATATCGAATTCCCTAATAGTACTATGCTAAAAACTTATTAACTATATATATATCTATATAGGTCCTGTATGTAGGTCCTGCGAATTGTTTACAGTTATCATTTGATAAGCAAAAACAGAATTAGCCTAATTTTCTGCTTAAACCACGCAGAAGTTTAAACATATATTGTGCTTATATAAGTATATGAAGAATGTGTTTTTTTTTGTTTTTTTTTTTCGCAAAGTTAACATATTTAGTACGTCGTACCTTTATAAAGCAGTATGTATGCATATAAGTACTATATATATAAATCCTTTGTTTACGTTGAATACGTTGAAATCGGCCTTAATATTCAATCTGTTTGATGTTTATCGTAATATATATATATATATACATATATATGATTTTGAGTCGTGTTTCTTTTTAGTTTCTTTTTGTTTTGTTGTAACGTAAACCAAATGTATTTCAAATGAAAGGCAGAATTATTTAAGCCCCATGTAAAACGTATGTATTCTCTACTATATCTGTGGGCCTAAGCTCCTAACTATATATAAATATATAGATATATACAAGAAACATATGTAGATCAAATCGAAACAATAACACGATAAAAATGACAATTTAATTGTTAACAACACACGCACATAAAAAAAAAATATAAATAAAATTAAATATATATTAAAAAGTATCTAACAGTTACAGCTAATTTGCTGTCGCATCTGTTGCTGTGTTGTCTTACTGGCAATTTATTCGTATTCTCAAACTTACTTCTTTTTTTTGTTTATATTTTTTGTGTGGAAATTGATATAATGCAAACATATAAAATGTATTTTAAATACAATTAATTATTATTAAATCACTTAAAAGCAAACTAACTATTAAAAATGGAATAGATTACAAGATATATGTATGTATGCAAACAACAACAACATTATTATTGATTTTAATCGCAAGAATTTAATAAATAAATAAATACGAGTATAAACTATAAAAAGCAAAGGTTTTATATGAACTATTTTAAATTCTATATTCATTTGCAGCATTTATGCTTATGCTAATCTGCAAGTCACAATCTTACTCAACTCGTGGCAAGTCCATGTCGCATCGCAAGCGAGGCGAATTAATTAGGAAGCCAGAAAACATATTACTTAATTATAGAAATGGAGTCTTCATAGACGTACTCGCTGTGCCTGACTGAAATTTCTGCAAGTCGCTGGCCCTTAACAAGTACGCATCGTGCTCACCTGTCGTCAAGGTAAATTAGCGAGTGCATCTGCATCTAATTAGGAATAATCAGACGAGTTTTTCTTTCCACATTTTGACAGCCAATTAATACACTAAATATAAACGAGCTGTTCTTCAGTTTTGGCAAATTTGAAATTAGCCGTTCAGTGACACAGCAGCGACCTTTTAGCTGGCCACCAATTCGATAAGGCGCGCACAGAATGCTGTTATCGATTGGCAAATGCATCACTGAGCCACCAAATTGAATGAGCGAAGAATAAGCATGCTTCTCTTTGTTTACACGCAATTTTTTTTTTGCATGCAATTTAATATAAACACGTGCATCATGTAAGGAATATATATTATATTTCTGCTTTAAACTCAACGGCTAACTAAACACTACTTATAAATCGCCGAGATTGCCCAGGTTGCCGAGTCCTCCAGCCTCCGTCTCCTGCCCGAAGCGGGCCTTCTCCTGGCTCTCGGTCCATGCCTTGGCAATCATTTGCTTTGTCTTCGAATCGCCGCTGTTGTACATTTTCTTCATGATATTGACCAATGCACCCTCGGGATTCTCGCTCTCCTTGGCCAGTTCGTTGTCCTGCTTCTGTTTCAGCCGCTTCTGTATGGCGGTGAGCACATCCCAATTCTGGCCCTCCTCCGCCTTCTTAAGGTATATCGCCACCATGTCTGTCTTCACCTTGCGATAGCTCTTCTCAATGTCGATGGCAAAGAGCAGATTGTTGACGGTCAGGCCGAAGTCCTTGCCGTTAAGGTCGCGCACGTGCAGTTGCAGCGAGTTCTCCGTGTAGTTAACGGTGACTGCCTCCTCGGAGCAGTTCTGTACGCCGGGTAGTGTGATGAACAGCTTTACAAATTTGTTGCTCTGGTCCCAGCCGTAATCCGTCAGTTCGTGCAAATACCTGCAAGGCGTTTAAGTTAAAAAAAAAAACAAAAAAATAGGGGTTGCTTATTTTGAATTTACCGTTTGGAATCAGCGCCGCTGTTTCCTGCCTGACGCTCGGCCGCCAGACGCGCCTTAATCTCCAGGTTAACAATCTCACGCTCCGCCTCGGCTTTGGCCTGGGTTAGGGCTCCTTTGACGCGACCACTTTTCGCTTGCTCCAGCAGTGCGGCGCACTCGGCGACATCGGCCTTTAGCTGAAAGACGCGTTTGGAGCACGTGTTAGGGGCATGTACGGGGCTTTCGGATGCGCGCTGTGCACTCACCTGATCGAGGGACATTGTGTGAAACGAAATAACGAATTCTCTGTCAAGCAATTCGCGCAACCGACTCGTGGAAACTTCGAGCAACAATGACGCCGGCTTGTGGATGTGTCGTATGGGTATATCGATACTTGTCCACTTAAGTCACGGGCATCGATATGGCTTACGACATACCAAAGGAAGGTATATCGTAATGCCAATTGTTAATTTGAAAATCAACGTATTTGGAGAAATGCCTCAAATTAACTCTAATTTTGATATTTAAATCATGTTTAGTTTTTTTTTTTTTTATTTCTTTTTGTTTACTTACCAATCGTTCATTTTGGAGTATTTTTGGGAAAAAAAAATATTTATTGCCAGCAAAATCTGGCAGCCTTTTGGCTAATTAAAGATGGCACCAGCACAAGTATTGCCACCTCGGTTTGTTTCTTTAAAATTGACTAAAACGAATTTTCTCAAAAACCCTAATACCAATTTAATAGAATATTAAAAACATCAGAGTGATTTTTACATATTCAAAACTGCTTCTCACCGTACAATCGAATCCATTGTCTGCAAGAAATGTTCATCTGCCAGCTATTGTGCGTAGGAAAATTTATTAAAAATTAAAAATATGTCAGCTTTTACTTGCACTGCTGCACAACACAGTTTTTTGTATTTTATATAATATTATGTTAATTATTTAAAAGTGCGAGATTTTTATTACTCAATAAAAATAATTTCAAATAATTATGGTTCCCTCGAATTTCTTCATAAAATTACTTAGCACTGAATCCACGCAATGGTTCAATTCATATATGAACTAGTCATCATACACACACATAAACACACAGCTGATGATGACTTATGTACACATAGGCATACACAAACACTTGCAACCGAATACGTGGCGCCCAAAAGTATGCAACGCGACAATTTAACACAATAATTGGCGGCCAACAAAGCTTCCAAAATAATATCTAATATAGAAAGTTATAAAATAAACGTATATTACCATTTGTAATTTCCTGGAGCCATTTTTAAGATTTTTTCTGGTTCAATTAACAAGCTAAATTAGTAAAATTGCTTAGCTTCAATATTAAAACTTCTTTGTAAACTCACCGCTTTGATTTCAATACAATTTGTGTATAAATATCTTTGCCACCGGTCTGTTAAGCTCTACCAACTTATAAAATGTAATTTGGCACCAAATTATGACGATATGGACATGCCAACTTATGAAAATATGTAAATGAGTGGCATATCAACCAGCATATTAAGGATAAATTATAACAAAATAATCACCTTGCTCTAGAATCTAGAAATATCCGCCAGCTATTTTGCGTAAGTTAATGTGAAAGTTATTTAAAATTTGTCAGCTTTTATTAATATTGCTGATTAATACAGAATTTGTTCATAAATATTTTATTGCTTTTTTGTTATTGCCAATTATTTAAAAGTAAGAATATCGTCAATAAATAAAAATGATTTCAAATATGTATGCTTCCCGCCAAATATCGTCATAAAATTACTTAACACTGGATTCACGCAATGGTTCAATTGCTTTGTGAACTAGCAGTTCGATAGACCTATTGAATGAACTAACTGAGGTTTGTTGACAATTTCTTAATTTTCTCTAAAACTGTACTACAGATCTTTTTCAAACGAATGTTAAAAATTGCTTAAAACTTGTACCTACAAGTTGGTATAGCATGAATTGTGGGTCATTGTCTCTGATGTGAGATATAAGCCTTCAAACCCAATAGTTTACGCATATTAATGGCATTAATATACCAATAAATGCATTTATATACTAGAAAATACAGTTCTTAATAGTTTTGTATTTACATACGATTGATTAAGCGCTGAAAAACATAAATAAGAACAAAAATATGGTTCCGGGGCCGGAACCAGGTTCCAAAAACCGACGCTAAATGGCCGCTGCTAATTTGACGCTCATATATAAACCGTGTTAAACCGAACCTTTCAACAGTTTGCACTTGCTGCTGGTGACTACCAGGACGGGTGCTGGACAATCGCGACATCTGCTGACTGCTAATTACAATATATACACACACACACACACACATATTTATATATTTACATAGCCAAGCGATTAGTCGGCCGTTCTCTGACAATTGCTTTGTCGGCGCCATTTTGACAAGTGTGCAGCTGTAGAAATGAATTTCTTTGTGGCGACCGCGTCGCTGCTGGCCCTTGTGGCCGTTGCGGCCGCGTCAGAGGATGGTCCGCACATGCTCAGCGATGAGTTTATTCGGCTGGTGCGCAGCAAGGCCAAGACCTGGACGGTAAGTGTAATATGGTTGACGTGACATGGCATTGCTAGACCTAATATTGACACTGTTCAACCAGGCGGAGCGCAACTTTGATGAGACCGTGTCGGAGCAGCATATACGCAGCCTGATGGGCGTACATCCCGATGCGCACAAGTTCACGCTGCCCGAGAAGAGCCAAGTGCTGGGCAAACTCGTGGGCGACGATGGCGCCAGTGATCTGCCCGAGGAGTTTGATGCGCGCACTGCGTGGCCCAACTGTCCGACGATTGGTGAAATTCGCGATCAGGGCTCGTGCGGCTCCTGCTGGGCCTTCGGTGCCGTTGAGGCCATGTCGGACCGTGTAAGTAGCAGCGACCCAGGGCACGCAAAAACAAAGAAACAAAGCGGATGACGCAGTTGACGCAGCTGAATGATGGCTATCGCACAATAGCTTATCAATGCCCCTATACAATTGCGTTGCAGTGCTAGTTTCTAGCTCTGTGTGCGTGTGTGTGTACTCTTTGTTTTGACTGTCGAAATTGCTGACTTGCTCTCTTGTACACTCATGTGCTTGTAGGTGTGCATACACTCGAATGGCAAGGTCAACTTTCACTTCTCGGCTGACGACTTGGTGTCCTGTTGCCACACTTGCGGCTTTGGCTGCAACGGCGGCTTTCCCGGCGCCGCCTGGAGCTACTGGACGCATAAGGGCATTGTGAGCGGCGGTTCCTACGGCTCGAATGAGGTAAACGTCAACACCGTCACCATCAGTCGTTATTGATCATTGTTATTGTTTGCACTGCAGGGTTGCAGACCCTATGAGGTTGAGCCCTGCGAGCATCATGTGAACGGCACACGACCACCGTGCCACAACGGCAACACGCCACGCTGCCAGCACCAGTGCCAGTCCAGCTACTCGGTGGAATATGCCAAGGACAAGCATTTTGGTGCCAAGGCTTATTCGATCAATCGCAATCCGCGCGACATTCAGCGCGAAATCATGACCAACGGACCCGTGGAGGGTGCGTTTACCGTATACGAGGACTTGATATTGTACAAATCGGGCGTCTATCAGCATGTCCATGGACGCGCCTTGGGCGGACACGCCATTCGCATACTCGGCTGGGGCGTTTGGGGCGATAGCAAGGTGCCCTACTGGCTCATTGGCAACTCGTGGAACACCGACTGGGGCGATAACGGTTTCTTCCGCATATTACGCGGCGAAGATCACTGCGGTATCGAGAGCGCCATTTCCGCGGGTCTGCCCAAGTTGTAAGCGCCCCAAATGCAATTAACTGATTCATATTGCTATTATTATACAACCAGATATAAACAAATATAAACGCCTTAGAGAATAAAGAAATGAAACAAATTTTAAATCTAACACCTTTCGCCAAATAATGTTTATTGTTAATAGGCATCAAATTGCCACGTAAAATGTGGAAATGTAATCAATATGCCACACTGGGAAAGAGAGAATGATTAATTTAAATGGCAATAGTATATAGTTAACAAGTTTATTATATTGTCAGCAGTTCAGCTTTATTTTCAGAACTCTGCTCAACCCGCAATGATACCAGATTACAGCTTGGCGGAACTACGACTATATATGAGACGACCTCTACTCCTCCCGCTGTTCCAGTTTCCAAAATTAATGGTCGCTGACGCTCATCCATGTGATCTGCTGGGCTTATCAGCGCAGATTTCAATTAGTCGGCCACGGTCCGAAGTCAATAAAACGATTCAGTGGCTACCCCAGTCTCGAACTCTGATTTCCTTTCTGGTTCAAGCACCCTGTTGACAGTATGATACATATACATAAAATATAATACATGCGAAGATGACTAGTCTAAATGTTTTCCATACTAACTGTGATAATTAAATGAGTAAATGGACAAACAAAATTCAAGAAATGTTTATTTTCGACAATATATTTTGAAAGTAGAAACGACAATTGCATCGAATATGATGGGTTCAGTGTGGGTTCGATGGATCCAAAAGGTGGAAGGTTTTGTCTATTTTAATATTTGGTCTATCTAGTTTTAAAAGCGAGAAAGATAAATGATTAAAACGAATTCCCAAGCCCCCTAAAATATATACCAATATGTTCTTCTCACTTCGAGAGATCACTTCCACAAATATCTGTAGTATATATTAAAAGGCCGTTGCTTATTTTTGTTTTTCACATCTTTTTTTTTTATTAATTTTTCTCATTTGTAACATCAAATAGAACATTTTGGTTTTTTGTTTGTTTTTTTTTTCTTTACCATGAACTTGTTTTTGTTTTGTTTTGTTTTAAATGTATGCATGTTATATTTACTGCCTATTGCCTTCTCTTTTTTTTTTTGCATTCAACAAACAGCTAACACAGATCGAAAAATATTTGGACTGCAATTTGGAGTACTCCCCCAATTTAGGGAACGCCCTCAAGTTGTTGTTCACATATTCTTTCATTTTTCGGTTTTTGCCTCATTTCGCATATTGTTTTCTTGCACTTACAAAAACAAATTTATTTTTTTGTTTGGGAAAATATATATGCGTGCTTTTTCACACATATAGCCTTAACTTCATTTTTGCTAACATTTTTTTTGAATGCAGTTTTTGATCTGCTTTACTTTGTAAATATATTGCATCTGGATTGCTCCATTAATGTCTTGTTGTTTTTATTTACGTCTTTTTTTTTTTTTTGTAGAATTTGCTTTCAATAAATACATATATGTATACTTGTTTTTTTTCTGCCTGTGTACAGTTACATATGTATATATATAACTTTTTTCAATTTGTATTTAATCTCTAACGCATATTGTTGGACTTTTGCACTTAGTGTATTACAAACATTTATATATGTATGTATATGTTTATATGCCTTACTGTTGCACATATTTAAAGTACATATACATACATATACATTTCATAAATAAATATATATAATAATTCATTCGATTTGAACGCTATGTTTTCTCTTTGCTGAATTTGCTTTATCATTTATAATTTTGTTGTTTTGCTTTGTGTTTTGCTCATAAATTGGTTGTTTTGTTTTTACATTTACGATTTACATACATTTATATATATATAACATTCTCAGCTGGGGCTTATCAGCTAAATGGTGGGCTAAAATATCAATACAATTCAAATTCAATTTAACTTTTGGTTTCCATTTTGCCTGCCTGTCTTTATAAAGTTCAGTTTGAATAGGAATCGAAGCGGTTTAAAAGGTTATCTATAGAGAGCTCAAAGGGTTTTATTGATCAGACGAAACTGATCGGAAATGAAGAGAATTAGCTGTGAGAATAGTTTTCTATGGTTTAGCTGCCATTAAATTGTACGGTTTTCTATTTTCAAAATCATCGCCGAACTGTCGAATTCGTAACAAATCTCTTACAGCTGAGTACAGCAATATATTCAATATCAATGAGGATTAATTTATCTGATATTTTGTAGAATTCAAATAAATTGAGGAACGTGTTTAATATATACTTTGGAACACCTGGTATTTGTTACATTTTTTTTCTTTTCATATATATGTGTATATATATATATATTTTCGCTAGCTTTAAATATACGTATTTTATGTAGGCGTATGCATACAAATATATATATATATATATATACCTTTATGTATGCGTATATGATTTTAAACTCATCAATTTTCATTTTAGGAAATATATATGCATAGACCTAACTCAGCTGAATACTTGAAAGTAAACCAATCCGAGTGTACACATATATAGTTTTTTTGGGTCCATTTTGTACCGTTTGTGTTTATTTATTTAAGCTTTAGTTACTTTGTGTGGACAGTAGTATATAACTAGGCGAGTGTGTATAAACATTAAACATTATACATATGCACACATATGCACGTACGTGTATTTACATAGGTGTAACAGTACATATAGGCATATGGCTTAACTTTGCATCATCAGGTCGCATTGAGTTTAGGATTAATTGGAGATTCGACTGTCCTCATTGGTTTTCATAAACTATGTACTCAGTTATTGTTTATCACAAATGAGCGCAGTTTGTAATTTTTCTTCTTTTTTTTCTCAATATATTGTTGCATCCGGTTTATGGGTAGATAGTGTACATATACTAAGTACGTACGCAAACCCTACAAAGTATGTTTGGCTTACGAGTCAAACACTAACAGCTACAGAACTTGAACAGAACAAACACATAACACATATATATGGCTATATGCATATATATTGTAGGTCACATTCAAAATTTGGTTACAAACATTTTGTAGTTGTTTTCAAGTTTTTACCATTACTTATGGTTTTTATTTTTTTGCTCTTTTTATAAATGATTTCCTTATAGTGCATACCAAAAAAAAAAAAAAACGTACAACAATTTCGAATAGATTTATAATTGTTTTTCATCTGTAGTAGCGAAAGACCTATCACAATTAGGGAGATTTCTTACGTGTTTCCTTCAGGATTAGAATTAGTATCAGATTGTTTACTTTTGCATTTGGAACAGGTATTTTTTTTGTTTTTTTGTTTTTTTGTTTTTTTTTTTACCCGCGCGTACACACACATAAATAGAAATGTTTATAGTTTAGGTTTTGGTTTTCACGTTTCCGAAAGCAGTTGGTTTAAATATATTTGTTTCTCTCTTTTATTTTATATTATTAGCAATATAAATATAATTTTATTTTGTTTAAGAAATGCATTGAATTTGCCATTTGATTTTGCAACGCTTTTACCTTGACGCCCGACAATTTTCCAGCCACATAAGTAGGTTGTATAGAGATCTGGAATAATACTCGGTTATCTTATCTCCAAGTTGTACTTATCTCCAGTTGTTTTTTTTTTTCTCCTTCGGCTATACCACATTATTGAACTTTGTTCGCTTGCATATGTTAAACGGTTTCACAGAGTAAATAAATATATATAGTATATTTATTTATATTGTATATATAGAGTTTTGTAATTTTGTTATACAATATAGCACACAAGTTGACATACATTAGTACTTATACTTGTCTGTATGTTGTCCGCTTGTCAATTTTTATTCATTTATAGTGTGAGTGTGTGATTTGTATTTTTCTTTAAGTGGTTTGAAAAACCATCAAACAACAGGAGGAAACAGTCTTTCTTTCCAGGTACCTGGGAAATAGATTAGAAACGGCTTTCAGTTATTCGGATAAGAATAATTGTTTTAAATCTTATTAAACTAGAGCATACTTATGTATACTCTTTTGTTTAAACATTTGCAAAGATTTTGATTATTTTTAAAATTTTTAAATTTTAATAAAGAAACATATTTAACTTTTATTAGAATAAGCTTTTTCTTTGCAATGTTTTAAATTTTGAAAAATTGTTTGAACTATAAATTGTATATTTTATTATTTAGATAACATTAATTGCAACTAACTGCAATTTATCTACTCACCGCGTGACACATTTGACTTTTGTTATATGTTGTACAATCGAATTATTTTATTTTATTTCTTTATTTTTTTGTTTTTTTTTCTTCAATATTTTGTATATACACCATATAATTTGCTATATATCGCGCATAATATAAGTATTTTATGTTTATACACAGATGTAGTATATGGGGGCATCGATGCTGGGATGTATATCTTTGGGTTTAACTGTTGTTGTTGTTGTTGTTAAACTGCAACTAATGCTGATCCAATAGTATGATTAGATGCTTTTGGGTACTGCTGCCATATCTCATCTAAACACGTTCGAAGCGCTTGTTAGGAAGGTATATACGTTTAAATAGTATGCGTACAAGTAGAGCTATAAATATATAGTTGATTGCTAATTGCATGGCTTGTATTTGTGGGAGTTGCTGGTTGCGTTTCATCGTCCAGCAAGTGCTCTAAGCTACAATACAATGCTCTCTCCCTCGCGCTCTTTAGTCTAACGCGCGCTCTCCGATCTAGTGATGGCTCAGATACGTCTTGCGCTTCAGATAGCCGCTGCGTATTGGCGATGACAGGCCCGTCTCATTGCTGCACATTCAATACGAGGTCGAGTTGATGGGTTTGTAGTAGGTGTGTGTGCGTGTGTGTGTGTGTGTGTGTGTGTGTTTAATGTGAGAATGTTTTTTATTAGAATAAAGTTTTGAGTTTGGGTTTTTTTATTTCATTTTTATTTTTTTGTTTTTGTTTTTTTTTTGCGGAAAAAAGAGACAGAGTTAGATTTGAGACAGGTTTCAGTTGATAGCGCTTTATGCTCCAATTTAATATATGTATATATTTTTTTCTTCTCTTTTTTTTTGCTGCACAACACAGAATCAACAAAATGCTCAGCTAAAATGCACAAAAAACATATCAAACAAATCAACTCAACTAAAGATATCAATTAACTCAGAACATTAAACACCAATTTCTCTTTTGTGTGTTGCGCGCGCTCTCTCTCTCTCTTTTTTCATTTTTTGTTGTTGTTGTTGTTGTTTGTTTTGTAATTGCTTATCTAATGCATTACGCTCTTGCATATCAACTACAGTGTTGGTAAACGGTTTAAACATCATTCGTTGCTTGTTCATGCAGCCTGTTTTGATATACATTTACATATTTGATCGTTGATGGTGTATGTGCCATTGTTGTATGAGTGTGTGTGTGGGTGTGTGTGTGTGTGTGTGGATCGCATCAACACGGTGCGAGGGGGAGGCGTTTAAGCGTTTAAGCGTCGTTTATAAAAATCAAAGAACAAACAAAGAAAAGATACAATTCGAAATCGTAACATTATAAATCATATGTCTAATAAGTTGAAATATATATATATATATATATATTTATACATATATATATATTTTTATTGTACCCTATATAAATAGTTAAAGCGATTTATTGCATATACACATGTATATCTGTGGTAAATACTATGTATGTATACACATATATGTATGCTCGTATAATGTGTGCTTGTTGCTTTTTGGCTAGATTTTGTCTCTGGTTGTTTTTGTTTTGTTCGTCGTAATTACAATAACAATAATATCAATCCAAATAATAAATGATACAAACTATTAAAGCACTAATAACTATATATACATATACAAATATATATCAATTAAACAAAATAAAGAACATTATTTTAAAATATAACTTAGCATACGATAATACAGCTTTTTAATTGTTCTCGTCAACTTAAGAGCTTAACTAAAGGAAATGTAAAAAACATAAACAATTGTTTTTATTTTATTAATATTTTTTTTTTTTTTTTTTTTTTTTTTGGTGGACTAGGCAAAGTGTTGTGTCTGCTGCTAATGGAGAAGCTGGACGGGGCGGGGCGGGGCGGGGCGGGACGGGGTGGAAAGCGTTGGCCAGTTAAATGGTTAGCTGCCCGCTGGATGCTGGATTCAGCCAAGTCCCGGCGCATCCTTGCCGACATTCTCATGCTCAAGCTCTTTGGCCTCATTCAGTTGGCCCAGGCTGCCGCAGCTGGTGGGCGTGGCAGGCAGCTGTGGCGCCTCAAACGCATTGCTGATCGATGGTGTTGGGTGGTTTGTGGGTTTTTTTTTTTCGGAAGGACACATGATGCATGACAGAGAGAGAGAGAGAGAGAGAGAGAGAGAAAGAGAGGTTGGGAGTGAGAGTTCAGCTCAAGTACAGTTAGCTGATTACAAACGTGTTTGGCTGTTGTTGTTGCTTTTGTTAGCGTGGACCGACTCTTGGACACAGGACACGTGTGGGTTATAGTTGCGTACAAAACATATACAGACGGCCAGCGCAGTGCGGGGCGAGACGCGCTGGCTGAGCATGCGCCGTGTCAGCAGTAAGAATCACAATACAAATTAGACCAACAATCAAAACGAAAAAGCGTTAACAGAACAGAAGGGTTAACAAACTTAAAGTAATAGGGCACAAAACACCAATGAATAGAATACAGTACACACTATACAGATATATGCCTATTGATATGCTAACACATACACATACATATGTACAATATACACACACAGACAGGACGCAAGACGGAACAGCCGTACAGCCAGATGCCGCCTCGTGCCACCGTGCCACTACAGGTTGCAGCTGCACCGCCTGCTGGGCAACCTACCTTCTGCGTCGCGGATTTGCCGACTGTCCGGGCAGATTGAAGCAGCCACGTGGTATGACCATGCGCGCATTGCCCTTGGCCGGCCGGGACCCGCCGACTGCCTGCAGGCCAGCCAAGTGGGCGGCGTAGCCCTCGCTGAGCACGGTTGCATTTGATTGCAACTTCTTGCCGACCTGTAAGTATGGAAAGATTATGAAGAAGCTGCCATCTAAATACTACTTAATATGTACTATATAAGACCTATGCTGAAAGTATATGCAGAAAAACCAAATAAATAAATGCAAATTTGTTCAGCTTAAAACTCTGGAAAATAGTCTTAATTATTATTATTTTGGAAAAATACAGCTTTTAGTAATATGTGCTTCGATCTTCAGAAAACTAGCTGCCATCTATCATCGATCTATCTCTAGCTCTCAAATGGTGGATTATATGGATTGCTTTTCGATTCCCCACGCCCCCAGAGGGCTTACCCAAAACATCTTAACACTTTATCTGTCACGGGTATACACGAGTATATATTCCAAGTTTCAAGTCTCCAGCTTTAATAGCGGCGAAAAAAAATGCATTCATACGGACAGTCGGACGGACACCAAGACCAATATACTCTTTTCCCTGCGTGCTTATATTACTATATTCATATTGTCATCAACTTAAGGTAACAAGACCTTATTCTCCAATTGTTTTAAATAAATAAGTGTGCTTGATTCTTATAACTGTTATCTGTTATCCAAATTTCAGGTCGGAAATTTCGAAAGGCTCAGATAACGTTTCATATCAGAAACTAGTACTAGAGTAGGATAAGATTACAGATTATATAAGTGTCCCTCGGCTCTACATTTTATAATATTTATATATACCAAATCAGGTCAATTAACAAGTGCAAAGCCTATTTAAATACTCTTCCCTGTCATTTCTACAAGTAGCCAATATTGACTTTTGGGGAGTTTTGCGTTGATGGGGAGAGTGCAGCTGTACCTTGCCAACAATAAAGATCTGCTCCGGTCGCATGCCTACATTGGTGTAGACGCTAATATCCTTGCTGCTGCCGTAAGCGGCGGTAATTGAGATTCCGTGATTTTGCACGAGATTATTGAGATAGGCGGTCTTGTGGCCCAGCGGATCGGTGGAGAGGCCGTCGGCGAACGAGATTAGGCCATGGGGAAAGTTGTGCTGGCTGAGCCAGGAGACAACGCGCTGCTGTTGCATGTCCGGCCGTCCGGTGATGTAGATGAGCAGATAGCCAAGCTCCTGCCAGTGGCGACAGACATCGACGGCGCCGGCGCGCACCTTTGGATCCCGCCCGGTCACCGACATCGATGCCGTAAAGGAGCCGTCGATGCTGAACACAACACATTCGGTCAGCGGCGGCACCACAGCCATATAGCAATCGACGGACGTGTGATCGCCGCGCACCACCATCTTGACCGGATAGATGCCATAGCCGAGGGACAGCTGGTCGGGTATGCTGTACGAGATGCGGCCGTTCTTATCGGTCATTTCGGTGGTCAGGAATGTCCATTCGCCCGCCGGCGGATCCTTCATGATGTGCACGTCCACCTTCTCGCCGTGCAGCGTTATCATATCGAGCGGTCCGTACATGAAGCGCGCATTTAAACGCTGCTCGCGTCCCTCCTGCACGATGACATCGTTGGCCCGATGGTTGGCCGCCACATTCTTGAGCTTGACGGAGGTGCGCTTCTTGATCCACTTCTCGCGCGGCTGTCCCGGATGGAACGAGGCGTTGTCCTTGTCATCGCTCGAGCCCACAAACGGTATGCCCTCAAATTTGCCAATTTGCCGCAATATGAACGCAATCACATCGGGACTCTCCCAGTAGCTGGCGTGGAACAGATGCGGCAGCGCGTGTGCCGGAAAATTGCTGAGCCCCTCCGGGCAGTAAAGCGCATAGTCCAACCGCTTCGTGCCCCACCACTTGTTCTGAACTGCAATGCGAAATGGTTATAATTACAATTGGCTTTGGCTTGGATTCGAAACCGGTGTCCAGATGCACTTACGCGAGTGTATGGTGCTTAACGAAACGTTCTCAATGAGTCCCGAAATGGTGCTCTGCATGGAGGCATCGGAGAGGCGTCTGCCGGCCAGCAGATTGTTGCCGTCGTTAAAATGCTGCGGATGCGACTGAATCACCTCCACTGCATGACACAGAGCGAGAGGCAAATATATATATATAGAGAGAGAGAGAGAGAGAGGGAGAAGTTAGATCATGCGTGACAGTAATACACCTAATTCTCCTTTTTACACGATTTAAATTCTAAACATTCGATGAAACTCTTTTTTTGAATACATCATTACACATTATACTTAATTATTAGCAATAGGAAGTAGGGATAGTAATGAAGAAATAATTTCCTAAAATGATGAATAAAATAATATTTTGTTATGTTTATAAAGTTGCAATTTTTTATATGAATTTCTGATAATTTCTCTTTTTTTTTTTTTTGTATGGCAAGAGTTTTTTGATATTGTTTATTGTTAAAGTTAAATTGATGACTTAGTTTCTGCGCTTACACATTTTATTTCATTATATATATTAAATAAAAAAACTATTTGAAAAAAAATAAAATCAGAAATGCATGAATAGAAACAAATAAAACTAGGCATAATATACATAATATAATTAAATTAAAATGTGTAATTTGTGAGCAGTGAAATAAGAGAAATTCATAGATACATTCATTATAAAACATTATTAAAAATAATATTAAATATTTCAATTTAGAGAATTACGTGTACTTTTAACTTGCTAATCCTTTCTTTTTCTTTTTAGCCTATATTTTCTTCACACGATTTTCGGAGGGGATTCAAATGCGACTTACATAAATGCAGCGGCTGTCCGTTGCCCAACGGATATTTGGCGTAGCGCGGCACGTTGACCGGCGACAGGATGGAGAAGCGTGCGCTGAGCAGCGGCTCCAGGCGTGAGGCAATCGGATCGGTTGGATGGAACAGATTGTACACCTGGTGGCAATTGGGACGCGCCAGCGCCGCCTTGGCATCGTGCAGCTTCCGTGCGGCCAGCACCACGGACAGCGGTGAGCCGAACATAAAGAAATCGCTGACCTCAAAGTCCAGTTTGGTGGTGCGCGAGTCGCTCGACGAGCTGGAGCGACGACGGCGCGGCGAGGGTGCCACCAGCAGCCGTTTCGCGTCCAGGTCCGAGTCGATGAACCGCTCGTCGTCGTCCATGCGGGACATGCGACTGCAGTCACCGCCGGCGGCCGGTGTCTGGCACGGATTGGCGGCATTTGGCTGGCTGCCATTGGAGCGACACAGTGCCTCGTAGGCCAGCAGCGAGCCCATTGAGTCGCCCAGCATAACGATTTGGCCGGAGAAGCCGTGACCCTCCTCCGACTTGAGGAACTCATGGTAGACAATATTGGCGGCGGCCACCGTCTTGTTGACCGTCTCCTGGAACTCCGGCGAGGCAACGGCCAGCAGCGGTATGGCTCCAATGGGCACATCCGCTATATTTGGTATATCTGCCGCCGAGGGCGATGCATCAAACGAATACGGACTGAGGCTGGAGAGTATGCCCAGCGCATCGGTGCAAATTGAGGGGCACGGGACCATTTTGATGGTCATATGCGTCAATAGACTGGGATAATGCTGGCGCATGACCGCCTCGAACGAGCCGCGAAATGTGGTGACATCCGATTTCTTGGCGGTTAGCTCGCTGGCCGCGTCCAGTACGCTGCCGGCATGGACCACCAGCATCAGTATGGTGGTGGGGCAAGATGGTGTGCTCGGCGAGCCCGGTGGCGATGAGTCGTGACTGCGATCGATGCTGGCCGAGGAGCGCAACTGGCGCTTGTTGCCACGCTCCGAGGCGACGCGCATCAGAAAGTCCTGATTGAATATGCTATCCTCCTGCTTGTGGCGTCCGGTGGTGCCGCCAACACCAGCACCACCACCACCACCACCGCCGCCGCCGCCCCCACTGCCGCTCGAGCTGCCGCCATGTGGCGGCGGGCTGTCATCGCCCTCGCCCAGCAGCTCCAGTGAGCTCCATTTGGCCAACGAGTTCGTCTCATTTGTGTCTGCAATAAGCCGGCCATTAATTGGGGCACCAACAATCAACGATCAAACCTACCTAGACAATCGAAGAACTCTTCGTCCGAGTTGGATTTGGAGTCCACCTCCAGGCGCTCCATGCGCCAGTTGGCCACCTGTGAAAGCACAAATAAACTTTATTCGTTTAGCTGGTCGATTTGAACATTTGGGCTGCTATCTTTCAATAAATTAACTGGTCTACGAGGGTCCTAAATGGGAACTGAAGCCGGAACTGGAACTGGAACTGGAACTTGAACTGGAACTGGTACTGGTACTGAATTTGGAACTTACATGTCGGCGTGCGGGCGCTGTCTTTGCATGCGGCTTTTTGGGCTGCTCATGATCGAATTGGTTTCGGTGTTGAGTGTGTTGTGGTTGTTGTTGGATTTCAATTTTGCATGACAAGAGCAAATCAAAGATTAATTGTTTGGTAAGAACATGGCCCAAAGGACAGAACACAAGACACATACAAATTGCAAAGAATCGAACTTTAACACAACTTTCTTTTTTTTCTTTCTTTTGTTCGTACAATATAAACATAAATAAAAAACAGCTTTTAATCTCGTTTTTTCAACAACCAAAAATAACATTTATGATTTAATTTACTGATCTAAATAAAATTCAACAAGTTAACTCAAAGTTCGAATTGAATTTTGGCTAAAATAAACATACAAAACTGTAAAAACTCTTAAGCACAAACACACACTTATATGTATATATATACATAAAAAAAAACATATAGAAACAAAATGCAATTTGTATAGGGAATCGATGATTTTGTAAAATTGTAAAATTTTTAATTAAAAACAGATACATTGGAACTAGGACCACAAATATATTTTGATTTGTACATGTTAAGGATTATTAGGATATTTTTGTTGAGTAAGCCCTGAAACTTGTTTTGTCTACACTGCAAACGTGTTGGCTGTGAAAAACGGTGTATATATAGTGCCAAGTAACTGGGGAAAAACTGCATTTTATTTGATTAAAAAAAAACAGCTGACAAGTGTATGTTAATTGTGATTGCGTTAGAGCCATGCGGACCTAGGACCTGTTTATACCCATTCCCAAAGTTAAAAGGGTATATTGGGTTTAAGCATCTGTCTGTCCGTATGAACACAATTTCTTGAAATTTTTGCAAACAGTAAACTCGGATTTTCCCATTAGATAGAGTCTACATTTAAAATATGTACATATATGCATTATTGAAAAAAAATGTTCTTCAATTTTTTTCGAACAAATTTTTTTTCAATATTGTGAATATTTTTAATCGATTATGGCTCTCATCATTAATGTAAAACACAACATTAAAAAGAATTCTGAGGGAGAGAAATTTGTTGTCAAAAATCATGCCAAAATTGACAAAAAAATATTTCATATTTCAACTCCCATATTGAAACTGAACCTCCATTATTGAAAATAAAATTGCCTTGTTTGCTTGTTGTTACACTGTGAACGAGTATTGCGCTGTCGGTTACACCCGGCTGAAAAGTTCTTACCGTTTTATTGTGTGTTTGTGTTTCTGTCAAAGTTTTAGCTACTATTTAACGCGTCGTTTAACTTAAGCCACAGATGTCAAGTTTTTGCTAGCTAATATGTGTGTTAATTATTTCGCAGGCAGTTCAGCTGTTCCTAAAACTTTAAGTCCATATTGACAATATTGTTGATAAGAGATACAACATTTAGCATGTGAGATTGCAAGGCTAATTATCAGACTCGTTTCCCATCCTGCGGCAAGCAGATGACAAAAAAAAAACGGCCAAGTGCTGTAGACAATCACAAAGTACAACAGAGACAACATCGATCCAAGGAGGGGCAGCAGCGGGAACTGTGGCCGTAATTGCTTTTTGGCTGCACTCACCTGAAGATCGAAACTGTGCGCCGATCCCACCGGCGAGTGGAGGGCGCCCTTTGAGCCGAACTTGCCCTTGTTGGCCAGCTGAATGCTCTGGGAACGGGAGCGCTGACTGCTGCTTTGGGCGCCCAGCTCGACGCCGGTCCCGACACCATCATTCTCATCCTCATCGTCCTCGTCGTCGTCCTCCTCCTCATCCGAGCTGGCCTCGGCGCTCGGCGGCTGCTGGGTGACAATCGGCGGCACGGCGGGCGCAGATTTCTTTCGCTCGCCCGCGCCCAATGCCGGCGCCGTTGCTGCGCTGCTCACATACGGCTCCGAGGTGCTGTCTACTGGCGCGAATGCGGATGCGTGAGATCAGGCCAATTGTTGTTTGGTGTTTGGTGCATTTGCTTACCATCGCTGCACTCCTCGCCGCTGCCCATTTTCTTGGCCAGAGCCAGCTGCGTTTGGCGCTCCAGCTCGCGTATATCCTCAATGGTTAGGCCGTGCCATTCGTCCTGCCACGCCCAGGCCTGACGATGGGCGCGCAGCATTGTCTTGCGCAGGGCCACGTCGTGTATGAACTTCTCCAGCTTCGTTTGCATGCCCCAATACCTAAACTCGACGCGACAGATCTTGTAGGCGGTCATCAGGGACATGTTGCGTCCCGTTGGCTGCTTTTTGCCCTTCACCTCGCGCCAATACTCCTCCAGCCAATCATCGGCCAGCGGGCCGCGGCCCGTCTTCTCCGATATAAAGTGCTTGGGATCCTCCTCCTTCACATAGTCACCGCCCCACAGCTGATCCTTCACAATATCAATCACATCTGTCGCATATGGCAAAGAAATCAAATTTCGTTAACTTTTGTTGCCCACTTATTTAGTTAACTGAAACTTACCCACGACGCGATTGCGCAGATCGCTGCCCGACAGCTGAAACACATTGTCCTGATAGCCATTATCCGGATGGTAATAGGTCTCAATGTCCAGCGAGAACTTCTCCACAAAGGGGCAGGTGTAGCGTGTGCGCGTATACGGATAGGCGTTCCATGCCTCCTCCTCCACGGTCAGCGCGCTCTTTGGCAGCAGACCTGAAATATATGACCAAATTCCACAATGATATATAAAAACGGGTATATAGATCTTAGACTATACGAGAACTTAAGTACAAATTTGCTCAAATTATCTAGGCATAAAATCGATTTCTAATCGACTCGGCTCGTAGTGCTTATCAAGAATATATGCACTTTATGAAGTTTAATTTTCAATTGGTACAGGGTATAACAAGTCTATATTCTGATTACACAAATGCAAACACTTTTTAGCTAGTTACTTAGAAATAAGAGTACTAAACCGGGTTCTTATTCCTATTCTTATTGCTCTATCGGTTAAGTTAAGCAACTCCACGCCCAGACTGATACTTACTTTTGATCCAGCCCGGCAAATGACTGCCCACGTGATAGATCTTTTTCGTGTACTGTCCATTGCCCCCGGGTCCATCTTTATAGGGCTCATTTATGATAATCTCAACGCCGCTACCTTCGCCATGGCTTTCTTCGCGGCTCTTTTTCTGTGCAAAGCAAATAAACAATATATAAATACATAGATTATAAATAAAATAGATATACATATCGTATAGGATTTATGTTATGCTCTCCGCACATATGTACATATAGAAATTATACGCTATAATCTTTAATGGTCAAATTTTAAATGTTACAAATTTCTCGTTAATCTATTTATAAGTCTTATCTGTATTGAAATTAAAGTCCATGGCATAACAAATTACGCACGAATTCATTTGAATAAAGTAAAATTGCCATTGAAAATTTTACTGGAAAATTGTATTTAATCTCATGCATTTGCTATTTATTGAGAATTGTAAATATGTGTCTGCACATATGAATAAATATGTTTTTCTCTTTTAAACCAATTCGGTTTAATGGCTTTTATAGCAACTAATTAAAGCAGAAGAATTTAATATACATATCGAATTTCCAATAATTAAATCGGGCATTATATAACAGGTTTAATTGAACTGATTTCTGCATGCGCCTAATGACTGCAGATAAGATTTCTTTTTATGTTGCCATGAGGAATAGTTAAGATAAATTTTAAAGTACAGAAAAATGTGATTGCTTTAAACTCCGATAACTTTGAAAGGGTAAAAAAAAGGGTAATAAAAAAAACCTAGACTTTTGACGCGGTTGGCAAATTAGAACGAATTTTTAGAAAATATATATGTTATATGTAAATATATATGTTTTGCTTATTTGTTTATATAGAAAATAAAAAAAAGGAAACGCAAAACCCACAAATATTGCCCAATGTTTTTTCCGAAATTAACATTTATGAAAGCATAAAGAATCTGAAGGTAAGGAAGTTAGAGTCCAAGAGCTTACCGCTATCATATAAAGCTGGGCGATCCGGTACTCCTCGACGGTGAGAGGCAGTGGTATGCGGTACTCTTTGATCAACATTTTCGACTGTATTATAATTTGGTCAGCGTCTTTGGTATATTACGGCGGGTTTTCTTGTCCTGCTCTGGAACTGTCGCTTTCTCTCTCGCTCCCTCTCTCTTTGTCTATATATATGAGACTGTCTGTCCCTAGCCGTTAGATTTCTTACGCTTTAGGCATTCATCGGTTGTTGTTACTGTTTTTATAGTTAGTGCTGCTGCTGTTGTTGTTGTTGTTGCTGCTGCTGTTATTCTGGCTGTTGTTGCTGCCGCTGTTGCTTGTGCTGCGCATGGCTGAGGCGTTGGTGGCGTCTATGACCTGCAAATGTGGCAAGGTTGGATTAAATTTTTTGACTGGCATTGGGGTTGTGGTTGGGGCGGGGCTGGGGGGTGGGGGGGGCTTGGAGGTTGCCTTAGTTAGTTGCTATGGCTTCCCTGTAATGGGCAATGTGTGTGCTTCATGGAGCGAACTTTAAAATGTAAATTACCGTTTCGTTTATTGATTCGCCCCAGGGGAGGGGATGGATGGGTACGGCAACAAGGCTGACATTCTAACTGCCACACGGGGCACTCAAGCTGTCAATTAGACAGCTAGCAGAAGCGCAGAAGCAACGAACAGGAATGGAAATGTCCGATAAGGTCAACACAGCTCACATTTCCTAAAAGCTAGCAACGACAAGGGTGTGCCCGACTCGAAGATATCCTCCGAATTCGTTTTAAAGTATACACAAAACCTCAATCGAACTCTTAGCTCTGTGGATCCGCCTTGAAAATTAATTCAGTTTTTTTTATATTTATTATAACTCTTGATTTTTGTATTGTTGAATTAAGTGACTTACTAAGTGGGCTACAAAAAAACTTACCTAAACATTTCTCTTCATTAATTTTAAAACAAAATAAATAAATATTTGTATGAAAAGCAGTTGTTCGGAATCGAAGTTTATCGGCCGTTGGGTACTTAAACCTAATGATACCCTACATTTTACGCACTTTTGATGGATGGCGGCAGGGTATGACAGCAGTGAAAGTCACTGTGAATTTGGTTTATCGTGCATAATTTTCGCCGTTACCTTGAACCGCTTTGCTAATTGGATTTATTGTTGACTACCGTCAACAGCAACTGTACAGCAACAACAAGAACAAAGAACAGACCATCCGCTGCACCTCCCCCCGCCCCGCCCCTCCCACACACAGCGTATTTCTCTGCTGTCAGCGCTTGACCCACGCGATAAACAGAAAGAGAGAGAGAGAGAGAGAGAGAGAGAGAGAAATCTATAAGAGAGCAACTTGTTGTTGTTGCCCATATGGTTTTTCTAATGCAATCGATCCGCTGAAATAACGTGCTGATCGCCACACTAATAACAATAATAATAAAAAAATAATAATAATAATAACAATAATAATAAAAACAAGAATAATAATATTTTTGAGCCAAATGTTTAACGATGCATTTGATGGAGCTTTTGGTTTAGCGGATACGCAAAAAGCGCAATAAAGATAAAAGTGTAAACAATTATTGCGATTTATGCGATAGCTTTGAGCTTTTACGGTCTAGACTATTGAAATATATATGTTCATACATACATAAATACCTGAGATATCAACTAAATAAATGCTCGACTGGAAACCGGCACAGAAACGGTTACAACATGAACTTGAGCTTTAGCACCGGGTAAGGTCGTCTAGAGGTAAACAGCTAATCAGCTTTAATCCAATTTTTATAGTTTTTTTCTCCTTCATTTAACGGTCAGTTTTGGTACTCTTTTAATGGCAGTGCAGTGTCTAGCGGAGGTCACGCTTTAACTGCTTGCGAATTATAAAAACTTTATAGGTTTATTTCAAACTCTTGCATCACATTCGCTTTGGCTTTCTTTAACGTGCTTTTTATGTAACAGACCAGCAAATGTTGACTGGCTTTTTCCGGTTGGATTGTTTTTCGTTGGATTTAAAATCAGTTTTCCGCCCAGTTTTCTTCTCTAGACTCTTCACATCTAGTTTCCAAGAGCAGGAGCTCTTAGAAAAGGATTTTGAAGTTTTCCACAAATTCACAAAATACACTTGGGAATTTTCCAAGAGATTAGCGAGATTAGTTTGAATAGTTTGACTTGGCTTATTGTCCTGCTCAAGGACATGTCCTTTGCGCATATATGTACATATATCCTTTGTGCGATAGGAGCAGATGTCACCATCAATGCATTACACTTTTCGTGACAAATTGTAATAACTTCGGCAAGGGTATTAAATATTATTCTTTAAACAAATGGGTCTCGACCTGGGCATCTACTTAATCATCATCCTTGTCAGAGCTGAGCTGTGGGCGCGGCGGAATCGTGTGTACGTAATATATGTAGATAACTGTTTGTTTATTGGACGGGGACATTTATGGGACCCAAAAGCAGCTACACCACCTTCAACCCTAGCTCCACTGTGAATTTCATTTTAATCTTATCATTTTATCTGTGATAAATTGTTTATGTCCCTTCACAAAAACGCGAATTTTGTTCTTATTTCTTTTTAATGTGTTTTGTGCTTTTATACCCGCTCATGAAATGAAAAAAGTATACTGGGTTTCTGTCTATCCGCATGAACGCAATTTATTCGCCACAATTGAAGCTTGAGGCTTGCGACTTTGAATATACATATACTCGTGCATAATCGCATCAGATCAAATGTAAAAATTTTTTGAACACGCCCACTGAAGGCAAATCGATACAATCTAAGTGTTTGCATTTAGCTTCAACAATAATTTTCACATGTGAAGCTCTCGGAGTCACAGTTCCCATACATATATTAAATACTCCCATAACTTTGTCAAAACTGAACCGATTTTCGCGATTGATTTGGCATTTTAAATGCATGCATAATTGTTGTTAAAAATAAAATATCAATCAAATCCCCTTAAAAACAACTTTTTCAAAACAACTTTTTTTTTAAATTTATTCCAAATTTATATTTTGAATCGATTGTTATAAAATTATATATTATCATATGCCACTATCAACGAGTATTCCGCTGTCGGTTACACCCGACTTGTTCTCTTTGTAATTTTGCAGCTGCGTAGATGAATTTTAAAACAAAAAAATGTACTTGATTATCTTGGGCCTTGCATGTATCTTTGTACATATGCATGTCTATATGAAGGTGGATGGGCCTCCTAAAGGACCTAGCCTTGCCTGCAGGGGCACTTTGTAGATGCCGCTGGCAATTGGAACTTAATTAATGGCATTCCATGATTGACAACGTTCGCTTGCCTTTACTTCGAGTCTTTGTCACACACACACACACACACACACACATGCTCCCATGTATGCCACATTGCCGTCATTCAACCCCGCCTACGATGGGTGCCCACTAAATAACAATACTGCAAGAGGCAGAAAAGTAGCAGTAATCAATAATTATGGGGGACACCGAGTGTTGTGCGAGAAAGACAGAAAACGAAACGGACAGAAAATAGATACATTTGTGCCACAAACATATTTACATACAAATCGAATCACATCACATCGCATCTGATCACATTTCAGGGCAGTTCTAGAGATGAATTAATGCATGATGACATTTGCCTGATGGCTCCCAAAAAAAAATTGCCTTTGGTTCGGTTTACAGTTCGTACCTCGCCTCAAGGTTCGGCTCATGAAGCTGATTTTCCTCCTCAATGAACGCAGGTTCGTTATGTTATTTTAGGAAAGTCATTATTTATAGAAACATATTTCGTGTGGCTCAAAAGTGTCAGTTAAAGTAAAAATTCATTTAACCTCTTTTGTTTTTTAAATTAGGGTCCGTGTAATTCAAAGAATACTTTTTGCACTATTTCTAATTGAAAATAATGATTTCATGTAACCCAATAGAGGAATTACAATACATACATGCAAATTAATCTTTTCCCAGAAATGCCCATATTTAACAATTATTATACCCCGAAGCCATGGTGAATGGGTAAATCAGGGTATACCGCCCCCATTCGCCCCATATGTATATGCAAAAATGTGTAAAAAAAAAAGAAGCAATTTATACATAGATTTCAATGCTCTTGTTAAGCCCTGAAAATTTCATTAAGATCATGCTCTTTGTTTAGAAGATATTCATGAATTGCGTTTCCATAGTGGGGGCCAAGCGCAGCAGTTGTTCACAGCGTGCGGCGTGCGTTTGTATGTGTAGGAATGCAAAGGGATTGAAGTGTATGAAAAGACAGCGTTCAGAGTATCCCGTAGTCGGGCACTCCCGACTAGAGACTCCACACTTGTTAACCACTTTTTTTGACAATCGATTTTAAGCACACCTATACAGAAGATATGGCGGAGTTATAATATATTGGTTATGAAATTGAAGACATTTCTCAGTGCCTTTTGACCCTTCGATCGTGCAAGAGATCCCGGAATTCGGCTCGTGGTCGTGTCGTTCGAAAATCATCTAAAGTGCGCCCATCTCTACCTCGCACAACGCGACGAGAAATCATAATTTCACAGATTTATCTCAGCCGTTTGTCAAGGTAAATATGAGTGTAAATGTACTTTGTGCATATGTCTGTATGTTTATGCCCATTATAAACAAAACAAAAGTGAATAAGTTAATATGTACATAAATACATACAAATATACTAGTTATGTACATATCTGTGTATAAATCTGTGCACTTTGCACGTAACATGAACACGGGTCGTGTTTATTGCCCGTCTGTCATACATATAACAGTTTGTTTTATGACGATCAGGCGTATGTCAAAGGGTTGGGCTGGGTCGCAGCGGGATGGGGGCAGCAGCAGCAGCAGCAGTGGCAAAAAAAACTGAAGCTTTTATGAGGTGTGCGATACAAAGTTTGCATGGCAACGGTAAACGAAGCAATAGCAACAATAACAACAATGCAAATGCACGTATCGCGCTTTAGAGCACAAAACAAGAAGCAGAAAGAAAGATGATTGCCGAGGTGCGCTCTCCCTGCAGCTTGATGAATAAATTGCCATAGTAATTGGAGGCAAACAAATGTAAAAAGTGAGGAGGCTCTAGTCGGGAGTGCCCGACTAGAATATACCCTGAACACTGTCTTTACTGCATCTTAATCGTCTTTCATTCATATCTTCATACATAAAATCATACGCGCACACAAGCGCACGCCGCAACCTGTGCACTTTACTCAGCCTCTGCGCTTGGTTCCCACTATGGAAAAGAAATTCATGAATAACTGTGCGGATTATCGAAAATCTAAAATATTTGTTTTTTTTGCGTATGGTACGCACGAAGTTAACAAAACAAAATTCAACTCTCTGGCTCTTACTGCGGCGCCTGCTGCCAATTGGCTTGACACATTTCTCAAATTTTACCGTATGTTTTCTTTGATAACTTCTGTTTTTCTTAACTGATCTTGATAAAACTTTGCAATTGATTTTTTCAGTGCCATGCACGCGTCTATATTCGAAAAGTTGGGCTCTCGACGTCCTGATCAAGAATATATATAATTTATAGGGTCTGAGATGCCTCCTTCTGCCTGTTACATACATTTGCACAAAACCATTATACCCTTTTTACCCATTTTCAATGGGTTCAGGGTATAAAAAGTAGCAAAATAACAACAAAATTAAATGAAGAATAAAACCCAAAAGCACAAACGGCAATAAATGCCGCGCTGTCGCTATCGCAGCCGCAGCCGCTGCCGCTGACCATTCAAGCAGAAATAATTGAACGTGAAAGCCCCGGAAGCGACATAGAGGCAGAGAGACGACAACAACAGTAACAATACATAGTGCAGGTACAGGCGTGTGAGTAAGCCAGCGCACCCCAAAAAGAAGAAGCAAAAAGAGTTCTGCATGTTCGCATGTATTGGTGATCATTAGCTGTTGCTGTTTTTTTTTTTTATTTTGTTGCATTTTTGTTGGTCTTCGGCATTTTTCGTATGAAGCCGAATTACAAAACGATTGAGACGAGCGGGGGGAGTGGTACAAGGTTCAAAGGGTAACGAGTTGAGCGGCAGCAGCAAATAAACAAAACAACAACAAAAAGTGGGCAAACTTTTAACACACACACATACACACATACAAAGGTAGGCAGACAGAGACGCGCAAATACAATTACGTATACGAGTGGTGCTCGCAGGGGTCGAGCACTCGCTCTCTGTGCACACCTGTGGCGCGCTTTATGTTTATTAATAATTTATAAATAAAGCAGCAACAGCCAGCAACAACAACAGCATAATGCTAGTCCAAGCCAAGGTGCGCGCACGCACTCAACGTACGTACATACGTACATATTTAGCTCAGCTATCCACAACAGAAAAAAAAATCACTAGCACAAGAGAACATTTCAATGTTACAACTGGGAGCCGCAGGCCATAAAATTGTCGCTTTTGGGAGCTCAAATCAAATCAAACGCACACGATGTGTGGCCGAGTCACGCAACGAAAAACAAAACAAACAAAAAATAATTTGAAAATGAAGAGGTGGGCGCAAAATTTAAATGCCTAAGTGCAGTTCAAAATTCGTAGCACACATACATAGTACATATATACGTGCCTATGCGTACACACACGCATGGGGCAAGTGTGCTTGTGCAGCATGTCTTGTAGTACTTGTGGTTGTTGTTGTTGTTGCTGGGATAGAAACCTTGGGAGCTGAAGAGAGAGCAAAGCTCTAGCCCAGGCTCTGAGCTTACGCATTTACGTTTACGCGCTCACACAAGCACACACACGCACACAGAAATACACACACCCACACAAACGCATAGACATAGTGCACACTGTGCCGTTATCCTTACTGTTTTGCGCATTTGTCAATTTGTCGCTACAATCACACAGCACAGAAGCAACAAAAACAAAAACATACTTATGTATGCATATAGAAAACTCACATATCAATTGCCAGCAGCTGTTCACGATTAAAAACAATAACAAAAAAAAAAAACAAGGTAACAACACGAAAAGAAAACAGAAAATTTTGCCTTGATTGGGCGCTTTTTATGAAAACTTTTTTTTAACGCACTGCTTAGCAAACATCCACACACGCGAGAAGAAAATATTGTTGTTTAATTTTCTTGCCTTTTGCTGCTGCTGCTGCTGCTGCTGCTGCTTTTTGCAATCACAAAACGCACACACAGAACGACAGCGTAGGCGTAGCGAGCGACGGCTGCAACGACCGACACACGTTCGCGTTCGCTTATGAACTGAAAACGAAAACGAAACAGTACCAGCTGAAAAGTAGCAGCAGCAGCAGCAGTAGAAGCGCCAATAAGCTGTGATAGAGAGGAGAGAGAAAGAGCATGAATGGGGTGTTCCCGAAAACATAGTTGCCAATTGTAACAAGTTATTTCCAGCAAAAACAAAAACAGATTTTTTGAGTTTTGATAAAAAAAGACAAAAAGGTATGAGAATTATATGATTAATGTTGATTATTAAGATTAAATTAAATTGAAAATTTAAACATGGACACATGGAGTGTATAAATATAGCTCTTCAAACACTTTGTTTATAAAAACAAATTAATAAATAAAGTAATAGTAATTAAAAGTTTTTGTAAACAATAAGAAAAAAACAGTTCTGGTATGATACATTAACCCGCCTTGTAGGCATTAAGCTTAAATCAGATCTGTATTATCTGATGTAATAAATATAGTAAAAAAAGTACTTGAATTACGGCTAATGAATCGCAGACCACCCCACCAGATTTGATCGGCGTAGGAAAAGCGCGCGAGATAGCGCCTAAGCGCATGCAAAGCTCTCACTCTCACTCTCAGTTGTGTCTGAGCCGTAGGCAGCGGAAATTTGCGAAAGGGGTTTGCAAATTAGATTTCGCAATTATATTTCATTCACGTTAACAGCTACGAACCTCAGGTGTCGACGTCCTTGTGCGCCGCGAGATAGAGAGAAAGAGAGCAAGAGCCGTTAGTTGCCATTGGCGTCTATTTTGGCAGGGGGGTTGCTGATGGCTCTGGGCAACTAACTGACTGACGTAAAGGTCGCGCTGGACTGCCAAGCATCCCACTTATAAAAGTGCATATGTGCTTGTGTATGTTTATATTAAGTCTATGCGAAACTGACTAGATAATGAATTATTTGGATCGCCATCTATGTGTGTTTTTGGGCTTATACGCGATACAGCGGAACGGCAATCCCAACAAAATAAACATGCCAAAGCGTTCGTGACGTTGTTGCGCCGTTTCTGCGGAAACGGGAAAATCAACAAACAAACAAACACGCACACTGGTGTTTGCTTTTGTCACTGTGGCCTGTAATCTATTGTGGCCTACGATTTGGAGTTCAACTTTGACATTTACAATGGAAAACATACATGGCGCATGCTCCTCCACTCCAGGAGTACGACCACACACACACACAAACATTTGAAGTGTAAACATACATATGCTTATGCATACTTACTAAACCCAACACACAACAGCTGCTAACGACGCCATGTCAAGGGCGCGCAAAATTTGAACGCGTTTGCAGCGCTGTCGATAGGCATGCTAACTTTAATATCGATAAATATAATTACGCGCAATTTTTGAATAGTTAGCAGACTACTAATATTGGGCATATTGTACATTTATAAAATGTGCTATAGTTTTATGTATATTGTGTGATTAGTAGACATAACAGGTTTGGCAACAAACCTAATGTAAAATTTAAATTTGAATTCTTTTTATTAATATTAGCATTTAAGGATAACATTGCCAAAAAAAAAAATATTAAAATAGCGAAATAATATAAAGAAAAATGAATAAAACAACAGCTTATATTTTGTTTGTATCAAAAGAAAATCATGCATTTCGCACAGTCGCAAGAATTTTCAAATGTTTCTTTGTACGCAAAGCATTCTGTGTGGGATAATTTGGAGCTTTCCTCATTGTGGCCATGCCCTTCACTAAAACATAAGGATTGGGATTTTAGATGTACGTATAAGTAGTTTATAACTGGGTACGACTTCTGTATAAATAAAGACTATGGCTTTTGTGTGAGTGTATGTGTGTGTGTGTGGATCATCGTGGTGCGACGACAATCCAGTTAGCGGCCCAGAATACTGCGAGACCATTGCTTGACCATCGGCTTGGTTTTCGACTGTTCGACGCGTTCAGCTTCCTGGATTTGCTCGGCCAGCTTTCGCTGATTATCCCTGAACTGGCTAATTGGATCCTCAAACTGACGATAATAGTGCAAGACTTCACGCACATCGTCGACATCATTTTGTGCAATGACTGAAATATACAAAATTCAAAATTCAGTTCGGGCTCAACAATGTCCGGTTTTTAGCTCGTCTTACTTTTCAAAAAGGCAATCAAATCGAGCAGCTGAGAGTCATCATCGTTGCCATGCCAGCGCGCAATGCCAAACGTGTTGTCCGGATGCATTTTGGTGGCATTGTTATCCCAGTCGATGACAATCACCTGCCAAAAGAAATAATTAATCAATTAAATGTGTACAAAATGTTGCGTAATCAAAATAGAATACAATAATGCCAAAGAAAGTCTCTCAGTTTGAATCTTAATACAAATTTAAACTGTTCGGTATATAAATTTAGGCCAAAGGGCCTTACTTTCAACTGTGGGGAAGACGGTTTATCGACAATTGGAATAAACTTGATCTATATATGGCATATAGGGACATACAAATCCCAAACTTCAAGTATTTATGCCGGACTTACGCGTCTGAGGTCACGATTTAAATTGTCTAGATTTTTGACATGGTGTCCATCAACGAAATGTGTGGCGTCGCGCACCAAGCGATACATAATGTAGCCATTGGGATCGAGTGCATCCAGTATGGGAAACACGGTCATGCCCTGTTCGGCGGTAAAGACAACAATTTCAAAGTCTTTGGCGCATTCCTGCAGGAAGTGATCGACGCCGGGGCGCTTTTTGAAGCGCCAGCCGGTCTGATATGTCCAATCTGGATGCACCAGGACATCCTTCATTTCCAGCACAAGCGTGTAGCGCGGCTGCACATACGGATGCTTGAGCGGATCGGGCAGAAGCTTTGCTCGCGACGGTTCCTGAATCATTTTCTGATAGTAATGCAGCGATTTCCACATGCGCTGCAAATACTGCTGCACCAGCGGCTTGTTTGTGAACTCATCCTCAATGGTCTGGCCCTCGGCATCCCTTTCGGGCTGGCCAAACTTATAGATGCCCCAGAATACGGTGGCGATGCCGCCACCGCCAAAAATAGCAAAGCTAAAAGAATACAATTGAGTCGTTTAGCGAGCGTTTGGCCTGGATCGATGGCGCCCTTGGCTGTCGCTCACCCCAGTTTCATGCGCTTCCAGGCGCGCTCATTCTCCTTGGCCTCGTCCTCGTCGCGCTTCTTGCGCTCCTGCTCGGCATTGCTGTCCGCATCGGGCGAGGTCTGTGGAAACAGTTTGGAGAGCAACGGCGATGGTGTCTCCGCCCCAACTGTCGGTTCCTCTGCGCAAAGTGTGTATTTAACGGTGGCGTCCGATGTCAGTTGGTTGTAGCTACTTACTGGGATTACTGTAGCATCTACTGCTCGTGGACAGCGCACGGCGCACCAGAGGCGTCGGCGGCAGCGACCGGTGATTACCCAATGCGAATGTGCGCCGCAAGCGGGTTGCGAGGGGCGCACGTGGCGCGCTTAAGCGTATTAACTGTATGACTGGAGCTGGCGCCATGCTCATGATTCTGTTGCTCGATGCCGTTTCTTTGCCACTCACAAATGCCGTTGGTTTTTCCTTTCGTTGCTTTAATCGGCCTGGTCGTGTGTACCCCCCTAGGATTTAACCGGCATGGCAGCGAAAATTCTTGCATATGCTGCTAACGTATGGTCACACTGGCCGCATCAGCTGACTCGACATTCGTTCGCAACGATCCGGCAACCTTGCCGAATCCAGAGTTGACATCAATTCTGTGTAAACAACAACGGCAACAGCAACGGAAAGCGAAACATGTCCAGTTCGACGGACAGAGCTATGCTCGAGGATGCGGAGCTGCAGCTGTGCCGCGTCTGCAACATTGCAGCACGGCAGTGTCTCTCGCTCTACCAGACCCAGATCATCGCCGGCGAGCCAACGACGCTGGCCGCGCTGCTCAGCTATTGCGCCAATCTGCAGGTGCTCGAGGAGGAGCACTTCCTGCCCACACACATATGCAAGCGCTGCGTTGCCCAGCTAACCGATTTCTATAACTTTAAGAGCATGGCGCTGCGCACAGATCTCCTGCTCAGAAAGCGGCATGCCAGAGGCGCCAAAGCCGCCGTTTCCCGCTCCCCATCGCCAGCGCAGTTTGTGCAGGTCCAGCCTGCGGAGGCGGATGCGGAGGCAGAAGCCGATGCCGATGCCGAGGCGGAGGCTATCCTCGAATCAGCGGGCACTGATGAGTACGTTTACGTGCTGGAGGAAACAGACTCGCTGGAGGCGGCGGCCGACAGCAGCGTAGAGGATCACGATCCAGGATCGGATCGTGATCAGCCTGTGCTTGAGCAAATACTGGCCAATGAATTGCACTTCGATAGCGACGAGCCCAATGTTGAGGTCTTCGAGGTCGACTACGAGTTAGCCGAGGACTACGTTGAGGAACAGGCGCCGACCAACATGCCAGCCGATAATATTCGCGTGAAGCCGCGTGCGCCACAGCGCCGTAAATCCCTCAATCCCGCCCTGCAGTGTCCGGTGCGTTCACACCCGTACTATACCATGCATAAATAACTTTGGCATTCCTTGCAGATATGCGGCAAGCAGCTGAGCACCAGCAACTCCTTCAAGTATCACATGCAGCTGCACGGGGACACCAGGCCGTTTGAGTGCCGCTTTTGCGGGGAATCGTTTAAGACGCGCAACGCGTACGACGGCCACGTCACGCTCCACAATCCGAACAATCCCAACAAGTGTTCGATTTGCGGCAAAATCTATCGGCAGGCATCGTCGCTGCGCTCCCACATGTACACCCACAGCGGCGTCAAGCCGTTCACCTGCGACGTCTGCGGCAAGGGCCTGACCCAAAAGTCCGGCTATAAGAAACACATGCTCACCCACACGGGCGAGAAGCCGCACACTTGCGACATCTGCGGCCGCAACTTTCGCTACTCCAGCAACCTGATCGCGCACAAGCGCTCCCACACACGCAAGAGCCCCACCCACCTGAAGACGGCGGCCACCCAGAGCTCTCTGAGAGCGGCCGCCACATAAGCTGGCCACCGGCCCACACCAACGTCAGATCCTTCAACGGCCCAGGGGCCGTTGCAAATAAAGTATCCCCGTTGACTTGACTTGTGGAATATAATTTATATACTTTACCGCTAAGCAACAGGATTTTCAATTTGCCATCGGGGGCTTTAAAGCGGCTGCTTCCAGCCCTACTTCGTTGCCGGGCCAATCCTCGGGCTTGGCAAGCTCTTGCCAAGGGTTAAACGTTAACAGTCGGGTGTCACCGACTACGTCATACTCGTTCACAGTATAAAACAGTCGAAAAATGTGTCCGAAATTGTTCGGCTCGGACTTTTGAGGAGATCCGCAGACCAAATTTGGTGACCCTAGCTGTAAAATTGTGGCCGTTTAGCCGCCCCCAAGATATTTCAACTTGATCGGTTTGCCACGCCCCCAGTAGGCGTGGCCAAAATACTTTGCGGGCAAGTACTCTGCACTCTGTCTGAAAAACTTTGATGTACCTAACTTTAAAATGAAGGGAAATATATAGATTAAATCGGTTTGCCACGCCCCCCAGTGGGCACAGCCAAAAAAATATTGTTGCACAATTTTTAGAGGAGGTTGCCAGTAATCTGCCTGAAATATATTTTTCATCTAGCTTTATAAGTGAGGGTGATAAATATATTATATTGAATTGGCCCGCCCCCACTGGGCGTGGTCAAAAAGTCTCTAAGTCTAAATCTCTAGCTTCAGTAGCTTCGAGAACGGGTATAATAAAGACTCGCCAGATTTATCAATACCGCACTCTCTATATTCCTTACAATTTGTCGCGTCAATTTTTAGGTTTTCAAATTTTTTGCGATTTTATTAGTTTTTTAGTTATGTTAATACATACACATCTTGTCAAAATACAACTAATTACAGCCTTTTCAATATATGTGAATTATTAACCTGGATTTAAGCAGCACCTTTTGTCAAATTGTATTTAGCTGAGGAATAGCTAACAAAATCACACACATATATATTTATATTTATATATATATATAAATATATTCTCTTTAACAATCCAAAACATTGAAAATTTAAGAAAAATAAAAAAAATAGAAGCAATATATATAAAAGGCCCAAACGGGCATAATTTATATACTCTTTAAATATGAAGATACTTTTTCGAAAATAAAAAGAACTCCCGATTAGAGAAGCTGTGAAACCGGATAACCAGAAATTTGTAACATCCGTATACATGATTCAGGATATTTAAACACGGCCCGGAATCGGAATCGGAAGCATGTGTAGCTAGCTAGCCAAATAGCCGTTGATGGACATGCGTGTGTATGCATACATAGACATGGTATGTATATACATTTGGGTGGATCTAAATCTAAGTGGTAAACGTTACTAGCTAAGCTTAGACACTAGACGGCGTTTAGAGCACCACAACGACTTTCGATGTGGACACCTGCTGATCAATTACGTCGGGCATATTGATCCCTGTGCGTCGGCCGGCAGCGACGACTGCGACGCGGTCGGCATGGACGCTGTTGGCCATGGAGCTGGTGGTGGTGACGATCGCATTGCTGGTTGTGGTCACTGGCGCCTCTTTGTTGTGCACACGCATGTGGCTGTTGAGGCGCTTTTTGGTGGGGAATGCCTTCATGCATTTGTCGCACTTGAACGGCTTCTCGCCGGAGTGGAGGCGCACATGGGCGTTCAGGTTGCTGGTGAAGGTGAAGGCGCGATCGCAGATGTGACATTTGTGCGGCTTTTCGCCGGAATGGACCAGCATGTGCTTCTTGTAGCCGGACTTCTGTGAGAGGCCAACGCCGCAGATTTCGCAGGTGAACGCCTTCTCGCCGGTGTGGCTGATCTTGTGCTGGCGCAGCGACGACGAGTCATAGTAGGCCTTATCGCACAGATCGCACCCGTAGGGCCGCTCGCCCGTGTGCGTCAGCTTGTGCCGGCGCAGATGATCGAACGCCGCATAGCTGCGACCGCACTGTTCGCATTTGTACGGCTTGTCCTCGGCATGGGTGCGCATGTGGGCCGCCAGGCTGGACGTGGTGCGATAGAACCGTGCACAGACCAGGCATTGGTGCGGCTTGACGTTCGTGTGGGTCAGCATGTGCTCCTTATAGTTGCGCAGGTGCTTCAGCTTTTTACCGCACACCTCGCACGTGTACAGCTTCTCGTCCACGTGGGAGCGCATGTGTTGATTTAGACGGCATTGCTGCCGGAACGCCTTGTTGCAAACGTGACAGACATGGGGCAGCACCTCGCCGCCAGCCCCGGTGGCTACCTGATTCGAGACAGAGTCGTCCATTGACTCATCCAGGAAATCTTCGCCCTCCTCACTATCACCGGTTAGCTGCAAGTTACGAAAATTGCGCCTTATATATATATATATATATCAAAATTTGATCGGTTTGCCTACCAAATGCTCCTCGCGCTCGATATCCAGTATATCGTCGGCTTCAACTTCGCCGATTACACCATCCATGTGTTGCTCCTCGCCCGACATGATGACCATTTGGTCATCGAGCATTTGGATTTGCATTTGCTCGCTGACCGCTTCGACCGGTGAGTCCATAATCTCGATATCATCCTCGTCCTCCACCTGTGAGTCGTATTCACTCTTAATCGTCACATACTCGATATCGCCCGTTTGGAAATCGTTGAGCGGCTCCAGTGCATCCTCCGCCTCTGTCTCTGCGCCGACCTCTGACGCATCTACAACATCCTCAACGACAAAGTCTTCGTGCTCCGGCTCCGGTTCCTGCTCGCCGCTGTACGTCTCAACGAGGGCGCCAACATCCTGCGGCCCAGAGCCCGCCTTGGCCGTTGACACAGATTCGGCCTCGGCCTCGGCTTCGGCCTCCTCGCTGAGCAGCTCGATCATTACGTACTCCTGGTTGTCAACATTGGGCGTCGCATTGCTCTCCACCTCCTCCAGGCCCAGGCGCAGGAGCTCATCGGAATCGATGACCATGCGCTTGAAATTAAAGGCCTGCTCCAGCAGCTGCAGGCAGTGCATGCAAATGTGCTGCGGCATGGAGGCCCCATCCTGCGGCTCGAACGACAGATTCGAGCAGTAGTTGAGCATGTGGGCCAGCGTCGTGCTGCCCTCGGGACCGATCTCGATCTCGTCCTGCAGCGATTTGTACTGTTTGCAGGCACGGGTGCATGTACGGCAGTTGAGCACCACGCCTGGTTTGCTGCCGCTCATCGTTCCCGCTTGGCTATGCAATAACTTCGTTCAATCGTTTTCTTTTGCCTGCCTGCCGTTGCTGCCACTCTGTTTACAAATTGCAAAGCGCCGATTTTAATGCGCAACTTCTTTTCTATTTGCCATTCGCGTGTGCTGTTTGGTTTGGTTTAAAAAAAAAACACACAGTCAAATTGTATTGGCATTTGCAGTCAGTCACACACTCTCGCTCGCTTCAAAATGGCGTCTACGGTGGCTGTGTGGCTGTCGCGAACGGGCCCGCTAAGAAGAAGCACATGACAAACAGTGCTGGAAAACGGCGCCAGAGAAGTTTTCAACGCTTTATTCAAATGGCTGACATATGCAGCACGAACAATGTAGCTTCGTTAATATTTACAATACAAATGAATGATTATTATGATGTGCAAAGCTGGTTATAGATGTCTTAGTTGCTGGTTGGACCGACACCGGCTCAGTTTTCAGTACCACAGCTGATCCGGAATAGCGACGGGATGGAAAATGCTTGTTACCCGGCGAAATTAATTTACCTCCGAACGCTATTGTGCTGGGCGACATGGATCTCTGTTTGATTGAAAGCCTAAAAAGCATCGAATATTATGAATTGCCATGTGGTAAAACTCAACAAACTAACCGGCGTTGTTTCTCCGCGCTACGCCTTTGCACCTGGTAATTTATTTTTTTAGCACGAAATGCAAGCTGTATTCGCGACATGCGGAGCACTTGCTTTTCCAGATAATTTTTCCGGCAGACTTTGCTCGCCAACTGCATGTCTTTGTTCAATTTGTCTGTCTCCTTGTCCTGTCCAAACAAATCATCATAAACGAAGCAAAAATCGTAAAAAATTTGTGCAAATGTTACCTTCTTTTTACTATGCGCCTCGAAATGTCTCTGATTGGCCTTCTGAAATGAACCGATGAGATCGTGCGGCAGGCCGTCGTGCCACGGCTCTGGATGGAACATGTCCTTCAGATTTGGTGGCAGCGCATTGTTAACCTGCCGCCCGCGCACTTTTTTCTTACAAATCGGGCACGTGTATGTGGGTGCATCGCCGGGAGTGCGTCCCAAGCTGGCTGTAACGCATTTTTCGCATGTAACATGCTGGCAGGCTAGCAAAAAAAGCACATTCCGCTTATCGATGAAATACTCGTGGCACCTGTTGCAATGAATCCACAATTTTTTTGCCCTGGCCAAGTCAATACCAATTACAGACTCATCGCTGTTGTCGCTTATCATGTTTTGTGCTCTTTATATACGTTGTAAGCAATTCATTAAATGGGTTCTCTAATTGTAACGGGTTTCTGTTGTTGCCATTCACAAGTTTGTGTGCGGTAAGGGTGATTGGTGCAAATCAGTTGACTCACAACTACAACATAACCACGATTGAGAGAGCCACAGTTTATGAAAACACTGTTGTGCTCTTGTCGTAATATTAAAAAAGACAAGCGTTTTTAATCTATAAACGGTAGACAGTAGATATTTCAAAATCAGCCTGATTGAACCACTATATCATATAGCTCCCATTAAAGTAATCGTATAAAAACACACCTTTTTTGTTTTTCAAGATACAGTTGAAGTTCGATTATCGAAAGTCCTGGTTATAAAATTGTATTATTTATTTTTAACAAGAAAATGTCACTTTGCACCTATAAACATATACATGTATATACATTTATATAAAAAATTCGTGTAAGGTGGGCTGAATTCTAATGTGTCTAAAAGAGGTAAATCACGATAAACAGATGTTCCCGGTTAATATAGGTCCGCATAATCGAGGTTCAACTGTATTTTGGTCAAACAAAAATTGGGCTGTCACACTCTCTTAAATCGCGCTCTCTTGCTTCAACGGAACCTCTCAATCGTGAACATAACAATGACAGTTATTTCGGTCATGCCAGGTATGCTGTTCAGCTGTCTTTCTCGTGCTCCTTTTTGCTTGCAAGCCTAAACATTTGATTTACTGTAAACAGTTTAACGTATAAGCAAAAAGAAAAAACAACTAGTAAAATTATAAGTCGTCAGCATTCGCCTTATTGATTTGCTTGCATTTTGTGATCAGCATACTCCGCACTAGAGTATTTAGTATTCGCACACACACACACACACACGTGTGCGCTCACACAGACTCGCATTTGTAAGTTGAGTTTTGGCCAGCAGAATGTTTGGTTTTGTGAAACTGCTCTTTAAACATCGGCTTATATTCATAGTGATCGTTGTGGCCGTGCTGGCCAAATTCTATCAGAAGGAGTTGGTGCAGCTCTTACAAATCGCAGCTGGGCACTATTTGAACGAGCCCGTTGGCGGTGTCGCCGTTCGGTTCACGGATACGAGCGACAGCGTCTTCACGCCGGAGCAGCTGGCCACGTACAATGGCGAGAGTGGAGCGCCCCTCTATTTGGCGCTGCTCGGCGTCGTCTTTGATGTCTCCCGCGGCGTGAAGCACTATGGACCCGGTTGCAGCTATAATTACTTTGTTGGTCGCGATGCGTCCGTTTCCTTTGTCAGCGGCGAGTTTGAGCACTACGATCCGGCGACCGCGGACGATGTGCTCAGCCTGAAGCCGAACGACTTGCTGGAGCTGGCCAAGTGGCAGCAGTTCTATGAGAAGGAGTACACGCTCAAGGGCAAGCTAATTGGACGCTTCTATGACGAACGGGGCGAGGCCACCGTTTACCAACACAAATACCTGGCCCTGCTGGATCAAGCGCAGATAGCCAAGGCCCAAATCGAAGAGCTGCGCAACCGATATCCGGGCTGCAACATCGAGTGGTCCGAGGCGAAGGGCACTCGCGTCTGGTGCACCACAACCAGCGGCGACGGCAAGCCGCGCGATTGGGCCGGCTATCCCCGCAAGCTCTACAGCCGTGGCAACAAGAACTACCATTGCGCCTGTGTGCCCGAAGCGGAGCTAAGCGATGCTATGTTCAAATCCTACGAGAACTGTGCGCCACGCGCCCAAGAATGTTTTTATCGTGTCTAACTATATACTTCATATTATCCCTAGTACTAGTTACGATCTGTCTACCTGACTTATAAATAGCAACAGCTTTGCCTGGCATTCGATACCTTAATTGTAATCCAATATAGCCCCCTTGCATGTTCATGTTATTAATGTATAACTTTTGTTATTACTGTTCGCTAGTGTCTCTGGGCACTGCGATCTCCTGGGTCCATGGTGTCTCTGTAATTAGTCCTATCTTTTTTCTTAAGAGCTCTCAGCCTCACCTCTAAAATAAGCTCCGGCTCCGGCAGAGTCTGTAATCCCCTGCATGGGGATTATATTATCCAGAAAGAACTTGTTGAAGTTATGTTTGTTTTAATTCGGGTATATTTACGTGACTCCTATTCATGTACATATAATAAAATGTATGTATATCAAATTATATCGCTTTTATTTTTAAATTTTGTTATTTATAACGTTTTGGCTACTTTTAATTAATATCGATAAGTATCGCTTTGAAAACTTGGGTTTTTGAGCATATCTCGCAGATTATAAAAGCTAGATACACCACAAAAATTTCACTTTTTGGATATATTTCTTCAAAATTTAAGATCCATTGAGTAAAGTACTCAAGTACTCAAGCTTGAAGCTGGGAAAAGGGTATCTGCTAGTCTCCCACTCCCGACCAAAACACTTTTGTTACAATTTCTAAAATTTGGAGCTTTTATTCAACGATGGTAAGCCATAACATACATTTCAGAGACTTCAAGGTTTTTTCGATTAACATAAAATAAATTAAAATACAAAAAAAAAAAATACGTATAAAATTAGCAGCTTTGCATCGTTACAGATGTTTTTATTTTGTGAACATATGGCAACTTTGTAGCTATTAGCTTTTGTCTGGATTAACCAGTCGACAATCGACACAGTCTCAAAAAAAACCTAAAAAAAAAGTTCAACAAAATAGACTATAATTCAACTTTCGACATTCTATTGAGGAATTTAAATAAAATACAAAATTCTACGTGAAATTTATCATAATATTCAGATTTCGCTCTCCTTGCTCGCCTTTAGACTACTGCCAGTGAGTACGAAAACAGTGTGACCGATCTTTGGTCGTTTTGGCGAATATTTAATTGCGCGTTTGTTTTGCAGAGCTTATGATATAATGTCCCGTACGCTGAGCCGTTTATTTGGACGGTGCTTTATAAGCCATGCACATGTCAAGCCCTTGCAGGCAAACCGTATGTCGAGGAATCTGCTCGGCGCCAAACCTCTGCAGTCTGTGTGTGGTGGCTGCATTGCATCCTATTCGAAGCGAAATGGTCCGCCTCCAGATGCGGGCGAACCCTTCAAAACCGTGTCCAAGTCACGCGGCGTAAATGATGGTAAGCGAGCCGTTGCGTTTGCCAAACGCCGAGACAATAATGCGATTAAATCCTTTTCCTGCCAGACGATGGCAATTGCCTCGAGGGTGAGCCCAATTGGGAGCTGACCTCGCATCGGCACAATCGCTTCTATTTGCCAAATGCCACCGGCCCTGCCTGGCAGGGCGATACATCCACAGTGGGACTAATGGAACCGCTGGCTCATCTAGTCAATTTCTTTAAGGACGCTAACGTGAACAAGTCACGTCTCGAGTTCGCTTGCTGTCAGTGCCCCGTGCTGATACGCGACTCAATCTTTGAACTATTCCCAGTGCGTGCCATTGGCCAGAGGAATTACGCCATAACACTCCTCACATTAAGCTATGAGGGCGATATCGAACAGGGTGCGGCTAAGGCAAGTAAAAAACCCCCCAGCCCCCCACACCCCATCCCATCCGTGCAATTCAGCTCAACTTTACCCAATCTTTTGTTCCTCACACAGTTTGTGCTCGCCGCCAGAGAAATAAGCGACCGATTGCTGTCGTTAGGCTATTGGGCCGACTTTTTAAACCCATTTAGTGGGCGGCCATACTTTTTACCTAGAGACGGGTCCATACTTTACAAACAGGATTATCGCTTCCGCGGCCTCAATATGCGTCTGTCCAATCATAATGACTGTGTGCTCATCACTGCAGAGGAGAACGACAATATCTGCTTTTCTGGCACCGTATTCTGTACGGCACCAAATAACTATCATCTGCTCGTGGAGCTCCTGGCGCCCGCCGAGTTTAAAATGCGATTTGAGCATGTGCCGCAATGACAGTGGAAGATGAACCGCCAGACAATATTTTTTTTTAGTACAATTGCAATGTTAATCAACAGCGGCCCGGGCATGGGTACGAGCTGGTCAGCGGCAAACAGCGTGATTGAAAGACGATACGTAGCCATTTAGTGATGACAACTGTGTTAATTGTCAAGTTTTTGTTTGGACTTGTCTCAAACATTGTGTACAAACTATTTACACCCTCATAAGTTTGTAATACACTGAATTAAATTACACATATATATATACATATATGTATATATATATATATGTATGTATATATGTATGTATATATATATATATGCATATGTACTTTAACGCACATTGCCGCTCCGGTTGCTCTAGGTAATGGCCACCTGATTGCAGTGCCTCTCGATATCCTTCAGCCGATTTATCAGCGATTGCAGCTCCTCGGCATTGCACAGGAACTCGACGACGGTCACGCGTTCGCCGCTGCTCTGGCGATAGTGCCCCAAATTGATGTTGAAATGTGGCGCGCCGCTGCTGCTGTCCGACGTTGAGGATTTCGCATCGCAGACGATGCGCCACTGCACGTCGGTGATGTGCGAAAAGTTGTGGCCCAGCTGAAGCTGGCGGAGCACGAGATCCTTGCGATTGTCCTCGTAGACGCGTGTCAGTTCATCTACGGCGCTGGCGTGCACGGCCAGCGCTTCCAGTTGCTGGCGGAGCGTACCGCTGTCCCAGCCGTGTTTGGTGGCCACGGCGTAGAGGGTGACCACCGCGTATTCGCTCTGTTTGGCGCTGGCTGCATTTGTTGCGTATATTTCGGGCACTGGCGCTATAACTGTGACCACGTATATGCATAAGATATATGGATTTGAGAGGAATACACAGCCGCTTACTTGCATCGGGATGAAGCGTCAATTTTAGTGAATTGGCAATTAGAGTTTTACTTATAGCCGCCGTTAGCGTTGTGCCCAAGTTCTTCAGGCCAGCAATTACGGTTGTCGAGAGCAAACCGCTGTTGGCCTCTGTGGCGGCATTTGATGTGCTTGAGCACTGCGTTGCGGTGGCCATTAAGCCAAATTTTGCATCCGTGTTACGGCGAAGTCAAAATAATAATAACAAACAGCTGTGCATTTGCCATTCACTACGAACTATGACGGTTGGCGTAACAAGCCATTTCACATTTCAGTGTTGATAAACGGCACTTAAATGTTATTGAGGCTAAATTCACTACGATTTGATTTAGTCTTCGTGTCCTTGTTAAGCAAGTTGTGCGCGATACTTGGTAAATATTTTTTTTATTGATATAAGCAAACCTTACGCCCTGTTTCATCTTTGGTAAGGGTATTCAAACAAACTGACATAAAAATAAATAATTTGAGATATATTTAAGTAAATACATATAACAGTTTTACGGCCACGCAGCTTTTTACGCCATCTTTAAACGGTTGTCAATATCTGCGAAACACGAAGGAGGTTCCGTTATTTGGCGCTGAGAGAACAAATTTAAGAGTGCGCGACGTCAATGATTTCGCACAATACTGGGGGCTTAATAAAGATCGAACTTTTTTAATTAGATCTAAACATCTTTGAAAACAAAAAAGTTGGTTATTCCTAGGGGAGCTATATGATATAGTGATCCGATCGGGTCCAATTTTAATATATGTATGTATGTATGTGTGTGTGAGCTGTCTGCACTAATCAATTCAATTTACTTAGTCGTTATACTACTTTAAACCGAAATTGTGACGTCACACTCTCCTAAATCCCCCTTTCCTATATCAGCGCGGAATAACACAACTGTTCGATTTATATGATTTATATTTATTTTCACTTAGTTTATCATCTCTTATAAAAAAAAAACAGTTTTTAGAACAGAAAACACATGCTTTTAGTAAATTTGCATAAATTCAATTCTTTATTGGTAACAATTTAACATACAAAAACATATATTTATATTTTATTATGTATATTTTCACTATTGACTTGGGTTTAATGCATGCGTGTAAATTATCTTGCCCTTCTCCTCGAGGCCGCGCTTGATTACATGCGGAATTTGCTTGGGCTCCATGCTGTAAATAGAAATTGTATTTAGAAAATGTTCTGTCCCTGTCTAACAAAAGCCTTCGTGACGTCATAAATGTATACAGCACTCAAAAGAGTGTTGGATTTCTGTTAGACTCGATATAAGAACTCTTGACAGCATTGAATTGTCTTATAAATATAGTATATATAATATATAAGAGGAGTTAAATTGAATTGATTCATGATTGATTATTTTATAAAATGAAGTAATCAAAATTTTTCGATCGTTTAAGTTCTTTTATCAAGGGACCACTGTGCATGCATACAAATACATTTGCCAGCTTGCCAGTTAACCCAGATACTGAAAACCCTTACTTGAAGACGCGCTGGTGACGTCTTCGATGACATGTCCTGTGACATGTCAGCTATGGTGTCATCGAAGACCGCAGTTGAGTGTGTTGGCAATTTATAAACTCAGGCTAGAGCACTTACCGGATGCAGTCGATGATGGGACAGACGGAGACACAGAGCGTGCAGCCGGTGCAGTCGTCGTTGACGTGCGGCAAGTGCGTGTCCTTGTCGAACTCGATCGCCTGATAGCCGGAGTCGGCGCAGGTCATGTAGCACTTGCCACAGTTGATGCACATGTCCTGTGGCAGAAGCGTATATTGATTAATGTATTCATGTGTGCGAATAGGAAACCTACATCGTTGATGAGGGCCACCTTCTGCTGCTTGTTGTCGAGGCTCTTGTAGGCGCCGATGCGCGGCAGGGCGGCGCCAATGACGTCCGATATTTTGGGCGCCGGCTTAATGGCCGCCTCGGCGCTGGAGTTGCCGGAGCTGGTCGCCTGCTGGGCATCCCAGAAGGCGCCCTTCTCCTGGCGCAGATCGGCCAATTTGATGTCGCGCTTCTGCTGGTAGGGACCAAAGAAGCCCAGCGTTTGGTTGCCGCTGCCGGTCAAATGGACGACCGGCTTGCCCTTCTGGTGCACCGGCGTCGGCGGCGACTGTCCGTCCCAGAAGGCGCCGTTGACTGGCGGCGGATTGGCCTTCAAGTAGAGCAGCGCCTTCAGGCTCGTGCAGTAGTCATCGATCAGCGTGAAGTCCTGATTCTGCACGGAGGAGCAAATCTGGAGGACCGTGGCGCCAGCCTGAATGAACTGCAGCGCCACCTCGCCGGAATCGATGCCGCCGATGCCCAGTATGGCAAATCCGGGCACCCGCTTGGCGATCTCCGCAACGGCACGCAGCCCAATCGGACGCGTCGCGTTGCCGGAAACGCCGCCGAACGTGGTGCGCTGTTCGGCGCCAACCGCCGGCCATGCGGTCGCATCGGCCTTCAGGCTCATCAAGCCCTGGACCGTATTGATCGCCGAGCCGCCATCGGCGCCGCCGCGTTTCGCCGCCGCGGCAATGGAAACGATGTCCGTAATGTTTGGCGTCAGCTTGATGAAGAACGGCACCTTGACGGCGCGGCGCACCCAGCGCGAGATGTTCTCGACCGTTTGGGGCTCCTGGCCGCAGGCCAGGCCCATCCCGCTCTCGCCCATGCCATGCGGACAGGACAGATTCAGCTCGAGGGCATCGGCGCCGGACTGTTCGGCCTTGGTGGCCAGCTCCGTCCAGTCGGCCTCGTTGTTGCCGCACATGATGCTCGCAATGATGATCTTCTCGGGAAAGTCGCGCTTCAGCTCGCCAATGGAGCGCAGCCAGTACTCGGCCCGCTTCTCCGAGATCAGCTCGATGTTGAGAAAGCAGCCCTGCTGCGGCCCGTACCTGTACCCGGAGGTGGTGCCCCGCACGATGCGCGGCGACACGTTCGTCACCATATCCTTGTCCAGGCCAAATGTTTTCGTCACCACAAAGCCCCAGCCCTGCTCGAAGGCGCGCCGTATCATCGCCGCGCTGGTGGTCGGCGGCGCCGAGGCCAGCCCAAACGGATTCTCGAAGGTCAAGCCGCACATCTTCACGGAGATGTCGACGCTGTCAATGTCCGTGTAGAAGAGCGGCAGCGCGGCGGGCGTGTCGAGGGGCAGGCCCTGCAGCTGGCAGTGAATGCTCCAGGCGGCCACCTTGCCGTCGTTGACCGACTCCACGGTCGTGTTGGCCACACCGGCCAGATCGCCGCCAAGGAACACCTGCGGCACGCTGCTCTGCATCGTTTCCCGATCCACCGTCGGCAGTCCGCCGCGGAACGTTAGCGGCGCCAGGGCAGCCTTAACGTCCGCATCCTGCAGCCCGGAGCCGAACGCTGAGATGACAAAGTTGGCCTTAAGGCGCACCGTCTGCTCCTCATCCTCCACCCATTCGTCCTGGTCGTTCTGCTCGGTGCGACAGAATTCCATGGCCGCGATCTGGCCGTCCTTGACAACGACCTTGCGCGGACTCAGATACGGCATCAGCTCGCAGCGCTCCTCACGCGCCAGCTCCACCTCCTCGGGCACCGCCCGGATTCCGGTCGAGCCCTTGCGGAAGACGACGAAGACGCGACGCGCTCCGCAGCGCAGCGCGGAGGTGGCGCAATCGAAGGCCGTGTCCCCGGCGCCGAGGACAATAACGTTGCCGTACAGCTTGGGCAGCGACTGGGCCGACTTGCAGGCGCAGAGGCCCGGCTTCGAGCCGTCCGAGACCAGTGGCAAAAAGTTCTTGGACGTGTAGAAGCCCGACTGGATATCCAGGCCATTGAAAATGGGATCCAGCTTCGGCTCGGGCAGGCCAATGCCCACGAAGACGGCGTCGTGTCCAGAGGACAGCAAGCCCTGCACAGCCGAAAGTCAGGTATCATTGTCATAATAATTATTAATTAACTATTAATATTATTATTGTTATTGTTATTATTATTATTATTCTCATTATTATTATTATGATTATTATTACCCGCGTCAGCTAAATTGAGATTTAAGATTAAGATCTTTTGGCTACGCCCATTGGGGGGGTGGCAAATTGATTTAATCTATATATCTCCCTCCGTTTTAAAGCTAGACATATGACATTTTGCATACAGATTACTGATGACCTCCTTTAAAGATCGCTCAAATGTTTTTTGGATACGCCCACGGGGGGCGTGGCATTTCGATGAAATTTATATTTCTTGCGAAAATCCGTAACTCCCACAATTTTAGAGCTAGAGTCACCGAATTTGGCAGCAGATCGGCTTCATTACCTCACAAAAAACGATATTTTATCAAAAGAAAGCAATAATAATTAAGACCGTTTTTGACTGTTTTAAGCTGTTGATAAAATTGAAAAGTATTGACTTGAATCTCAAATTGACTAAAAATGCAATTGTAAAAGCAAAACGCATTTTGAGAATATATAATATGTTCCACTGTCGTAACGTATCTTTATCTTGAGTATGGGAATCTCGAACAGATAAACGCGTATTTGAGCAGATAAACTGACGCGAAAACAAGCAAGCTATATAGATAAAATAATAGCATATATAGTGTGATATAGCACTTACGTTCACGGTCAAATCGCTGGTGCTGAGCGACCGGTTCAAGGCGAGCTTAACGCCCAGATCCTTGACCAGCTCAATCTCAAAGTTGACCACATCGATGGGCAGACGATACTGGGGTATCTCGGCGGCACTCAGGCCGCCCAGATAGCTGCGCCGCTCGTAGATGGTGATGTCGTCGTAGCCGAGACGGCCCAGGAATGTGGCGCAGGAGAGCGAGGCGGGTCCGCCGCCGAGGAGTGCGATCTTCTTGTGCGGCTGCGCCAGCGGCTTCAGATGCGGCGACCGGCGCTGGTGGACGCCCATTTGCTTGAACACCTCGGTGGCAAACTGCTGCAGCCCGCCAATGTTGATCGGGCCGGCCTCGGAGGCCTGCAGATTGCAGCCGCCGACGCACAGATCGCTGGTGGGGCAGACCATGCCGCAGGTGAGGCCCAGCGGATTGTCGGAGAAGATCGCCTTGGCGGCGCCATAGAAATTCTTGTTCGCAATGCTCGTGATGAAGCTCTTGATGTCCAGCTGCGTGGGACACGACTTCTGGCAGGGCGCATCGGCGCACTTCAGACAGCGGGCAGCCTCCTCCAGCGCCCCGCGCTCCGACAGCGTCGTGTGCTTAATGTCCTCGAAGTTGTTGGCCAGCGTGGTGCACGGCGCCGCCGTGTGATCCGCATTGCGCTTCCAGTGCTTCTTGTTCTCCTTGGTCAGCTTGGTCGGCACCACGCTGCACTGCGTCTTCACGCGCGGATTCAGTGCCAACAGGTCCTGCCCGAAACAACACCGAACCGATTGTTAAAACGATATATCACTAAATCGCCCCACGGCTGCGACCTACCTCAATGTCGGGCGCGTCTCTGCTCAGCATCGCCGGTGGACTCATCTTGACGAAGATTGCCTGGTTTGCTTCCTGCTGCTGCAAAGACATACATACATATACACAGCTGGACAAAACAATAGGTTCGAACATGTTCTTTGACAAAATCTTGGTTTTTATATAAACCCAACGCACTTTTTACTCGGTCGATAAGTTTCCAAAAAACTCGTGCAAAAAATATATTGGCTAAATTTCAAATTCCCCTTTTACACGAGATATACGTTTCCAAAAATATTGGTGTACTAAATATATTGGCTAAGTTTCTCTCTTCACACGATAGATACGTTACCAGAAAGTGTAAAAAATATATTGGCTATTTGGAAAAAAGTTGGGAGTACAATAAACAACATTAAAAAAGTCTTGTTATCGTTCACTTGAGAATTTATTTTCCATGCTTCCACATTTTAATTCATTCAATATATTATAAAAAAAAAAATTGTTATTTGGAAAAAAGATAAAAATCATCAATTGATCTCATTGATTATAGTTCACTATAATGTATATTGCGAACTTTATATAAAGACTTCATAGATTTTATATCTAAAAAGTCGCATGTTCTTTCAAAATCGTGTGAAAAGAGATATAGCTGTATTTCCTTCTTATTCCTCAAATAACAAGTTAGTAAATAAGATGATTCGTAAAAAACAACAGACTGGTCAGTAATTTGATTTTTTGATTTTAGTAATTAACATTAAAATTTTATGTTTAGTAATAGTCTCGTTTCCTTTTAAATTAGTAAAAACACATTTTTAAATCCTGATTAACGGCCAATATTTTTGAAAACTGTTTTGAACTTGTATTGATAAAATTTTTCACACATCTTTGTTTTATTACTTTCAATTTTAGCACAACAAATGATTTGTTTTATAATTTTATGTTACAATTGAATTGAATGTCTTGAATGTATTATTCAAATTTGTTGTCAACACCTATTGCCTTGTCCAGCTGTGTGTGTGTGTGTGTGTGTGTGAAGCACATCTAATCGCGCATAGGGGTCTTAAAGTCTTAATCAACAGCTGGGCAATGCTGGGCCTCTTATCAAGCGGGCGTGGTCCGAGGCGAGATTAGGATGTTAACAGCCCTGAGAAGCCGCACGGGCCACTTGCCAACCAACTGTTGTATCTATGCGTATATATAGCACTAGCTCTACGTGCTATAGCCGAACCATGTACATGGTGTTCAAATTTATGTGTATTTCCAAGTGCCGGCTGCCATGTTTTACTGCGCCTTATCATTATCAGTCAAGGTTAAACAAGAAGCCGTGTATACATAGTTTTCTCTGTGTGTACCACGTCATTTGGCAAATTCATTTCCCTAAAATTGCCCAAAATCCGGATGTCGATAAGGACACTCAAAACAAAAAAAAAATATATATACATATACTTATATAAGATAAGATCAGAGACAAATGAGTTATAAGAAAAGAGATGAATTTAAGATTGTTTTCAGCAAATATGTTTGCAATCGTAGTACATAAAAAATGTATTAAATATAGAAATCTTGAGTTTGCTAAATGTTTTGTTTATTTATTTTTTTTATTTATGGTGTCTTTATGGCGTCTATAGCGATAATAATTTATGATAGCGGACTTCTTAGAAACATAAATCGCTTACGACAAGTTATTATCAAGAGCTTTACTTATTGCATTTGTTGCTCATAATCTTCCACGTGCCCCTTGTTTACTCTGAACGCCGCTGAATACTGAATACTGACTGCGCAATACTTTGTTCGCAATAATAATTGCAATAATTGCTAAAAAAAATAAAGGAGGTCGACTAGGTTTCTTGCTTGTTAGCGAACATCGATCAGTTATACATATATCAAATTAAATCGGGTCATCAGGTATCTATTCTAAGTCGGACGTTCCACACTGGCAATATACTCTTTGTCACCTTGTGAACAGAGTATAAAATGCAACTTGTTAAAAAGACGTCAAAACAATTTGTTATTCTGATCAACATTGAACATGCGTGATGATTAAGGAGCGACTGTGGAACATTTGTTGGGTACAGTAGAAACTCTGCATGTTGTCTGTGCAAATATTGAATGAAATAATAGTTATATTTGTACCTATTTGAAATACTTTGCATTATCTTCGCAACAACAAATCCTATATACCCATGCACATATATGTATTCGTGGAAAACTGTAATAAACAACATCATCAACACTATCATCTTAAATTATCAGCATGTTTTGGGGCCCCCGTAGTCGCTGTGCGGAATCTTATGGCAGCTTCCATTATCAGCTTTATTATTTGGGTTTCCAGTTTCATTTTCGTTTGCTCTCGGTTTTCAGTTCTCGGTTGCGACATTCGAAACACAAATATCACAGACGCTAATGCGATTATTATTTAAATCTGCTCATACACCGGTTCTAAATTGACTATTCTGGTATTTAGCAGACGTTAGTTGGGTAACATTTTGTTTGGTTTTTTTTTTTTTTTTTTTTTTTTTTTTGGGGCGGTGTCATTTAATTGAAAACAAACCTTTGACGTTGTTGTTGTAGGTGATTTTGGTTTTTCTTATGTATTTTTTATTTGCTTGGTGATTTCTTGGCGGCTAAACCCACATCGACTATCATTCACTGACACTCAATGAAATTTAAAAAAAAAGAGTGGATTTTTGTTTTATTTTTGCACGGAATTAACGGAAAACAGAAATCGGTCTTCACACTGGAAACGCACAATTCCAAATGATTTTTGCTTTTGAAACTATTTGTTTAAAAACCATTTACAATGCGGTCGGCGTCGGCAGCGGCGTCAGCGTCAGCGTCAGCGTTTGGTTTTCTGCACTCTCTCGCACACATACACACGCACACACACACACTAAACTATTTGCTTTGTTGCCGACGTCGTATTGTTTTTGTTGCATTTGTGAAAAGTGATCGCGCATTATTCAATACACACATTTTACAACAAAGCTTTCCTAAAAAGCTTAGCAGAGTTGCCAGCTTTTGAGAAGTCAATAACCTAGTTTTAGAGGAAAATAAGACACACAGCAACAAACTTTTCAAGCCGACAAAAATCTTAAAAGGTTTCGCTGTTTTCGAAATATTATTTAACCACAAAATGTTTGTAATTTCAAGTATTTTCCATTATTCTATGATTAAGTAAAATCATTGATAAATTGCAAAAAATAAATATAAATAATAAACATTCAAAAATAACTGACTGAGAAGATAAAGAAGCCAGTTTTGTCGGGAAAAAGCCAAATTGACAACACTATTTAGGTTATAACAAACAGACCAGAATGCATTTTTTACCAAGTCAATACTTAAGATTGTTTTACAAACTGATATCAAAGAATAATACTCCGAATGTTCCACACCGAAATCCTCATATTTTATTTGTTTTTCCAGTTTGCTTTTTACAAAAATTTTTTTTTTGAAACACAATGACGTATTTTGTACTCTACTCTGGCATATGCAATTTAAATAAAAAATAAAGAGCTTGGCCATCAGAGCTTTTGCGTAGAACGTAGAAAAGTGCCGATTAACAATTGCTATTATTAATTATTATCGATTGCAATCGATATGTGCTATATAGATGCGTCGTGTTAAACGCGCGCAGTTCGGATATTTGAAATCAGAAATATGCGTTTAATGTTTAGCCGTTATTGTTGCAATTAAGAATGAATTAAGAATTCTCTAGTTTAGAGTGCTCGACTAAAAAATAGCCTGTGGTCAGGAGTAAAGTGCTACAGCATATATTTAAATACATAACTGTACAACTGTTCAAAAACTGGCCCTTTTTTTTTAACAGTGTACACTGAAACCTTATGAGTTTTTATATAATATATTGAATTCATTTACACAAATAATAATATTAAAATAATAATATAATTCAGTTTGCGAACGAGTATAAAAAAGGAAAGCGTGTATATTTGTATATTCTAACATTTAAATGAATACCTTATTGTTTGATTATGATTTTCAAATATTTTGTAGTTTATTTTGAAAAACACATTTAAGCTTAAGAACGTAAGTGTTTAAGCTTTTCTGTATTTTCAGTGCAAATTAAATTTGTATATTTTTTATGAATAATGAAATTTTTTTAATATGTTCGTGCTTTCTAGAGTAAATAAATTTTTGCAATTGATAACCTTGGTCTGTATTGCAATTAATAGTTTTCCTTTGATTCGTATGGTCATTATATAATTACGACTACGAAAATTAGAAACTTTACAATATATGAAACGTCAAGGCCGTGTCCTTACAATTTTTGGATGTAATATGTTTCCTAATGATTGGCCGACCACGATTATATTTGTAACGTATCGCGGACTTTAGCTGCATTGGTCCATTGGAATGCATATGATCTACAAGGCGAGAGTGGGTTGCGTGGGTTGGACGCAAGCTAGCGATGTAATGCCACAATTTATGAGCACTATAATTTTGGATATTGAATGTTCATTAAAAAGGCATAAATTGCATGGGGTTGGGATGCTGAGATTTTGGCCGTGAGAAGTAAATCAAACACTAAAATGCACGCTTAAATACTACAAATAAACAGCAGATGATAATAAATTGCAGTGGAATTTTAAGAAAAACAAGTGAGTGCACTCTTCGGGAGTATCTGACTGGGAGATACCCTACGCCCACTTGCGAATCGCCGTGCACAACAACAAATCAAAAAGAAAATAATATCTGAAATGCATTAATATTAAAAAAGTAAAATTGTATTCAATATCGCGTTTGCATAAGACTGAATAATCGCTGCTATCACTAGAAACATTTTGTTCGTTATTTTGGGAAATTACTTCTCTAAAAGGACTCATAGAATATTTAAAATTGTGTTTAAACAAAAATAATAGTGTAAAAAGAAAATGTTTGGTAACATTTTACGCCGTTTTAATTTAAAATCGTGTGAAACATTTATATATATCGAGATATGGTCAAAGAAACCGAGTTTAAGAACCCATATTTATCGATTTAAAAAAAAAGGCACCGACCACTCTTAACGATAGTCTAATAATATTTTGATCTTAATTATCTTACAGTTAATGCTGTGGCTTTTATAGTCTCCGATATTGATGGGTTTTAAGGAAATATTATCTTCATGGGGTCGGGATGCCTCCTTCTCCAACCTTTCTTATACCCATTCATCTGTTGAATGGCTTTGATAAGCAAATCTGCCATTATGATAATGAACATTTCATAAGTTGCACTTTTCATTAGCCAAGCGTAATGAAATACTCGAATTGACGGCGACTCGTCAAGTGTTTAGCATCGGGCGCCGGGTTGTGGTCGGCGTGGGACATTGTTGCAATCCCCATTAGGATTGGGAGTGACAGTTAGCAAATGTTTGTGTCCCATAAATTACAAGCACAATCGCTTTGACACCGACAGAAGCATCGATCTTAATGTGAAATGTATGCGAAACCTTTCATTTCCGATTTTGTCTTTTTGTGGTGCCATCTGCTATTCGTAATCAAATGTCGCAACGAACATAAGAGAATCACCGACTAAGGTGTACCCTTACTTAAAATACACATTCGTAAAGGAACAGCATAAATAACTGCTCAATCACATATTGCGTTTTTTCTAAGGCTTCTTTTAAATTGACAATCATTTTAACATTTTGTCAAATTCTAAAATACCTCCTAGTATAGTTACCAGAAAACAAAAAAAAAACAGACTTTTTGTGAAGTAAAATATATTTTGACAGAAGATAAGATAAATTGGAAATGTTTAAAATAATTGTCAACGACATAATAATTTTTTTCTTTTCCTTTATTTAATTTTAATGTTTTCTTTTCATAAGTTTGTTGGGTGAATTGTTGTCGGAAAATATGAATATATGAATATCTGAATATGTTTACACAATATTTAACAGATAGTGACCAAGTTCCTTAGCCCCACATTTTTAGATCGCGCTAAAAGCAATTTGTGATTAGGCAGCATGTGCGACAAGTTTTGGAAGTGGGCGGGGAATTCTGCCCAGCGACACGTTTGCCCCAGGAATCCACGAAATAATCGCACAGAAGATGATGATCAAAATATAATCGTACGATAAAAGATACCTTTGTGAAAATGCTTTTAAATTCTACATACATACACAAAATATATGCACGCCCGTGAATATCAACATCGTTATTCTATATGTGGCATAATTTATTGCAATTTTTATTATAGTTTTATTTACGATTTCGTAGCTCTCAAATTTGTTTATCTTGCATGATTTTTGTTGTTGCTTTGCGTTATAGCTAATATTTATGACAGTTTATTGTTTTTTGCCTATGCAGATTCTGATATGATTATCAGGCATATATCTTTTCACACATTTTAATGCCTCAACAATATATTATAGTACTTCAAAAACTGTTGACACTATAGAAAGGTGATTTTCTATTTAGAGTGGAAAAAGCATAGCTAATTTATTGATACTCTTATTTTGAGTTGAGAATAGTATATTTGTTTAGCAGATGGTAGGGTGGATCGATTGGGTGAAGCATTTTGCAATTCTATATTAAATTTCTACATTTTTTTGACAAGTTTGGCAAATATGAATATAAAATATAAACAAAATATTTACCGAAATAAGTAAGGGGCGAAGGAAACTAAAGGCTTTTTTGGAAAAAAAAAACTAAAAATTGTATTAAAATCCGAATAAAACTTAAATGAATTAATCAAACCATGATCAAAATGACAAACCACATGAAAATCGGTTCAGGTTTGACAAAGTTATGGGCCCTTGAAATCTTGCAGGTGGGGATTTGGGAACTTTACTTGCCTAAATTTTTGTAAATTTTGGGATGATTTTTGACTGAAAAATCGACCCCCTCAGAATCGCTTTTAAAGGTGCGTTTTATACTAATTGTGGTACCCGCAATCGATTTAAAACAAAATTTCGCAATTCTAAATTTAAAAAAAAAATTTTTTTTCAAAATAAGTAAGGGGGGAGTAAAGGATTTTTTTCGGAAAAAAATCCAAAAAAATGCATTTTCAAATACGAATAAAACTTAAATGCCGAGTGAATCTAGAGATCAAACCATGATCAAAATGGTAAACATCATGAAAATCGGTTCAGGTTTGACAAAGTTATGGGCCGTTGAAATCTTGCAAGTGGGGATTTGGGAACTTTACTTGTCTAAATTTTTGTCAATCTTGGCATGATTTTTGACAGAAAATTCGACCCCCTCAGAAACACTTTTAAAGTTGTGTTTTATACTAATTTTGGTACCCGCAATCGATTAAAAATAATAATTCGTGATTCCAAAGTAAAAAAAAAAAAAATTTTTCAAAATATGTAAGGGGGGAGTAAAGGATTTTTTTCGGAAAAAATCCAACAAAATTCATTTTCAAATACGAATAAAACTTAAATGCCGAGTGAATCTAGAGATCAAACCATGATCAAAATGGCAAACATCATGAAAATCGGTTCAGGTTTGACAAAGTTATGGGCCGTTGAAATCTTGCAAGTGGGGATTTGGGAACTTTACTTGTCTAAATTTTTGTACATTTTGGGATGATTTTTGACGGAAAAATCGACCCCCTCAGAATCGCTTTTAAAGGTGCTTTTTATACTAAATGTGGTACCCGCAATCGATTTAAAACAAAATTTCGCGATTCTAAATTTAAAAAATAATTTTTTTTCCAAAATAAGTAAGGGGGGAGTAAAGGATTTTTTTTGGAAAAAAATAAAAAAAAAATTTTTTTCAAATACGAATATAATTGAAATGCAGAATTAATCTAAGGGTCAAACCATGATCAAAATGACAAACATCATGAAAATCGGTTCAGCTTTGACAAAGTTATGGGCCCTTGAAATCTTTCAATTGGGGTTTTGGGAACTTTACTTGCCTAAATTTTTGTAAATTTTGGGATGATTTTTGACGGAAAAATCGACCCCCTCAGAATCGCTTTTAAAGGTGCGTTTTATACTAATTGTGGTACCCGCAATCGATTTAAAACAAAATTTCGCGATTCTAAATTTAAAAAAATAATTTTTTTTCCAAAATAAGTAAGGGGGGAGTAAAGGATTTTTTTGGAAAAAAATAAAGAAAAATTTATTTTCAAATACGAATATAATTTAAATGCAGAATTAATCTAGGAGTCGAACCATGATCAAAATGACAAACACCATGAAATCTTGAAAGTAAGGGTCGGGAATCCATTTTGCAAAGGCGAAATATTATAACGTACGAATTTTATAAAGTATTTATTTTATATTGAAGAAAACTAACCGGATGTCCTCCAACCAAGAAAATAAACAATTATTGTTTCTTGCAGTTTTGTGCAGGCAAAGCTAATTTCTTTATGCAAGTGGTGCAAATGTGAGTGTATCGTGTGTGGGGTGTGATGTGTGGGATTGTTGTTCTTGCTTAATAATATGTATGGTGTGGTGGAACATTGTGTATAAATATATAAAAGAGGCCGCCTTCTTTGACCGCGGGCGTCGCCGGCGACCCAAAATAGATGCGGCCGCCAACTTTAACGGGCTGCAACTTTTTATGGCAAATAAAACAAATGTTAACAAATCAAATGAATATGCTGATGTGAGAAATGGAAAATGTGAAATTGTGCAAAGCAAAACGCGAATATAAAACAAAGCTAGAACACAAATAAAAATATAATAAAAACAAAAAAAAAAAAAAAAAAACAAAAAACTTGTGCTGACATTGGGATTAGAAAACGTTTTGACAAATCGACGCTAAAGCCCCTGAAAATGCGGGTCTGGCATTTAGAGATGCGTAATTTCGCAACCGTCAAGAGCAAATTTCAACTTGAAAGAAAAACGCTTTTCGTATGTAAGTACATATATTTATATATTTTAAATGATTATAAATAAATAGATACGAATACAATTATGTTCGGTATGATGCGACAGCCAAAATATAAGAGAACCAAAAATATATAGACAAAAAAAAGCGAACATTATCTGCTTGGGATGGGTCATTAACACGACATGGATATGCACGGGGCATTGCTTTTTTTTTTTTTTTTTTTTTTTATTTGTTTTCAGGCCTGGTTCGCGGCAGGAGCTGCCACCGCGGCGCCTTCGCCCGCCGTCGCCGTTACCGGCGCCGGCGCCGCTTCACCCTCGGCCGCCAAAGCGGCGAGCAGCTTGTCCGCCTCGGCCGCCTTCTGCTCGAGCTCGGCGAGCTGGCGCTGCTTTTCGGCCTGCTCCAGCTGCTTCTTGGCGCGGCGCTCCTCCTCCCTGAGCAGCTGCTTCTCCAGCTGGGCGCGCAACAGCGAGTCGCCCAGGCCCAGCTTGTCCATGACCTGCATGATGTCGCGACTGTAGCGCAGCCGCGTGCTCGACACCAGATCCTCGTTGCAATCCTCGCGCCCAGCCGCGAGCCGGCCCAGCACCGACATCTTCGCATCGATCACCACGTAATTGCTGCTGGGTATAAAGCTGTCGCTCTTCTCGTTCAGATAGTGGATCAGGGTGCGCAGCGAATTCGAATTGACCTTGGCGTTGATGGCACCGCTGGCGAAATCCTGCGATTTCATCATCTGCGCATGCGTCGACTTCTGCTTGCACTCGAGACAGTTCCAGTTCGGATGCGGCAGCCCGGTGATCTCGGGCACCACCAGGCCGCTGCACTTGGTGTCCCGACAGTACAGGCCCGATATGAAGGCGCCTTTCTCCTGCAGAGCAGAGATCAAAGATCAGTGTTAATATCGGCATTAGCATGAGTATTAGTATTAGCTATTCGTATACGAATATTTGGCATTCCTTTGCGCAGATGCGCTAAAAATACGCAATAAATTCCCAAAACATATACTATCTATATATATATATATATAAATATATCTATGTACATATAGATGTGTACATTTAAATATATGCACGTTTCTATGCAGATCATAAATAAAGTGACACATAAAAACATGATGCTTATTAACAGATAGTGTGGAATAGATCGCCACAAGATTGACAAAATCCGCAAGCCGGCAAGAGCTTCAGCATCTTTGTGCTCCTGCTCCAAGGTTGGCCACGTCATCGTTCGAGGTTTTTTTTTTTTTTTTTTATATATTTTTTTGCTAATTTGCTATCCATAAATTTCAATGAAAAGTACGACAGTAATAAATTATGAAAAACCATCGTTGAATTATGAACTTCGAATACCCGAATATTGCTAGTTATTCGAAAAGTTTAATCTAATTTACTAAATGTGAGTTTTATTTTTATTTTTATTTTTTATTTATGCAGCAATCAGGGTGCAAAATACCCTGACCTTATGCTATTATTAATTTAAAAAATATGAGTCTCGAAAATATTACTGCGCTCGTTCATGACGTATAATTATTAAATACATATATACTACTATAATACTACTAATAACAAAATAAATAAAAAAATTCTTGGTGGTTCGGCTTATTCATCGAACACATGCCTCGTCTTTAGGTTTGATGAGCCTGGCTTTAATTCAAATCAATTTTAAAGGAAAATATTAAATGTTTGTTTGAAAAAATGTTTTTAATTAAGACAACATATTATTTTTCCGGTTTCCAACCAGTTAGAAGTCTTATACTTATTAAAAGTAATTTATTTCTAAATACAAGAACTAATTTATTTAATATGCCGAATTTCAGAATTTAAATCAGCGATACCTTATACATAACAGGTATATTTGTTTGATTCTGCCCAATTCATGAACTAATTAATATGACTTCTATCCCTCCATTTATCTCTATTTATTTCTCTATTTACCTCTATTTAGTTAAGGATAGTTTTCAACACTTTGTTTCCGTACTAATTTTTGTAATTAATAATTAATTATTTTCTTTTAGTTTTCAGATTCCCATTAAAACGAAACAAGTTCAAATTGTGCGTATTTAAATGGAAACGTGCGTAAGTAGAAATGATTCTGTGTACTTAGATTTGGAATTTTGAATTTATTTGGGAAATTCTACCTATTATCGTATCTTTAATGTCAGCGTGCGAATGTATTTCAAATTACTTTATGAATTTTTGCTGCTGAAATATATCTCCGAATTTGGCCAATCTATGCTGGATATTCTATATTAAAATGTATATAACGATATATAGATATAGCTGCTGCCCTTAAGCATTATGAAAAGTTCACTCAACCGACTGAACTTAAGTCTTTCCCCTGCCTCTGACAGCATTTGTAACACACCCACACACACACACACACGCACGTGCAAACAAATGATGTACTTAAGCGCCACGATGGGATTTTAGCAACGATTTCTCGCACTTGACGGCAGTTTCAAAAGCATTAAATCGCTTTTATAATTGGCCACTAAATTGTAAGCAAGTAGCTGGGCAGCTAGACATCGAATGTCAAATGGATACATATATATATATATATCATTTACATATCTACATATATGCGCCGTATGGCCGTGGCCAAGAAAATCTATTTATCCGCAGACACATACTTATAGAATCTATAGACGTGTGTGTATATGTATGAAATATGCCAATAAAAAAATTAGAAGTCATAAAACGCGCGACAGCAACTGTCATCCAACTAGATGGGGGGGCGTGGGGGCATTTGGCATTTGTTGGAATTCAATTCGTGGCGGGGATCAGCATGAAATCAAAATCAAGCTAACGGATGCGGATATACATAGCAGGCGCTTGGCAACGTTAGGATACACAATCAGATACAGATACAGATACAGATGCAGATACAGATACAGATTTTGGAGGTATGCGAAATGTTCGAAAAATTCATGCAAATTAAAAGCTTTTTTGGAATCTACATATTTATTTGTGATTTAATTGAATTGCTTTCGCTGTTATAAATAAACACACGCACACACACACACTGTTATTATTATTTTTGTGTTGTGTTGACGTTTGTTGTTGTTGTTTCGGCTGTTTGGCGCGTTTTGCAGTTTGCCACTTGTTGCGCCTGGAAGCTGTACAAATTTATGGGCCAGCCAACAAAAACAAAAACAACAACAAAAAGAAAAACAACAACATCCAGCAAAGAATGCGCAGAAGCATTTTGCGCTGTTGCCTGCAAAAATGTGTGTGTTTAATTGTTTTCGGATGAATTTCGATGGGCACAGGAAATCCTTAATGTAATTTTTCTTTGTTTGCATCATGGGGCAGCATTCACAGCAAAAGAAAAATCAAGTTGGAATGAGCGCGACGGCAGTACCCAGCAGGGAGATACCCTTCTTCTTCACCCAACCGAGCACTTGATATGCCAAATTTGGTTTCCCTCTGCCTGTTACATACATTTGCACAAAATCATTCTACCCCTTTTTTAGGCATTTTCAATGGGTACAGGGCATTATAGCTTCGCCTTTGGCAGCTCATGGCTCAATTTCAAATAATATGCCATATTTATGGCGTTCCTCTTCTCATCCCTTCCCGCTCCCGACTACAGTTTCCATTTACCATTTAGAGATGGAACAAGTTTATTGGACTTGTTTTTAAATTTGAATTAAAATATATATCCGCTCCATCCGGAGCGATTTTATCTGCTATAATATGGATAGTTCGTCTTGAATTATTTCAAACATATGCCAGGCATGATTCATCAACTGATCATCGTGATCCAATTACATTTTCTTCAAATCAAAATTTTTCAAATATTACAAAGAGTATATTGTGTTCAGTCTGAAATATCTTCTATCATACAAATCTAACACAGGGCTTACTGATAATTATCATATAGATATATAGATAGAATTTGTAAAATCAGTTGTGACATTGTTCGAGTATTAATCAACTCTAAACAAAAACCTCTAAAACAAATACCAGATTTAAACAATTTTTTAAAACAAAAGTCTCAAAAGTAGGTTTGGTAAACAATACAATTTGGCTGTTACCATCAAAGTGCAAGCGAAACGAAATCGAAATCATCTATATACCAAAGTTGAAAATGCACTTGAGAGTTGCCAAATGTTGTTTAATTCGAAATACTCATTTAACAATATAACACGATCTCGAAATCACGCAAGAGAGCAGAACACGCGCCCCACTCCCATTTGGTTTGCTAATAAAGCCAAAAACAAGCACACACACGCACACCCACAAGTACTTGTGTAGTTGAACAAGTGGTAAGTAGTTTATACAGCTGCTGCATCAGTCATCACTTTGGATTGTAATGTGCCCCTGCCCCGAGTTGGGTCCGCTGTATTTTCCGCTGAAATTGCAAATCGTTGGCCACTCAATCAACTCAAAAGTGCCAAAAAGCTGCCCAATTGGCCACTGCAACTGCAGTTTAGCTCAACTAGCCCATTAATTATTTGCCCGATAAATCATCGGCTGTCAAGTTAATTTTAAGGAATAATGGAAAAATATGCGTCTTACATTTCCTGCTTAATCCGAACGAAAGATTTCCACAGGTGCACATTTTAATCACGGATAGTTAAGGTAGTTTTTTCTGATTATTATTGTGATTACTAAAAGTATATAAGCTATTTACTATAAAGCCAGAGATTCGAACCTTGATCTTGAGAACTTAGAACTGCAGTTTTTTCCAATTGTTTTTAATCTAGCCTTAACCAAAAAACGGTTTTAAAAATCGTTATACTTTTTATTTTTTTTTTGTAAAATTTTAATGCATTTCACAAAAGAATTTCCTGCATTTTTTAAAAGATCTTAAATATATTTATATGTGTGTGCATCTGAGCCATTTTAAATCTAATATTCTCAGTTGATTTCTAATAAGCAGTTTTTTCAATACTTTCAAATTAAATCGAATTCAAAACCAGTCATTTTGACAATTATACCTACAATTTTTTGTGCCACTTTAAAGTCGTTAAAAGTACACACAAATTTTATTCATTAAAAACTGTCAAAACTATAAAATTGTTTTAATTAAATTTTTTTTTTTAATCTTGAAAACTAAATTGCAGAGCCCAAACTAAGAAAAGTTGAACTTTCGCAGAGAACGTTTTAAGCATACAAGTGCTTGAAATTAGTCTTCGCAATTAAAGCCAATAGTTAACTATTTAAAACAGACAATTTTGATAACAAGCTAGATTAAGATTGTTTTTTTTAAATTGCCAAAATTTCTAAATATAAGACTTAATGGCAGTAATTAATCTAAGAAATGTTGAACTTCAAGCGCATTTCAAGTATACAATAATAATAAAATAATAAGAAAATTCTTATCCAATAGTTGACTATTTTGAAACGGACTATTTTGAAATCAAGCAAGATTTAGATAATCTTTCTTTAAACCGTTTCAACGTTTCAAGCTCAATTCAAGTATAGAAGTGCTCGAAATTAGTATTTGCAATTGAATTGCAATTGAATTTGGAATGTCGGCTTCGGCCAGAGCGCCCGCAAAGTGGACTCATGCCACTTACCGTTGAGTCCGAGCAACGCGGACACTTGCACGTGAAGCCCTTCTTCATCTTGAGGAACAGATGGCGCGCTATGTTGCCCGTGAAGAGCTTCGTATAGGTGGTCGTGATCTCCTCGCCCTCGGCGATGTCGACGGCGGCACGAACGATCATGTTGTTGGTCTTCTCCTCGAAGGTGTAATACGAGTTGGGAATGCAGTCGTGGTTCATGACGGCGAATAGCGGATAGAGGGCGCGATAGCCGAACTCCTGATTGTCGGTGGTCCGGTCATTTGTCTTGTCGAATCCGTTCGTTCGCAGCACGGCAACGGTGCGATTCATGATCTCCACCAGCTTCTTGTCGGTGGGAAAGTTCTTAAAGCACTTGGCCGCGTTGCGGACCTCGGTCCGATGGTTGTTATCGAGATTCGCCTGCAAACAGTAGACCAAGTCGCGCTGATCTTTGGTCAGATTGATGGCCCGGGCGACGCACAGCAGACGTATGATCACCGAATTGGCCACGTCCGGCTCGTTGGGCGACCACGCCTTGAACAAATCGCAGTCGCTCTTGTGCTGTTTCTTTTTCGCGCACAGACTGCAGACGGGCAGGCCGCAGCCCTGGCGGCACATGAATCGCGTATCGGGCAGCATTTTCAGGCAGATGCTGCACGCGTTCAGCGAGTCCTCCTCGTGGGCGGCGAGGCCGATCAGGAGCGGGCTATCCTGGAAGATGATCTCGCCGCGCTTCAGCTGGCGCGTGGCCATCACCCCGCGGCCGGCTATCTTCGAGACGCCCACCTCCCAGGCGGGATCCTTGTCCTTGAACGGTGCCAGATGCAGGTCCAGCAGCTCCGAGGTGCGTTTCGGGCAAATCATATTTGATATTTATGAGACACTTATCAACTTGCTATAAATACGCTGATCACGATCACGGGAAAGCCACCAAAACAAAAACTTAAAAAATGATTTGTTTTCGGTTCACAGTCTCAGTCCACAATTTGCTGATTTTCGACTAAAAAAACTCAATTTCGATATGTGTATATTGATCTTAACACTCGATTATGGCCTCGATTTTGATCACTTTGGCGCGTATTTCGCGGCTGCCGTTCGCAAACTGTCGCCGTTTTCCAGCTTTACATGATTTTTATGTGAAAAGTCGGAAAATGCTTCGCGCGAAAAAGCCGAAAAATTCATTTGGCAACTCGGCAGCGGCCACGACGCGATCGCGAGGCGAGTGGCATGATGAACAGTTCATGTGATTCGCGATGCCGATCACGACGATCAGTTGATCAGTTGCCACCCAACGAAAACTACTCGAACCACCCACCGCCGTGTGCTAAACGGGTGCAAACTGCTTTCGAACGGCACTATGGGGAGTTTGGCCTGTTTTTCGCACAAAAAAAAAACCGTTATTCACAACTGCATAAAACGTTCGTTTGGTTTTAATAATTTACAATTACATCAACTGGCAATGTTAAATATCAAACACCTTAACAGCATGCAAGTCTGTTAAGACGGGTGCTGTTAAACAACGCTGTTGCTAACAGAATAACCTTAATTGGATATTCTTTCAGCTGAAAATAAAATGGCCGCCAATTTTCAATTTAATTTTATGTACCAATTAAATCAATTACGAGTCCAGGGTAGTTAATTTTAAATTCCATTTTTTTACACTTTTTGTAAATACTTTTCCATAACGCAATTCGAAATGATGTAAAGTTATGTTTTTGATTGTTTAAATAAGCGCAACCCAATTTAAATATTCAGTCTCATATACATGAAAATGATGATTTGTCCAACAATGAAAAACAGTGGAAATTGCCCATAGTGCACTGAGCACAAGAGCGAGAGAGTGAGAACACGAGGTTGAGGGTGAGTAAAGGAGGCAGAGCACAAATGCAACTACGCCTACGGTTACGCCCACCCTCGCAGAGGGCTGCTGGGCGGGGCGGGGCGGGGGGGGGGTGGCATCGTCACACTCAAAAGGCAAAACGGATTACAAGTGTTAAGCGCAGAGATCGGGCAAGATTAACGGGGCCACAGTCCATAGCTGACAGCAACGGCTGCGGACGTCTACTGCTGGATGGATTGATGCACGAACCATAAACCACGGGTCCCAAAAAAACGGGCCCGAGCCCCACGACTGTTGAACATGTCTGAAATATGCGCGCCCAGTTGAATGGACGGACAAACGCTCGACTGGGTGGCTGACTGGCGGAGGCATCCGAGGCACGGCCATGGATTTGTGCATTTCTGACAGCCCGCTGGAGTTGCGCCAAAAATGCCGGGGCGATTGGAGCGAAGGGGGGAGGCGGGGTTGGGGAAGTGGCCCGCCAGGAGAGCGACAAAAACACACTCGACAAGCTTAAATCATTTGACATTCTTGTTAAAATGTTTGTTGTTCCCGTATTCGCGCGCGAACTTTGATGCGATCCGCAATTAATCGTCGTCGCCTTATAATAATGACTGATCCATGTCCGTATAATTACTGTAGCGCCTTCTACATGACAGCCCCAGGAAGCAACAGCCTCGAACAGCTCAGCAATTTATGGGGTCTTCGGTTCGAACTGCATTAAATAATTCAGTTGGTATACACCTCATTATATACATTTTACATGGTAGATATGTTACCGACAAAATATGGAAAAATAGTAAATTGTCGTGCCAGACCTAAAAAAAGAAACTTAAGAGTATAATAAACAATATTCAAAAGCTTTTGTTAGAGTTCACTGCAGAATTTATTTTCCGTGCTTACAAATTTTAAATCATATAATAAAAAATAAATTTTATTCAATTAGAATTATTTTGTTCATCAAAATTATTACTCTATTAGTATCTCCATGAATTGGAAACAGGATTCATTTTTTCATTCATTAAAAAAAAAAAATGACAAATTATACAACAACAAATTACAAAATATATACCTATAAATATTTTAGAACTAGCTACGCGTAACTCCATGGATTTAGGGGAAATCTTTCCGATCTCTAGTTCATAATTACTAGGAATTATAGGGTGTCTTCTAGAGCAATATCTAATTATGTCTTTGATAAATTAATTGACCAGTTTGAACCAGTTTCAAGCACTATTTATTATATTTATATATAAGTTCAAATTGCACTGATATATAAGATTCTGAATTTTATTCCGCTCCCAAAGGTATGCTATACAAAATGATGTGGAACTGATGAGAAGCTGAAACTCGGAATAATACCGATAACACAGCTCCACATTTTTGTTGACGCAATCACCTATGATTTTTATACCCTGAAAGCATTGAAAATGCCTAAAAAAGGGTATAATGGTTTTGTGCTAATGTATGTAACAGGCAGAAGGAGGCATCTCCGACCCCATAAAGTATATATATTCTTGATCAGGACGACGAGCTGAGTCGATCTAGCCCTGTCCGTCTGTATGAACGCAGCGTTCTCGGAAACTACAAAAGCTAGGGACTCAATCTAAACGACTATAGATGCTGTAATTCAATACGCAATACGAGCTTATCATCTTTAGTCGATATTTTGCACTATTATTGCACTATATTATTGTTATTTTTTTTATTAAAGGTTTATATCCATTTTTTTTTCTTTTTTAATATTGTTCCTTTTTCTTAACTTCGATAAATATGGTTATTTTAGCATATTTAGGAAGTATCCGTCAAAAACCCTCGTTTTTTTTTGTTTTTAATATTGCTTGCGAATAATCTAATAAGATTAGATTTCAATAAGGTAGTTCCTATAATAAAATCGGGAAAACCCAGCTGCCGCTAAAATCATCCAATATACGACAGTCTTTAATTTATAATACTGAGGTCAAGGAGTGTTTGTACCCTGTAACCATTAAAAACGGGTATATTATATGCCGATCAACCCGTGAGTCTATGAATAAATGAATATTTCGAGTTTTTGTATTTTAGAAACGCGAATAGAACTTAAAAGCTTGATTGAGCAGAGTACTCGGTGTCATCTAGATTAATGCCAGGTCAGCGGCTAATCAATTTATATACATAGTACATACATACAACTGCGACAGTTGATAGCACTGATCGATGCTATATAAGTGGGATCCACAACGATCCGATTGTAGTTCGTGTATATTGAGCACTTGGTAGCCGTGAATTGGAAGCCGAAATGTTTGTGGCAAAACTGTTGTTTGTCTGCGCTGCTGTTGTGCTGGTCAGTGGCACGCCCCAAGGATACGGTGCCCCACGGCAGCTGAGCGAAAGTGAACTTGACTCGGCCACGCAGACGCTGCAGTCGTCGCTCTCCAAACTGGCCGCTGGCGAAGGACCCAACTACCGGTAGAGTGCACTTTCACAATCCTTTGCCGTCGGCGATCTAAAGATGCATTTTCTCCTCAAATAGTATTTCGAAAATTTTCAAGGCCAGCACACAGGTCGTTGCTGGCAATTTGGATAAGTTCAATGTTGAGCTGATCGAGGAAAGCGGCGCGAAAAAGGTGTGCGACGTGGAAATCTGGAGCAGAAGCTGGCTGCCAAATGGCATTGAGGTGACCTTCGAGTGTCCCAACGAAAGCAAGGTCGTTAAGAACCACAGCGCCTAGGTCTGGACTCCGTAATACTTATAATATATATTATATATCGACGGTTATTAAATGAGGATTTCTTTATCATTCAAGTATGCCCATTTGTTTTAATTAGATTAGATTAGAATTTAAATATTTAGGCCTTAAATTATGTATGTTTCAGCACACTGAGAGAAAAGGGCAGTTCTAAATACAAATAACTGTCGCTTTGTTTTACAAATTTTGAGAAGCTACGTTTTCGAATATTTTTTGAATTCTCTTCCATATTGCTCTTGATTTCTAAATCGAAAGTTTTTGTTTAGTATATGAGAACTAATTTAGACAAATATTTAAAAAAAAACAAGTATTAGCAAATTTTTTGCGCTGAAGTATGCGTAAATCTCACAAGTTTTCTCAAATCAAGTATTGTATTAAGTATTTTGGCAATCTAAAAGAGTTTTTCATGTTGAAAAATTTTCAAGATTTAAGTACAAAGTTATTATTTTCTCTCTAAGTGTATGCACCGATATGCACCGATTGACTACACATATATAATTAAAGCTGATAAAGAGTTGATTACAATAATTGGACTGCCCTCATTAACAATTGAAATAAAGAAATTTTGCTAAATTATTACCTACAAATATTAATGGTGCCAATTATATATAGCATAAAGTCAGATTGATTGCTTAAAAACGTTCTTCAAAAAAAAAATTTGTTTCTTAAATTTTTGTTATTTACATATTATTTATAGTTTCAAATAAATGGCATACCCCACCTGCGTTTGTAAATATGTACATACATACATACATACGTTCATATATGTATAAAGAAATTGAGAACTGAATTGGAATAAGCAAAGCTCGAAATAAACTGTATCTCTCTCTTTCTTGCGTCTACAGTCAATGCACTCGACGACTCATTTAACGAACCCAACTAAGCTTGGGCACCGACGCACACACACACACAATTACATTTATGTCCACGGCGGTTTTAGTTACAATAAAGCGACAGTTTGTTTTTGCAAGACACACAAACACACCCATACCACTTTTGAGAGAGCTAAAGCGCAGTTCCGTTATTCGGCGCTCAAACACAAGAGCGCGATTTAGGAGAGTGCGACTTTAAAATTTGTGCTTTGTTAACGTTGCGTTGTTGTTGTTCTTTTCATACAAGTGTAAGAGCGCAGAATTCTTTGCGCAATCTGTTGCGCTCTCTCAATCGTGCGCTCACACGATAAAGCGAAAAGTTGCGTTAGTTAAGCGTAGTTGTGAATAGCTAAAAATATAAGTGCATTTATGTATATGGTGTGTATGTGAATACTTTTAGGTCTATGTAATCATGTGCACCTCAAAAGTTCTTATTATTTCGACAAATAATGGCAAATTGCTCAAGACATTGATTGTTCGAAGACAACATGACAATTGAGTAACGCCCCCCCCCCTTCCTCCCGCTCCCCCAAACTTATAGTGCATAGGTTCGACGGCGACTCACGCGCATTATTTTGCTCAGGTGGCGGCGTAGACAGCAAATTGGCTAAAAACGCTGCCAATGCGAACGATTTCCGTTGCCGGCAACTAATGCCAAGAACAACAACAACAGCAACCAGAAAATAACAAAAACAACTTTAATTTAATAAAATAGAAATAAATGCCAAACAAATCAAGCGAACGACTCGTGTACTAAGTTGTTGTTGCTCTGTTATTATTAATTGCAATTTTACAAAAAATCAAAAAAAAGAAATGTATAATAATGTAATAAAATTCGAAAACTGCAAATACCTTGCGAAATTTTGCGCAGCCCAAGAACAACAACAACAAGTGCAAATTGTTGGCGCTTTCACGCGTTTTCGATACGCGCCGTTGGCAGTTCAGAATTTGGCGCCATCGCCATTGCCATGTCATCGGCCATGTCAGAAATTGTCGCCCTAATACCGCCACAAGCCCAAAGCCGCAACCCACAGCCCCCAAGACGCTTCCGCTCTCCAGCCTTGCCATGGGCCAAGCTCGTCAAACATTCAACATTGCGCATACGCTCCATTTGCCCACTTGCATACTGGCCGAGTGTCATGTGGTCAACGCTTCCGCTGAAAAATAAAAAAAAAAAATATTTATATATATGTAAAGGAAAAAAAAAAACGATACGACATGTAGATATATTTAAAGCAACGTAACACACACATACGCCGCGTGGGTCGAGTGCAACAAATTGCTGTAAATGCCCAAAGACAACAAGTAGGAGTGCCGTGTGGCAAGATGGTTCGACTGCAGCATGCCCTATACATAAGAGTGTATTACAGTAAAAGAGAGAGAGACAGAGAACTTTGAGAGAATGTCTCTCATATATACTTGCCTAAAAACTTGTCGGATGAAAGAGGTGAACTAATTATGTATATTAACTAAGATATTTAATGGGTTAAGATTTTGAAGACCGTTGCAATATAATTTTTTTTTACATTATTTTCTCTTGTCTGGAAGATTTCCGGAAATTAAGCAGGCAACTTGTAAACTTTTGATAAGAACATGCAATGTATTTAAGGCAGCAAGAAAACATTTATTATATAGAGTACACACATATCATCGTTCTATTGTTTATTTATTTATTCATGTTTAGGTAAAAATGCGTATAAGCAGATGTATATATAATTTATCGCAGGCAATCAATATAGCCATCGTCAGGCTTTGTTTAGGGTGTTCCTAAACTAAAATAATATTTTGCAATTTATTACACAAAATATCTATGAAAATTTGCTGAAATTTTGAATGCAGCTCGCCGCGTTGCTGTTTTAATTTTCAGAGTCAATTAAAAATTGTTAATTTTACTTATAATTTTAAGGTAGGAAAATGCGATGCGACCAATGCGACGGCAACCAAAAAATTGCAATTAAAATATTTGCGCGACTTTGTCACGACGACGACGACGACGACGACGTCGGCGACGTCGGCGTCAGTTGATGGCGGCAAATTTGGCGTTGAGTTGACATCCCCAGGCCACCCCGCACCCCCCGCCCGACCCCTGCCGGCAGTCAACCGGGCGGGCCAGTGTGTGTTTGGGCTTGTTTGTGGGTAGGTGCCATGTGCATTAGAATGGGATTGGGAGAAATACTTTTCAGCTCCGTCGCAAGCGTAAAGATTAATCTGTACACTACATGAATCAAGATTTATGGTCGTAGAAATAAGTAAATTAATTTTTATATATATCGAAGTCACAGGTAATTTCAATTGGAATTAAGCTAAGAAATTACTCTTCACTTCAGCTACATCAGGTTTGACCTCTTTGAAATGTCATTCATCTATTAAACCATCAAATGGGGTATAATATAATTCGATTTTTATATGCGGATATATATGTGCACAGAATATCAAGGCAAGACATTTCAACTATTTTTATTGATTTATTTATGCACACTTTATACCAGAAGGGTTCGGGGAGGTGGCTAGACTCGGACTAGTAAAAGTTTATTAACTTTTACGAGTATTATTTTTATTTTTATACATGTTTATTTACGAGTATTTCCGGCATAGTATTTTTTATTGCAACTCGGTTCCGGCAAATATTATATTTACATACATAAAATAAATACAAAAATGAAAACAAACAACTATAAAAAATGTTAAGCTTGTTTTAATAATTTTAATACTCATTAAAAACGATTTTTAATTTTTATATTTTTATTATTATATAATGGCATATATAACCAGGCTATAGTTCGGGTTTATCCATTCGTTTAATCTAAATTTCGTTCGCACTAAAGCTCGGCTTATTTTTGGTATTATGTTGAAACATAATACAAATCAGGAAGACTTAAAACCAGACTGCAGACTTGACAGCAACAAACCCAAATAAAAATTTCGTTGGTTTCGGTTCATGAACCTGGTTTTCAACATTCATGAACCCAGACTTTGGTTCGAACCTTGATTGGGTGGCTTTTTCTAAAATTTAAAAAATAATGTCATAATTGACTTTGAGAAAGTTTAGCTAAAAAAAGTTAATAATATTAATATTTTTATATTGAATTAAATAGTAATATAAAATCAGAAAAACCGAACCGTAGAATAACTTTTTTTAATTATATAAAAATGTACAAAAAATATACTTTGATTAGATTTGATTGTTTGTGAAATATACAAATTAGTAAAATCACAGATATGATGATTTTAAATTAGAAAATATTGCTTTTTGGGATACCGTAACGACGTATTAGCAAATTTCATATGTTGTGTCAAGTCATGTGGATAAATAAAGATATATATATATAAAAAACGGACTGATCTTGGGACATGCCAAACTTCGTTTATCTCAATGTCAAATGCACACGGCATGGAAATTTTCAAAGCGTTGCAGCCGGACCCTCCTCCGGGCCCGGGGCGAGATATGCGGCTGATGATTACGTCCAGATGCCAATCGGCAGACCCGGAGATTTGCTAAAGTTCGATTTGATTTTAATACACTTAAACGCAATCAATTTAAATGCGTTCGTTTCGGTTGCCTGTCGAATCGAATTCAATTTGATTTGCTTTTCGATGTGAACTTGGAATGGGAATGGGTATGGGGATGGGGATTTGGATATGGATTTTGGCTTTTGCGCCATTTGCAAGATCACCGCAAAAATATCAAATACGATAAATATAAAAAGCACCGCAAAACCGAAAATGTTGTTTACAACCAAAATACAAGTGTGGAATCTTACAAAAATCATGCCGCTGCGTTCCATATGCACATGATCCACATAGATGATCATCTATCTATACACATGAGCACAGTTTCGTATCGGAGCACTTATTATATATATATATGTATATATCCACGACTTATGTGTTAACATAAAACAGATGACGAGCGGCAGCTGTGACTGCCAATCCATTTTCAATTCATTTGCCTTCCCAACTGGATACGGCTTCTGGCTTCATCCACGTATACGTTACGTGCCAAATGCCGCGCGGCTGACGTCATTCCCGTTGCAGTCGAACGGGGGGTTGGGGGCTGGGGGCTGGCAGCCATAACAATGGCCATCCCCGCTGTTAGTGCCGATCTTGATAAGCCCAATCAGCGCTTTACAGACGCTCAGTGCAGCTCCAAAGGTGGACCCAAGATGACAACAATACGAATACTAGTCTTGTTGTCCGTGCTGGTGAGTCATCTATCCAATTTGTCTATATATTCGTATATAACTACTTGACTTATGCAACGACTAATATATAAACTGGAAGCAAGTTTCTATTTGCTTTTACAGAAAATCGATATCAATCGATATATATATTAGTTACTTAATGCCTGCAAACAGGGTATTATTTATACAAACTCTTTTGATTAGAAATTTCTTGCTGCCTTTATATGCATTTCAAGTTTAAGTTATTTTATTTCTTAATATAGCATGCATAAAACAAGTAAGAACGTTGTAGTCGGGTGTAACCGACAGCGCAATACTCATTCACAGCGTTGTAACAACTCAAATATTATGTGTTGACATAAAATCAAATCAAATTAGATTGAAATATGCCAACTATTTTGGCATGATTTCTGACAAAAACATTTGATACCCCTAGAATCTGTTTTAAAGATATTTGTATGCCAATTATGACACAATCAGTTGAAAATATTAAATTGCTATTATAAATTATAAAAAAAAAATTCGAAAATTCGTGAATTTTTTTCAGAAATTCTCAATCATGCATACATATATTCATCACATCAGTTTTAATGTAGAGACATCGTTTTGGCAGTTTCAAATATGGGACCTACAGATCCGAGATGTCAAAATGTGTCTACAAAAATTTGATCCTTCTAGTCTTAAAACTGGGGGAGACAGTGACGTAGGCAGTGAGGGTTGGGTTAAACCCCTATCGTCAATCTTGCAATATTCGCATATATTATTTGAAAACCAACCCCCAAAAAAGTTATTACCTAATTAGCCACGCCCCAGTGGGCCTAACACTCTATCTGGTCCGAGTATATAGTCCAAGTTTCAAGTCTCTAGCTTCAATTCACAAACCCAATATGCTCTATTTACCTCGTGAACGAGTATAACCCGTTTAAACAAAACGCAAGCCAATTAGCTTTGCCTGCTGGCTGCATTATTAAGTAATTAAATGTCGACGATTGAAAACACACTACCCATCAACATACACTTGGAGAAAACGCCCAGTGCGAAAGTTTTCTAGCAGTTTTCAAATTTTCCGAATTATTTCCAATTGCATAATGAAAAATTTCGTAAATTCAGCAGCGTTTTTCAGCAAGGTTTTAACTGTGATCCCAATTGATCGAAATCGTTTTTCCTAGCGAAAAAGAGTATATGGGGCTTGGCAAATCGATATTCGGCAGACAGTTTCCTGATGCCCTCCTCGAAGAGTCGAGCCACATAACAATGATAATTAATACCGTTTTCGACTGTTTTAAGCTGTTTTAATACTGAGCATGGGTATTGCGCAGTCGGTTACGCCCGCCCGCAACGTTCTTACTTGTCTAACAGCGTTTACCTTTCGCAGTTGCTGCTGTTAGCACGTTGTTGCCGGCGGGCGCAGCCCACGCCCACTTCGCCGGGCCGGGCCGCCCAGTCGGTGGCCGTGCTGCGCGCCCGGGATCAGTGCTATCGCAGCGAGGGCATTGGCCCGGAGCAGCGCCTGGCCCTGGAGCGACAGCAGTACAAGGACCTGCCCCACGTGCAGCGCTACGTTTACTGCTTCTGGACGCGCCTGCAGCTGTGGCAGGACGGCACCGGCTTCGATCCCGTGCGCATCGTGAACAGCTTCGGAGGCCCGCAGCGCCTCGATCCGGAGCAGACGGTGCCGGCCATCAACAGCTGCAACGCCCGCGCCCGCCGCTCCGCGAGGACCGTGCTCGCCTGGTGCTACGGCGCCTTCGTCTGCGTGCTGAGCACCCCAGTGGGCGATTGGTATCGCCGCCACATGCAGGACATCATCAACGGCAACGCCTAGGGAGCCGGCGGGGTGTGCGCACAGGCAATGCCAATAAAGATATGATTCCGTTGTATACCCTGTAACTGAGCATTTACCAAGTGCGGAGCGGGCTGGCCGACGCCAGCTTGATCTTGATCTCCTGATCAGCATCAGCAGATTTTTGAGATTGCATTGCATTTAGTTGTATACCCTGTAACTGAGCATTTAAAGGGCTGGCCGACACCATCTTGATCTTGAACTCCTGATCAGCATCAGCAGATTTTTGAGATTGCATTGTATTTTGTTGTATATCTTTATCTTGATCTATTGATCAGTATCAACATACTTTTGAGATTGCATTGCATTTTGTGGTATACCCTGTAACTGTAACATTTACCAAGTGCGGAAAGGGGGTGGACGGACAGAAGGAAACATCTCCGAGGCCATCTTGATCTTGATCAGCATCAGCAGATTTTTGAGATTGCATTGCATTTTGTGGTATACCCTGTAACTGAGCATTTAAAGGGCTGGCCGACGCCATCCTGATCTTGATCTCCTGATCAGCATCAGCAGATTTTTGACATTGCATTGCATTTTGTTGTATATCTTTATCTTGATCTATTGATCAGTATCAACATACTTTTGAGATTGCATTGCATTTTGTGGTATACCCTGTAACTGTAACATTTACCAAGTGCGGAAAGGGGGTGGACGGACAGAAGGAAACATCTCCGAACCCATCCTGATCTTGATCAGCATCAGCAGAGTTTTGAGATTGCATTGCATTTTGTTGCATACCCTGTAACTGAGCATTTAAAGGGCTGGCCGACGCCATCCTGATCTTGATCTCCTGATCAGATTGCAATGTAGATTAAATTTACCTTTGGAGAATATTAGAGATAGAGACGGCAAATTTGGTAAAAGTGAAGAATATCTCACTTTATTGTGTACCTGCTCCCAACTTAAAAAAAAAACAAGTAATATTGCAATCGGGTGTAATCAATTTCGCAATACTCATTCTTATGGTGATGTTGGAAAAATATCGAGTTTTATAATTAAATTGCTAAATTTGGCAGGATATATGAAATTTCTCGATTTATCACGCTCCCAGTGGGCGATCTTTGGGAGATCAGTAATCTGTCAGAAAAAAGTATATGTATCCAGCTTTAACACTGATGAAAATATATCGATTTTATCGCACCCAGTGGGCGTAGCCAAAAACTTTTAACACTTTTTTTTTTGACACGGGTATACACGAGTATATAATCCAAATTTCAAGTCTCTAGCTTCGATAGCGGCGAACACAGACGGACATTGAAGAAAACCAATATACTCGCTTCCCTTAATGAACGAGTGTAAGAGGCGTAGATGAAAACGCCAGACGTGTGTGTTTATTTGTGGAAGAGCGCTTTTGGCCGAGTACAGGGTATCGCTGAGGCGGCTACTCGGGAGCGAAACACCCCAAAATGTTTCTGTTTTTTGGTGTTGACTAACAGAAAAATTTTGAAATTCAAAAGGGTGAGCACATATGAAAATATGAGCCTACCTGAATAGTCTAGTGTTATTCGCTCGAACTAGAAAAAAGTACAGTAAATTCGATTGTCGATAAGTATATTCAGGTGAAGACGGATCATTTGTTCCATACCTAACTGATTTTGATTTTGAACAGCTTTAATGCACATTCATCTGCTGGTTGTTCAGGCACTTGGAAGTCGCAGTAGACTTGGGCAGCAAAATTCAATAAATTTTAGACTGAAGGCTTTGACGAACGAATCTGAGAAAACCGGTCTAGATGGAGAACAGAAAAATACGCGACTTTGGTAAAACGAAGGAGGATACTATTGATACAGTTACAAACGATGGCGGCACCACACTGAAGTCCAAGATAATGGAATCGAACGCACCGCCGGATGTAATTGCGACCGGGGCAGATAATATATCCGATCGTGCCGCTAAGCTACCAGAACAGCAAGTAGCCGATGCTGTACAGGGTATTAAGCAGCATCAGCAAATAGATGACCAGGGCGAAGGCAATCAGCAGCCGGGTGGCGGCCCTGATTCGCCTGCCAATAATAATAATAACGGGCAGGCCCAGCAGGAGCAGCCGAAACAGAAGGGCTGCGACAAGTGCGGCAAGAAGTTTGGCCTAACCGGCGGCTTCTCCTGTCGCTGCGGCGGCACATTTTGCGCCTTTCACCGTTACAGCGATCGCCACGATTGCAGCTTCGATTATCGCGAAATGGGCGCCAGCCAAATACGCCGCGAAAATCCGCTTGTTGTGCCCGAAAAGCTACGCAAGCTCTAATTAGCTGAGCGAAAATCCGAAACGACGGCTTGGCCTCTCCTTCTATTGCTATTGTTATTGTTATATTTTTGTTTAATCATATTTTTTTTTTTTTTTTTTGGCATGAGCTGAGCTAAACTGCCCGCACACCACCTACAATAGACAATAGAAACCGAGCTAGCGCAACTACAACACACAGAGAACATGTACAATCGAATCCAACCAAGAGGCATAGCATAATGTACAATAAATTGATCTAATGTAGCATTATTGTGAAACCACGAACTGCGACTAAGTCCAAATTGCCCCCAAATGCCATCGGCGAGAACTGAATTTTAATGGGCCACCCTTGTGAACCCCCCTCAAAATGGTCAAATTGTTTGGCACTGCGAGCCGAGGCGATTTCTTTGCTCGATTCTCATATTCTATTCTTTGCATGAACGCGTTTATGTTCGCCACTATTAAAGCTAGGGACTTGAAACTTGGAACATACACTCGTATATATCCGCGTTAGATCGAGTTTGAAGATTTTTTGGCTAAGCCCACTGGGGGCGTGGCAATTCGCAAACATTTCGATCTTCACCCATTCAAAATGGTCAAATTGTTCTTGATCAGCACTGCGAGCCGAGACGATTTGTTCCGCCGACTTTAGAATCTATTTTTACACTGTTCGATCGTCCCCATGAACACGATTTTGTTCGCCATTATTATAGCTAGAGACTTGAAACTTGGAACATGCACTCGTATATATCTGCGTTAGATCAAGTTTGAAGATTTTTTTGCTACGCCCACTGGGGGCGTGACAAATTGCAAACATTTCTATTTTCACTTTTAAAGCTCGATATTTTTGCAGACATAGAGGCCCGTCCCCACAAATTACGAATATCCATATTTTCACAACATCTGTACTCCAAACATTTTTTGCTGCTTAACATTCTTGTTGGATAATTTAAGTTGAATTGCGCTGCTGGTTTGATTTGCAGTGAGTCCTAGATTCAAATTCCGCGCCAAACGCATTTTTTTTTTATTTTCTTATAGTTTTTGTGTGCACATAATGCTAGGGTACTTGATGTAGTGAACGTGTCGGTTACACCCGACTGCAACGTTCCCACTTTTTGTTTAATACATACATCGATAAATATCGATTTTATAACTTTATTTTTTTTACCACAGCTCCTGCGCTCTTGGAACCAGAATTTCTGAGATTTTCATACAGGCAAGAAGAAGAAGAGCAAAGAAGGAAGGAAGGAAGGATATTTGAATGCTGTGTTCAGGGTATCTCATAGTCGGATTTATACTTTCATTTTATTTTTTTCGTGATTTAATGTAGCGTTAACTAAAAGATAATGTATTGATTTCATGGCAAAAGTTGGACTGATCTTCGATGTTGTGTGTTTGGATTGTGCAGATTTTGGCTAAAAAAAAGGCTGTTTACTTATTATTAGCTAAGAATACCTTCATATACATTTTCTTATAATCTTGAATAGGAGGATAAGAAATGAAGAGTCGAAACTTATTTTGTTTCCCATTTGAGTCCAAATTGCATTGTTTCTTTGCCGCCAACAACATTAACATTGACATTAACAGTCAGAGTCATGTTAAGTGCACGCGCTGGCGCCCTCTGTGGGCGAACAGTGGCGCCCGCTGGCGACAGTGGCGCGCAGCTGAGCGGACGCGTCGGCAGTGCTGGAAAACCTATCGATAAATGTGTGCGAATGCAAAGCTAAATTAGAAAAATAAATAAGCAGAGAAATTGTAGCTACAAAATTGCAAAATAAACGACGCCATTCCATAAACATAAACATCAACATAAACAGAAGCAAAGGAGGCGGCGAAAGCGCGGGAACTGTGCAGGCGACTCGTGCGTTTATGCGTTAGTGTTAGTGCGCCACCCCAAATGGAGATGGAGAAGAAGGCCAAGGAACAGTTGCGACGGTACAAGAAGTCGCGGCACACGCACTCGAGCAGCGAGAGCTCCACGACGGACACGGACAGCGGCAGCAGCTCGTACAGCAGCTCCGACAGCGAGCGGGAGCATCATCACGGGCATGTGCATGCCCATCCGCATGCGCATCCGCATCCACATCCGCATCCGCATCCGCATCAGCGCGGCGCGGAGCGTCATCATCGGAAGAAGAAGAGCTCGCGGCGTGCGGGGAGCACGTCGTCGGGCGAGGAGCGACGCAAGCGGGACAAACGCGATCGGGATCGCGACCGCGACCGGGACAGAGATCATGTCCAAAAGAAGCTGGTGGCCAAGCGCAATCACATCAAGCGCAAGCTGAAGGAGGCGCGCCTCAAGAAGCGCGCGGCCGCCGCGCTGAGCGGTCACGGCCATCGCGCCCTGTCGCCGGCCACGCAGGCGAAGCTGAAGAAGCTGGCGGAGCGGAAGCATCTGCGCGCCGCCAGCAAGGAGCAGCGGGAGCGCGAGCGCGAAAAGCTGCGCAGCGTGCACCGGGAGCGCGAGCGGGACCGGGACCGGGAGCGCGATCATCATCGTTTGGGCAGCAGCCGGTCGCCGACGGGCGGCACCGCCAGCACCACGACCACCACCAAGATACGCATCCACCAGGATGTGGTGGGCAAGCGGCAGAAGAGTCCGGGCCCCGGGCCGGGCTCCGGCCTGGGCATGGGCATGGGCATGGGCCCGAACGGCACGCCCGCCGCCCGCATGCACCACCAGCTGATGTCGCGCGAGAAGATCATCATACAGACGCGGGCGCGCGGACGCACCCCGTCGCTGGAACGGGAGCGCGAGCGGGAGCGCGAACGCGAGCGCATCGAGCGCGAGCGGGAGCGAGAGCGCGAGCGCGTCGAACGGGAACACGAGCGCCAGCGGCACGAGCACAAGCTGCAGCGGCACGACGACCTGACGCTGCGCGAACGCGAACGCGATCGGCGGGAGCGCGAACGCGAGCGGGCCGAGCGGGAGGCGGCGCGCGACAAGGAGCGCGCCGAGGCGCTGGCCCGCTGCCAGGAACGGCAGCGGGAGCGGGAGCGATTGGCGCGCGAGAAGATGCGCCGCCAGGAGGAGGAGGAGGGCAAGAAGCCGTACGGCGCCGGCGGCGGTGTCCGCGATCTCGACATGGCCATACCGTACTGCAGCCGGGAGCGCTCGCTGGAGACCGTCGAGCGCACCGGCGGACGACACGTGCGCGACAAGCGCGACCTGGACGCCTACGAGCGCGAACAGGAGCTCATCGAGGCGGAGCGCCACGGGCTGCTCGACGAGATGCGCCGCTACGGCGGCCAGCGACGTCGCGAGCTCAGCCCCCTGCCCGAACACTATCCGGCGCGCCTGCGAGATCCGCGCGACATCTACTCGGAGGAGGAGCGAGAGCGGTAACTATCATCCCACCTAGCGTTTAACCCTCTATCTAGCCAACCTAAAGTTACACTCCGATCGCCCTTCTATGCGATTTTCACACTCTCAAGTACATCGCACATTATTTTTGGTATTAATTTCCCTATATAGAGTTTCTCTCGCGATCTCCCTCCTTCTCTCTAAAGTGTTTTGCTCTCTGTCTCCCTTAAATATCAGTTTTCGAATCCCGAATTTCCATATACACTCATGGTCAAAATAATAGGTACATCTTTGTCAATAGTAAGGCAAATTCTCGCTATAAAAATCGAGAACCTTTACTAAAAAAAGTTTCTTTTATAGTTTAGTGGATTCTTGAACAAATTAAATTAAATGAATTGCAAGTAAAGTGCGAGGAGAGCTGTGCTAACTATTTTGGGCACGAGTGTGCGGCACTTAAAGCGGAAAGCTAATCGAGTTCTCGTTTGCAGGGCCTACAAGCGCGCCTATCTGGACGCCCGCTACTCCCGGGACCGGGAGGCGTGGCTGGAGCGCGAGCTGCGCGACTATCGGGAGCTGGACGCGGGGGACGCGCTCTACGCGGACGAGCGGGAGCGCATTATGCGCGAGCGTGAGCGGGAGCGGGAGCGCGAGCGCGAGCGTCTGCCCTCACGCGGCGACTATCGCGCCGAGTGGGAGCGCGACTGGGACGAGGACGGCGCCAGCGGCGGCGGCGGCGGCGGCGGTGCAGGCGGTGGAGGAGGCGCTGGCGCTGGCGGCGGCGGCGGCGCCAGTGGCAGCGGCACGCCCGGACGCGCCAGCGGCTTCGTTGGCGGCCCCAAGCGGGCGAAGGCGCCGGCACAGCAGACAGCGCAGCAGCAGCAGCAGCAGCAGCATCATTCGGCCTCGGAGCCCGACTGGGATGCGGACGAGCGCGAGGAGTGCGTCGAGAGCGGCGGCGGCGGCGTGGTGAAGAACGAGCCCGCCTGGCTGGAGCACGATCAGCGCGAGAAGCCGCGCGCCTGGCAGCAGGCCAACAGCGACTGGCGCGACAGCGACGAGCCGAGCTTCGGCCGGAGCAACGGCGCCGGCGCCGAGGGACAGGCGCCGCACCATGCGCCCAGCTCCTCGCCGCACCATCACGTGCATCCGCGCGGCGAGCGCGGCGGCGGCGGCCGCGGCTTTAGGCGTGGCGGCGGCGGCGGCGCATCCGGACATGGCCATGAGCACGGCGAGCGCGGCTACAGATCGCATCCGCCGCCGCTAATGACGCTGCCGGTGCAGCCGCCAGGTGGCTACCACGGCGGCGGTGGCGGCGGTGGCGGCGGCGGCACGCGTGGCTTTGCCCACAAACGTGTGCCCTACGGCGGCGGCGGCGGCGGCGGCGGCGGCTTCCTCAAGAAGCATCCGCACCAGGCGCCCACAACGGCGGCGACAGCGACGTCCGCGAGCCAGACGCCGGCGCACGTCCAGCCCAAGCCGGGCAATGCCGCGGCCCAGGCCAGCGCCGTGGCGGCGGCCACCACGGCCGTCGCCGCGGCCAAGGCGGCGGCCCAGAGCGCCGCCAATGCCACCACCAATCCGGGCATCCTGGCCCAGGTCAGCAAGCTGCCGAACATCAAGCAGGAGGACGCCTCCGAGGACTCGGCCGGCACGCCCGAGCTCGGCCAGAGCTCCGGCGCCGCTGAGCCGGCCTCGGAGCTCAGCTCCTCGCTGGATGCGGCGCTGCGTCCACTGAAGCAGGAGCCGCGGCCCAACGGCGAGCTGAGCGAGATCAGCGACAGCGACGACGATATACTCAACAAAACGGACAAGGTGAAGCCCAAGTGCGAGCTCCAGCTGGAGGACGGCCCGCTAGCCGGCGCACAGGAGCTGTCCACGGAGGCGCTGGCCGGCAGCGAAGAGCTCGTCAAGGCCGAGGCACAGCCGCCGGCCACAGCGCAGGCCAGCATCAAGAGCGAGGAGGTGGACGAGGTGCTCGACTTCGAGGAGATCTCGGACGGCGAACTGGAGGAGGATGCCAGGCACAAGGGTAAGACAGACTAAGACTAAGGCGCCGCCTGGAACGAGATGCTAATGAACCACTTGCAGGCATTGGCGACGCCCTGGGCGTGGACTGGCAGGGCCTGATCGCGGAGACGCACCAGCAGGCGATGGAGCACGCCGCCCAGCAGGGCGTCGACCGGTACACCTCGGCCAAGCAGCGCTGGCAGCCGCATCGCGTGCTGCTCGACATGGGCATCAGCTTTGGGATGGCGGGCGCCCACTACGCCCACCGGATCATCGAGGATGCGCGCCAGCAGCTGCTGCTGGAGGAGCAGCAGGTCCAGCAGCGGCGCCAGCTCGTCAAGGCGGAGCCCGGCGCCGGCGGCGGCGGCGGCGACACCATCGTCGAGCCGGGCAAGACGACGCCGGCGCACGACTACCGCGAACTGTTGGACCGCGAGCACCTCCAGCCGCTGGCCTGCAGCCAGATGGGGCTGCGCAGCGCGGCCGCCGAACGGCAGCGTCTGGTGAGCAACGTCTGCGGCCCGGGGAGCCGGGCGCTCAGCGCACGCCAAGATCTCCGCCTGCGCCGGCAACTCTGCGGCCTGCCCGCCCGCGAGTGCGACTTCCCGCGGAACGTGCCCATCGTCAGCGAGGGACTCCGCTCGCTGGCCATGCACATGTTCCAGCGCACCCTCGACGTCAAATGAGAACCAATCGCTCGGCGTCGGCTCGAGCAATTTAGCTATAGACTAGATATACAAATCTACATGCAATGTCCGCATGACGGCGACCCGGCCGAGCTTGACGACGTGGATTACGCGGGAGATCCTGCCTGATGGTAGCGCAAGCTAGACCTATTTGCGCTTTACCTTAAATACCTTAATAATGTCCGAGATTCCAATAATTGTAGCTATCGAATCGTACTATTTTGAATGTATCTTGAATTATAGCTAAAGCGTGTTTCAATTGCGAAGAGGACCATAATGCGGAGCGGAACTTCACTTTACTGCCTGCTCGATTCTCTTATATCGGATTTGTGCAATGAACATCTTGCTATGAATGCACTTTTCCGCTCCACTAAAGGAGCTAAAGACCTTTAACTTGGAATATATACTCGTGTGCACCCGCGTCGGGTTAAGTGTAAAGATTTTTTGGCTGCGCCCACGGGGGGCGTGGCAAATCGATAAAATCCCGTTGGGGCGGATAAAGCGCTAAATCCCATATCTCCCACAATTTCAGAGCCAGCCACCAAATTTGTTTGCAATTCTGATGAGCTCCTCCATAGATCGAGCTTCGATACGGATACCCTACAATCACAATCCCACTCGAATATGGAGAAACTGTTGACTACACTTTATTTCCAACCAGTATACTAATTCTTAAGCATCGGTGTGCGCCCTAATCCAGTCCACAAAGTGGAAGACACGTGCGTAGCCATCCGGATTGGTGGTGCCGCAGCCGCCGTAGACGAATCCGGCAATGCCGACAATTTCGTTGTTGTAGAGGGCGGGGCCGCCGGAGTCCCCGTTGCAGGCGCCGTTGTCGGCCTCGTGGAGCAGGCACAGAATGCCCGGATAGCCGTATTTGATGCGCTCCTCGCACTCCTCCAGCGATAGCGACGTGAGCGTGTTCCACTGCAGATAGCGCGGCAAATCGCCGCCATGCGTGAGCCGGCCCCAGCCGGAGATTATGATGTCCGCGTCGGCGGGCGTATTTTTGGTGGGCAGCGCAATCGGCCCGATGTTGGCCGAGTAGATGAAGGGCGACTCCACGCGCAGCACGGCCAGGTCGTTCAGGAAGTTGCCGTACTCCTCGTGTACGACGATCTCCACGACCTTCAGCTGAACGCCGCCGCTGAAGCGATCGTTGCTGCCGGCCCGTACGGTGAACACGCTCGCCGGCTGGACGACCCAGCCGCCCAGCTGGGCGTCCTCGTAGGTGACGCAGTGCGCCGCGGTCAGCACCCAGTTGCGCGAGATGATCGAGCCGCCGCAGTTGTGGGCGCCGTTCGAGCGCAGCGATATCTGGTGCGGAAACTGCGCCCGGGACGCGTCCACGCCGCCGACCACACGTCCGCCGGCGTCCGGGGCCGCCCGGCAAGCGGCAGCTAGCAGCAAAAGTGGGCCAATCACGGCCAGCAAACGGGACACCATCGTGGCGACAACTGAGCCACGCCAACGGCCATCAGGGGCTCTTATAGGCAACGCTACACAGAGAGAAAAGGTGCCTTGACATTTGGGAACGATAGATAAGAGTTCCCGGGAACTATTCGAATTAGTACGAAATTCCTAAGTTCAGTCCAAATTACTGGATTTTTGCTGGAGCTGCGAATTTTACTCTCCGGCTGTATTTTGTACTGGGTTCAAGGAAATCCGGGATGGCTTACGTACGGATTTCTTGATTTCTATACCACTGATAAGGCGTGAAAAGGGCATAATGGTTTTTTGCAAATGTATGCAATATAAAGTATATATATTTTTGATCAGTCCGTCCGTCTGTCCGTCTCTATGAACGCAACGATCTCGGAGACTACAAAAGCCAGAGACACAAACTCTTCGACTATAGATTCTGCAATATTATGGCACTACAGGTTTATAATTTTTGTTCAATATCTTGCCCCGTTTCATTGTTATCGATAAAAGTCGATTTTAAGCCTTGGTTTTTAAGTATATCTCAGCAACTAAAAGAGCTAGAGCCACCAAATTTGGTTCAATTTGTTTCGGGTTTTTGATACCTATGTAAAGAGAGGACTAGATTCCTCTCTTTTCTTTCTGTGTAACTAATCTGATTTATTTATAAGGCAGCTGAGCTAGGAACTATCGTAGATCGTTTCGATTACGTGCTTAGCAGATATCTTATCTGCTGGCATTCAGCAGCGAGATTTATGAGTGTTTATTCTTATCGATAGCCCTTATCAATACGATTACTAAGTTTTAAGTAAGTTTTGATGCTTCGCGGCCTTGTTATAACTGTGCTTTTAGTTCGAGTACAATTCAATATTTACATATAATTTATGACAATTTATTTTTATGCATGTTCACGAAGTTAAATCGATTTGATATATATGTAGATCTCGCTCAATTTTAAAACTAGCTGCATAACATTTTTCAGACAGGCGCGGCAAATCAATCAAATTTATATAACTTGGCTAAACCATATATAATTTTATATTTTTGATTTGTTTAATTTCCTTAAACAGTTTAACATATACAAGAAAAGCCTTTCGAATTGGTCTACAGAAAACATCTAAAAAACAATTCACAATTGATTTTTTTGTATACCCTGGAACCCATCAATTTTTTTAATAGAGAAATTCAAATTATTAGCTCTCTATATAAGTATATGAAATAAAAAGACCTTTTGTTGTTGTTTTACGGACACATAACTTCCTATTTATTGGTTTGTTTTAGGAATGTAACGAAAACGAAAATATGGTATAATTATTATAAGGATATTTTATAATAAGCAGCCTAAAACTAGTTCAAGTAGACAAATGAACTGCGATTGTGATTTAAATCTTAAAGCTATATAGACAACAATTGCTTGTAAAATGCGAAAACTTTAAAACTTAATTAGGCAAAAAAAAAACACGTATTCAAATTGAATGCGGGGATTCTTGGGGCTACACAAAACCCCAGAGAAAAACCAAACGGTTGAAATCGCTTTTAAAATAATCGCACAAACCAAAAAGGGAAGAGGAATACTGAAGTATATATATGAACGGAGGAAGTATAACTAAACTAGGTAGTAAAGCTATATGTTATATAAATAATATAAAGTACTTTAGATGACGTATAAGTAATTTGTGTATGCTTTATTGTAAACCTCAGTACAGCCGCCAGCCGAATACCCTAGACGCTGTACAGAGTGCTGTTGTCCGGTTCCACGGCCACGGCCTGAACTATGAAGCGCCTGCGGTCCGCAACATCGCTGGGTGCCGTTGGCTGCGACGGGATGGAAAATGTGAGAAACCGTTAATATAGACGCATACGAAATGTGAATGTGTATGACCAAATTCAGTGGGTTAGTTGCTGTTAGCCAGTATATATAGTATATATAGGGTATAGGGGGTATGGGGTAGTGTGTAGTGTGTAGGGTGTAGGGTATAAAGCCGAACTGCAAGCATAATTTCGATTCTGAAGCACATGCTGTTATTTATAGATGGGTATAAACATAAAACATAACAAATACTCACACAATGCAACAGAGACAACGTTGTGTTTTGGCCTCAACTCAGCTATAAGTTACATTTGCCTTAAGCATGCTCTAACAAAGAGTTCCTAACGTATTCATTTTCACAAAATAGATATCCAATTAAAACTAAAGTCGTATCACAAAGCAGTCGAGAAACTATTTATGTAAAACAAGTTCGAAAGAATTTAAAATTTTTAGCGATTTCTTCAAATAAAGCTGCCTTTGCCGTATTTATCACGGCATAAAGTTGAAACAATATAGAAGAACCATAGGATCTATGTGTTAAAGTGTATCAGTGTGCATAGTCTAGGAATAATACTCGAGACTCTTGATCTAAAATGAAACATAAAAGAAATAGAACAAAGAAACGCAATTTAAATAAAGACAACGCAAACACAAATTGTTCTCTTTGTACACGAATTGTCTGGTTTTAAATATTCGATGAGTCCCTTTTCTGACCAATAGAGATAATAGAGAAATTCCCAAATTCGTTTATCTCTTACAATAATTTTAAATTCAATTCTCAAGTGAATCGATCGTGTAGAAAGAGAATTGGGTGTATGCACGATATTCGTACGGTTGTAGATATATACAGGTATTGGTTTTAACTTGAAGTCTTGTGAGCCAAATTGCATTGTGAGCTGTGAGAGCACAAACCATGAACCGGAAAGCGAACAGAACCCACAACCAGAACCGGGGCAAGCTAACAAACTAGCGATCTAACGGGAAACGGAGCCGGAAACGGAGCCGGAGCCGGAACCGGATCCGGAGCTGGCACTCACATCGATGCATTTGCACTGCGTCTCGTCGAAGACGGTGCCCGTGGTGCAGCTCTGGTTGTAGCGGCAGGCGCAGGTGCAGTTGGCGTCGTCCCAGTATTTGTGGTCCGATTGCTCGAGGCACTTGTCGCGGGCGTCCGTGTTCTGGCACTCGCAGCGGCAGAGGTCCTTGCGGTACTCCTGGTACGCGTTGCAGTCCTCCGGCTTGATGCGGCAGTCGCACTTGCACGCCAAGTGCTGCTCGACGGTGACGACCGCATAGCCCCGCTTGCTGCTGGCCCCCACGCGCTCCACCTTCCGCACGCGCAGCTGGAGCAGCTCCGTCTCCGTCGGCTGGCACGAGATCAGCGTCGAGCCGCAGCACCCGTTGCACCGATTGATCCGCGTGCACGCCGGCGAATAGTAGACATTGGCCGCCGTCTGTTCGCCCGCCAGCTCCGTCAGCTGCTTCAGCTCGACGATCGTCGGCTGCGGCGAGCAGCTCGCGGGCGTCGCGTTCCGAATGGCGGCTGCAAGGATTAGCGGCGATTAGCAGGGATTAGCAGGGATTAGCAAGGATCACACTCACCGCGCGCCACGCTGCGCTTGAAGGTCTCTGCGAAATGGAGGCAAACGTTTCATTAATCTCAACTCTCGCTGGCTCGCCTTTTACGGCTGCTTACCCTTCGAGGAGGCCTCGCCGGACCCGTCCGTCTCCCCGTAGTCCGCCGTCACGTTGCTCAGCTCCAGCGCCAGCTGCAAGCACAAATTACTTCATTATTTCGCAAATGTGTGGAACTACTTGGAAAATGTATTCGTCTAGGATTTGTTGCGCCCACTGGAGGCGTGGCAATCCCATCATTATTTTTTCAATCTCATTGATTTAATCATTTAATCATGATTTGGCCCCAAGATTGATTCTGTATTTAATATATATATTTTTTTGCATTTGCATTTAGCATTTTCAATTTTGCTTGTCACAATTAGGATATTAGGATTTTTCATATTTCAAACTCTCAAAAAATAATATTCCTCATATTAAAATTGTTTTTATATTTTTTGGTTGTTATTGCTCTGTAAATGAGTATGGCGCTGTCGGTTACACCCGACTGCGACGTTGTGACTTGTTTTTTTTTCTCATATTCACTGTCCGCGAACAACAGTAAAGATATGGCATCCAAAAATGAAGCCCATTACCATTGCATTTGGCCTTATTTTGGCCCGAATTTCGTGGGAAAAGCAAAAGATCATGGTTATAAATAAAATAAATAAAATATATGTTTACTTCTTTCGCGAATGTCTCTCACGCTCTGCTTTCCATTTCTCATTTGGAATCTCAGGTGTTATATATATATATAGTGCGGTTATAATTCGCAACTGGTTTAAGCGCAGACGTGTGAAATAATAAATAAAGATTTCGGCTAATTAGCGGGCCAGAAGATTAAATAATCCCAGAGTTAACATTCAGAAAAAACTGTACCTACAACTCAAAAAAAACAAAAAGAGTAAACAATAACACAGAAATTGAGGCATTAACTTATTAAATGCGTTCAGCAAACAGCTGCAGAAAGGCCTTTAAGCTGAAGCGAAGAGAACAACAATAGAAAACACTTGTCAGAAATGCGTCAATGTATTTTGTAGAGTGGAGGCAGCCACGCTCTTAACGGTAGATTAGTCACTGGCCCGGCCAAAAGCGCCCTAGCCATGAAATTCCATAGAAACACGCGCAGCACAATAAAATTGTCGCCTTCAACGTTACGTCGCTATGTTGGCCAATGCAACTGGCCAGAAGTCTGACAAATTCTACACGTTCCCCAATTTGACGCTGCCACTTGTCGTAGCTTTATTGCCTTATTGACCAATTGACACGTTGCTGGCATTGGCGTTGATGTCGGTGCGGGTGCCTTAGCCATGAATCACGGCCAACATCGTCAACAGCTGGCGATCATTTAGTGGCCAACTAATTATCACGAGAAAGAGCTGCGAAAGTGTGCGAAAGCGTTTTCAAATGTTGACTTACTTTTAGAGACATTTTTTGAATTAATTACGTAACAATTAAGCGCAACATTTGGAATGTCCGGAAAATGTGGCTCAAATTTTAAGAAAACTTCTCAAATTGTTTTCATTAAAAATTAGTTAAATTTCATTTGAAACTGATTTTAAGATTTAATTTCGCTAGAAGATATTCTACCTCTTATTTTTGCATATATTATATTTATTTAATTTGACAAACCGAGGTTCGAACCAAATGCAACTTAATTTCTTTTTATATACTTTTTCTATTTTTCACTGTGTAGGATATTGTGATATAGTAGTAGGCACTGCGTCTATCGGATGGATTCGAGACGAAACACAAACTCAACGGCACAGATCAAAGTAGCATTTACATTTAAAGACAACACACAAATTAAAATATAAAAAAAATACAAATGCGACACAGAAATTAAGAAAAACAAAAAAACACTGGAACCTGCATTCATGTGGAGCTTCTGTGGGGTAAGCGTCCAAAAGGCAACTACTATATACCGTATATATATATACATAGACCATAAATCGCGCACGGCTAATGGCGTAGGTAGAGCAACGGAGAATTGCGCAATATGAGCAATAATTGAAAAATTCTCTTGAAGAGAATAGAAAATGGAAGTGAAAAGAGTATATTGGGTTTGTGCAGTGTACTCATTTGATCGCCGTGTATACCCGCATCTTATTGACAAATTCGAATCTCCTATATTTCAAACTTTGTAAAATTTAAATCGATTCGTTTACTGATTTTGGGAGAAAACATTTTTCCAAAATTTAGAATTGCCAAGTTATATTTTTAATCGATTGCGGCTGTGTCAATTGCTAATAAAACTAAAAAGCAACATTCAAACATTTTTTGTCAAAATCATGCCAAAATTGTCAAAAATTTTGACATGTAAAGCTCTCGGGTCCATAGCTCCCATATTTCAAACGCCCCTAACTTTGTCAAAACTGAACCGATTTTCATGTTTGATGGCATTTTTTTCATGGTTTGTCCTCTAGATTGAAAATAAAATTTTTTGGATTTTTTTTCGAAAAAAGCATGTATTTTTTTTTTAAATTTACAAATGCAAATTTAAATTTCTAATCGATTGTGGTTGCCTAAATTAGTATAAAAAACAACATTAAAATCGTTTCTGAGGGGGTCGAATTTCTTGTCAAAAATCATGCAAAAAGCTTAAATATTTCAAATCAATCGTGATCACAGCTAACTGTTGTTTAGAGAGTATAAAAGGAGGCTCTATAGAAAGATATTTTAAATCCTGTTTAGGAACATTGCAATTGTATCCAGGATTATCTCTAAAAACGGATGAAAGTAGAGCGTCTTGGCCAAAAGTTGTCGTTGCAAGGAACAATAAAAGTTGCGCGCTCAAATTACGGCCGTAACTTGATCGGTGCAGTGCCGATAAAAGCAGAAGGCGGCGAAACACGATCCAATCGAGTGCTTTTGTTTGTGCAACTGTAACTGTATCTGTATCTCTAACTGTATCTGTATCTATGTAAACACACATTACGCTTGTTTACCGCCTCGCGCAGAAATATGCCAAAAATCGTTGATATCACTTCCGTTGCGACTTTTGTTTTGAGCGGGGCGGGGCGGGGGCCTTGGATTTATCTTTTAATTGGCGTCACCCGCGGGCGCAAACAATTGCCGAGCAAATACAATCGCGAGGTGGAACCGTGAGTAACGCCTAATTAAAACGCAATACGCCAGCTATTTGTCTTGGCATCAAGGCGGCCACTATCACTGCCAGGCCGACGAGGGGGAGTGGGAGGGGGGCGGGAGGGTCGGTGCCCATAGACGGCGCCGCTGTCCATCGCGCGCGGCTTATCAAGCGGCGAGCAGTGGAACGTGAGAGAGGTGCTTGAGCGTGAACGGATGAGGACTGCAACGGGGATTTGACCCCGTTTTCGGTGCGGCGCACTGGCGCCAGCCGCGGCCCGTACTCACCGTGACAGGCTCCACAGATGCGGCTGCTGCGCCCTGGCAGCAGCTCGTTGCCTCCGCGGCCTCGTCGTTGGCCTCGCGCTGCGGCCGCACTTTGGGCTGCGTGTCGGCCGACGTATAAAAGAAACGCGACTGCGCAGTCGCAGCGCCGGCGGCGGCAATGGCGCAACAGCTGATCAGCAGCAGCAGCAGCGCCGACATCTTCGCTGGCATCTGGCGTCGACGTCGCTGCTGCGCATACTGCAAATCGCTGCTGCTGCTGCTGCTGCAGCTGCGCGTGGTGTGCTGGGTTTGTGTCATGGCTAAACGGCTGCCCGGGGGTGTGATCTGTTAACGCGCTGTTAACGTGTGCAGCGGCTGTTATCGCTGGCCGTCGCTGTTGTCTGCAAATAGAGCAAAGCACAAAAACAAATAGAGTGTGTGTCAGAGAGAGATAGCGATAGAGATGGAATTAGAGAGCACCCGAGTCGCTTAATTAACATGTTTGCTTTTTAAGCTGTTCAAGTTGAAAAGCTGTTCACAAGTCTTGGCCGTGATTTATGGCTAAATATATGATGAGCGAGAAGACGTCAGCCGAGATGTGGGTTCTCTACAGTTAGTTGATTTATTTATGGTATGCTTGCTTGGCGCGACCCAATGCAACAGGTGTTCACACACACACTGAAGCATCCACCCACGCGCCGACTGGCAGACAGACGTAACTCGAATTGGGGTCAGTATTTGTTGTTTTATTGTTGTCAACTGTAAACGACAAAACCTTTTTATGGTTAACTTGACATTGATACAAATGTACACGCAACGAAATAAAGAACAACAACAAGTGCAGCGTTATCATAAACAGACACATACCATACATTTATATATATATTTCTGGGTTTTTTTTTCTTATTTATTTGTGTCCACAATCATGCGTCAGGCATATCAATAAGTAATCATCAAACTGATTGCATGCGAAGCCAAAATCAAGTTGATGGACAAAGAAATACCCAGCATTTAATGACACTTTCGTTGAATAATTACCATTCGAAAAGAATGAGAAAAAAAAATGTTACCAACGTTTTTAGTTCGAACCGAGCTTTTTGTTAAATATAAAAATGATACAAGTAAAAATCGAACAAATAATTTTAAAAAATATAGAAATCTTTCGGATTAATGCTCGGCTGTCTGATTTCGAACTGGTTCGGTTTGGTTCAAAATTTAAAAATTATGGAGTGTAGGAAGTTTGTGTTCATAGAGTTTTTGCTACATTTGCAAAAGTAAATTTTTAAATATTTGCACAATTGTTGAATAAAAATGTTCAAAAATGGTGCACCATGGAATTGTTAAAGTACCAGTTTTGCTACAGTATTCCCTATTCGTTATGTCAGCTGTACGCAACACCGCACACACCCTACGCACACTGCTGCAATACAGGGTATTTTAGTACGCGACACAACTGCTTACTAGTCGCTTTTGTCCATGAATGGACAATGTTTGTTTTGTTGGCCTGGTCGATTCGATTCGATTTGTAAATCAGCTGCCCACTTTCTTCTCCGGAAACGGTTGGAATAGAAAAGGGAGAAGACTCATATCCTGTTGACTATAAATAAAATACCTCGCATGTAATTCAAAATGAACATTACAAAAATCTGGCAAGGTTTGGTATTTAACTCCATGTAATTCGATTTTATTACAGATATCTCGTGCGTAATCATTTCTGTGAGGTATGGTTTCCATATTTGGTTTAATTTTTTTTTTTTAATATAAAATTCGTATCCGGTGATAAAAGAATGCATTTAGCAACTGACATTCAGGTACATATAGGTATGTCTATTCATACAATTACTGATCTGATTCATCGCATTTCAACAATATCTTGAAGTAGTTATAAAACCTAGATAAGTGCCAGCTTGCATATAAATTGATAGACGGTCGATTCAATTTATTATCCTGAGCGTGTATATCGGAAATGCCTTTAGTACCCAAGAGCATAAATTAATAGATAAATGTTTTCGTATTTCCTGTCCAACAGTTGGGAAATTCTTTTGATTCACACGCGTTACGAAAAGTCAATTTATTTCAATTTTTATTTATTCGTTGAAATTCAACATGAGCTGCTTTTTCTCTAAGTCTTAAATCTATTCTAATAATACTTTTGGAGGTTATTGAATTTTTCCTATTCTAATAATATGTTTTCTATTTTCTTATTACTTTCCAAGAGGCAATAAATTCTTATGTTATTTACAGTTATCTAAATTCTTCTATTTATTTCTTTATATAGGACAAATTTGATTAAGGAAAACTAATATGTCATTAGCTGCCAGTTATAATGACAACTACGTCAAATATAAAATGATGCAGTGCTCGCTCGATTATTATATTAAATTAATAATTTTGGAGTAGAGTAATTTGCAATTTTAACAATGACAATTGCAATTTTTAAATAAATTACTGAACGGTTCTAATATCGAGCGTCCACTGTAGTAACATTTTATTTGCATACTAGAGCCACAAAAGCGAATTGCAATTGTGATTTCAAGGGTATTTCCTATTCGGTACCTTAAAGGTAACTATTTGTTGTCTCTGTTGCCTTTTAATAAAAGTCAAAGAATGGGCAAAAGTATATGAATTTTTAATTAAAGCTTGCTGTCCTTACACACATGCATACTCCATAGCTACATATGTTTGTGTGTGTGCGTATATTATGTACATTTGGCGTGCATAAATATGAAAAGTCTTATTATAGGTCAGTGAGCGCGTTTCACTTTCAGCTGCTGCTGCTGCTGCTGCTATTGTTGTTGTTGTTGTTGTTTGCCGATAATGGCCTGCAAAACAGCAACAAAAACAATATGCGCTGATAGCGAGGAGGAGCTCAAGGCAGTTTATCAGCTAAGCAGCAGCAGCAGCAGCAGCAACAATAATAATAACAACAATGCATTGCAATTCATTCATAAAATGCAACAATATGCAAAATGGCCCCCCACAAGTTGCAAACATTTCAAAGCTCGCGCGAGTTTAAGAATGCCACGCATAAAACAAAAGCAGGCAAAAACCAGAAGTGGAATACCACAAGAGAACGAGACGATAGAGAGTGTATTGGTGTGTGTGTGTGTGTGTGTGTTATATGCGCTTGCAGCTTGTTTAAAAATAGCTTTAGCTCTGCCTTTAACAGCAGCTTAACGGTAAGGGAAGTTTGCTTAGTTGAAAAAGCTTAATTGTACAGCGTAAGCAATTACAACAATAACATAAATACTACTCGTGTGCGGGTGTGTGTGTGTTGGTGTTGGTGTTTGTGTGCCTGCAACTGTAAATGCCTGCACAAAACACATGCGCACGCGTGCAAGTGTTTATTTATGTAATCAGCGAGACAAAAACAACAATCATGTGTGCTACTATCATGTGCCAGTCTTTTTGTCCTCTTCATCTTTATTGCTCTGCTCTGCCGTTGAGCAAACAAATGCTGATTGATATGACAGCTTGTTGTTGTTGCCGCTGCATGTACGTACGTACGTAGGTTGTTGCTCACCTGCGTGATTCATGGGTGGCTGCAGGAAGCAACGGCAAACCGCGCAAATGCTAAACTCAGACAGTTACCAGGGCGCTGTTAGCATGACTCAAGGCTGTTAACAGCAAGTCAGTAGCTCAGTCGCTGTTGTTGTACATTTTACGTTTACGTTTTAGTTAGTATATATATAAATATGTATATCTGTATATTTGCTTGTGTGCAACTAGACAATAGCGTATTTAAAGGTACGTGCACGTATGTGTGTGTGTGTGTGTGTGTGTCGCTGCGCAGCCGCCGGCGCCGCTTATCACTAACCGTGCAGCGTTTCGTCAGCAGCGACAGCGACAGCGGCAGCGGCAGCGCATGCCAATGCCGTCTACGAATACGTTGCCTGCGTACAGATTATAAATTTAGCACGTTTTAATTATTAAACCAATGCGTTTGCATTTGTATTGTTTTTGAACCGATCGTCGCTGCTTTCGCGGGTTTACCCGCCCTGGCAGAGGCATCGCTGAGCGGTGCGTCATGCGCGACTCCAGGTGCCAACAGGTAGGGCTCTCGCCTCTGGGCCAACATTGCCTGCGCAGGAGTGCCAATTTCAATTACCAGCAATGTCACCCCAACAAACGACAACAACAACAACAGCTAGCCAGCAAGAATGTTCTAGTCGAGTGCACTCGACTAGGAGATACCCTGAACCCTTCATCACGCACACATTAAACGCGCATGTGTGTATGTGTGTGTGCGTGCACTTGCTTGTTGCCAATTGGCTTGTACAATTTTCATTTGGTCATGATTTCTACTTTGATAAATTATTCGAGGTTCATTTTTCAAAAAATCTTTAATTAATCTTATTTTTAATTGTTTACTAGTATTCCATCTTAAAACTGTGTGTGAAGTGGTTTTATTAATTTTAGCACACGTTTTGTTTAATAACTTCTGTGATTCTTAACCAATCTTAACCAATTGGTGTCTCTAGCTCTCGGAATAAACGAATTAAACTTAATAAATTAGAGGTTGTTGTTGCTAAAATATATTTAGCGCTATTTCTTGCCAGCTCTCAAAGTCCACAAAATAAGCCTTGCAAAATGTTCTAGATATTTAAGAATATGCATAATTTATGGGATCGCAGATGCCTTCATCTGGTCTAAACGTGCACAAAACCATTATACCCTTTTTGGCCATTTGGAACGGGTTCAGGGTATAGCAAAAGGGCACAGAGACAGAGGCAGATAACACAGCAGCGTCTGCGCGCCGCTCACGCAAAAAGGCAAATCAATTACAATTATAAAAACAAGCAAGAGAGTGCTTTGGCGAGCAGTGCACGGCTAGGAAATACCCTGCGTTAAGCTGCACTCAAATGTCAATATAGATATATAAATGTGATCACTGCAAACTGCCTTGAGTGCAGTAGAAATCTATTGGCTAGATAAAAAAATAATCATTTGTTTTTTATATATTCAAATTCTTGACCTCGAGCAACGTTATAAATTTAATCGATATGAATCCAGTTTTCAGTTGAATAGGTTTACAATATTACCGCATTTGGTTGTGCCTTATATCGTATACCCTTGCCATACCCTTTTTGAACCATATTGTGAGCAAGGGGTACAATTACAACTTCTCTGTATCAAGGGGCAAATATTCGAAGTAGAAGCATGTTTCGTATGCTTAATAACAACATGTCTGCACCAACTGAGGTGGGGGCTAGTCTGGCGGGCGATACTGCGGCAATTTACAAGATAAATTATGGATTTGATGGCCCCCAAGTGGCTTGGACTGGACGAGAACTGATCGTCCAGTTGCTCGTTGGCCGAGGGCAAAAACCCAGGAAGGCGTCGGGAAGAGATAAGCAGGCCAGAGAGTATAAGATTTGATTGTGATAAAAAAAAAACAAAATACATGTATTCTTATTGGCATTTGCACATTAATTATTACAACAACTAACTGAATATTGAAGCAGATGATAGCTATGAGAATTTCAGTTTGAATTGAACCTGTCCAGCTCAAAGCGGGTTTTGTTTAAAAGAAGTTTTGTGAAATTTGATAAGCGACCAGCTTTGTTATTATTCAACTGAATGCTAGATAACACTCTTTCGCACATTCTGTTTGTTGCTTGGTTATAGACTTTGTTTTTCCGAGTGTGATTCGATTATATTGGGCACTCGTTGCACTCAGTTGACGGAATTGCGGCATTCATTCGCACTATTCACCTGATATTCGATTTGCTAATTCAATTTACACGACTTTGATTTATACTCGTTGCTGGATTTAAGCCGAGTTTACACTGAACGCTATTCACATGCGTTAAGTCAAGCGCAACGATTTGCACGGGGTTTTTTTTGTTTTTCCTTTATATTTGTGTGGTTTTTTTTTTTATATTCACTTCATCGACATTAAGAACGGCAATTACAATTCGCTGTGATGACTGATAAAATGTTGTTCTGGTTTTCGTTTCAAAGCGCACGTCAATAAATGGCCGAAACGACAACAACAACAACAACAACAGCTATTCGTAACAAACAACAATGCAGCCGCACAAAAGCTTTGGGCCCGGAGCATCCAAAAGGAAAAACAATTCAAAATCGACAAACAACAAATTTTAAATAAAAACAAAATAAAAAACTTAACAAAAAAAAAAATCACAACAAGTTGTTGTCGGCCGAGGGTCGCTGTAGTTTTTTTGTTTTTTGTGTTTGTGTTTTTGTTCGGTAGTTAAATATTATTTAACATATTTAGTGCATGCACACTTACGCGTAGTCTCGGCTCTCTGGTTTAAACAAATCAAATTTCAAACACAAAAACCGTCCGTTGATATTCGCTTTGCAGCTATTAAGTTAATGGAACACGCGCACACGTACAAAAAGACAGGCAGGAATTTTGTTAACTATTCCAGCAGCGACAAAGACGTTTACAAACCGATCACAAGCACGCTTCGTTCAAAACTGTCGCCCGTGTGGGCCAACAGCGCGACTTTTAAATGACAATAACGTTTTTTATTGTGCCGCTGTTGCGCTCCGACGCTCTCAATTCGTAACGGGCGCGCTCCCAGCCGCTCGCACGGCTGCTGCGATCAAAGCGTCTCGCACTTTTACAGTAACTGTTAAGGCGTGCGTGTGTGTGTTGGGTGCACTCCAAATGCCAGCTGAAACTGTTCGAAAAGTCAAACAGCTGTATGTGTGCAAATCCTATATCTTAGTTATGTGTGATATTTAGAAAGGCGCAGTTAGTTTTCCATAATGAGAACCTAGCTAAGAAAGTCGTACCTCCAGACCCTCTGAACCGACTTGGAAAAGAAACTATATCTATTTAAACATTATGAAATTTAAATGATATTGAAATTGGCATTAGCACCCGAGTGTTCTAGGTTTCCAGCGATCACTGTAAATGTACAATACTCCCTCGTTTAAAAATGGCCTTTCTATGTGATTTTCATAGTTTTATTTAAATATACAGAGTTCAGGGTATACAATATTGAATTTATAAAAGGCGCCCTTCTCTGAGATTTTCATAGATTTAAGTAGGGCTTGCTGGTTTTTGTTGGTCTTATTTACTCCTCTCTCTCTCTCTCTTTGTCACACTCGCTTATTCTTCTCTCTCTTTCATTCTCATTTCATCTCTTTCTCTCTCTTATTCTTATTCTTCTCTCTCTTTCATGTTTCTCTCTATCTCTCTTATTCATCTCTTTCTCTCTCTTTCTTATTCTCCTTTCTCACTCTCTCCCTCTTTTTATTCTTTTATCTCTTTCTCTCTGTCACCCTCTCTAGCTCCCCGCTAGAATAGCGCCTCTCTTTGCGATTTTCATAGCCTCTAGTAGGGCTCACCGAGTTTTGTATTGAGTTTTAATTAAAAGTATTTGTACATATTAAGCAAGTCGAGCAGACCTATCTAATAGCTGATATGTTTGCTTGCTATTAAGGCGTGGCATTTACCTTATTGTTGAGAGTTTGTGGAGTGCCTCATGTGGATGTGACGCGTGAGATCGATAGACCGAAAGAACTGTGTGTTGCATTGGACGCAGTTGTGCTTTATGTGGCCCCTTTCGGACAACATGTGCTCCGTTAGATGGCTGATCTGCGCAAAGGACTTGCCACACTCGGGACAGACGTGCGCACGCTCCAGATGCCGGCTCCTCATGTGCTTCAGCAGGTGATCGGCGGTGGTGAAGTCCGACTGGCAAGTGGCACAGATGTGGGCGCGCAGCAGGACATGCTGGCGTTGCAGGTGAGCGCGCACGGCCTCGCGATTCTTGTGCGACTTGCCACAGAAGATGCAGTTGAGCGGATTGCGCTGATGGGTGTGCTCGATGTGGTTCAGCAGGCTGATGCTGCCCGTGTATCCGTCGGCGCAAATGGGGCAAACATAGGCGCTGGGCTTCGGCTTCGGATCGGCAATGCAGGACTCCTTGTCCAGATCCATGGGCCAGCCAAATGTTAGATCATCGTCCCAGTCAACGGTCGGCAGCAGCTCGTCAATGTTCTCCTCAAGCATTTCCAGATCCTCCGTCTCGTCGACAACGCTGCCAACGCCATGCAGACTGTGCTCGCCCTCAGCGTGGGCAATCAGGTCGCTCATGCAGCTGAAGGCCTTTGCGTCGCTGCAGTTGCTCGCGCACATGGCGCAGTAGAACAGCGAGTGCTCGCCATGCCACGACACCACATGCTTGTACAGGAATATCGAGGAGCTGTAGCGCTTGCCGGCTGTGCCGCACTGCAGGCACATATAGCGGCCGTCGCCGTGTTTGCGCTGCATGTGGCGGTGACGCAGTTGCTCGTCGCCGTACAACGTGAGGCAGTATCTGCAGATGTGCAGTCGGGCGATCCGAGCATCGCATATCTGTTCGTGTGCCTTGCAGGCGGGAAAGCGCGGAAAGGCCACCAAACAGGAGCGACAGTAGTAGAGGCGGCCAGCTTCACGCTTCCTAAAGCTCGATGCACGTGTGACCTTGCCGTTATTATTGGCCTGGGAGCTTTTCGGCAATATGGCTTTTGGTTCCATGGCGCGCAGAAATGTTGTTTATAGGCCGAATTAAAAACAAACTTTGACGATGTGGTATCGATAACATAGTACTTGCAAATTGATTTAACCATATGGCATCGGATGGCATCGATACGTTTTGCGTATCGTAAAATGTAGAAAATTGTGAAAAGCGTTAAAACAGTTTGTTTTTATTTTATTTTATTTAAATGGCATATGTATTTGAAATGTAATGTATAGTTGCGTTTGCATTCCGATTTAATCTTGAAAAGCATCGATAGAATAGGCGACCGCCGATAGAAACATAATCGATACTCAGTTTCGAATTGGCATCGCTGGCATGCATTTGGCAACATTTGCATTTTGTGCAAATTATCGATAGACATTGATGCACCCATATTTCGTACATCCCTACACTGTTGCATTTGCATTGCCAAAAAGAAAATGCCAACCTAAATAGTTGATTTTGCGTTTATTGTATTTCGATTTCGATAAAGACGAATACATTTTGTGATTCCATACCAGCATCTCTCCCCCCACCCCCACTCCTTCAGCAAAGAAAACGACTCGAGATGAGCGACGCATGCGAACGGGAGCAGCGCAGCGAAAAGTGCGCCTCGCCGAAAACTGCATCAGCCACGGCGTCGATGACGTTGGCGTCCACAGCCTTGGAATCGCAAACACAGAACACAACCGGACAGCAGCAGGAACTAACCATGGCCAGTGGCAGTGGACCATCATCAACAGCGCCAGCTGCTGCTGCTGCTGCTGCTGGACGACAGCAGCAACAACAACAGCAGCAGCAACTGCTGCGTCCCAGCGATGGTGATGTGCGAGAACTGCGCGAGATTATGCACTTGCTGTGGGGCGACAGTGTGCGCGAAGATGTATTCAAGCGTTGGTCTCAAGGTAAGTCGCTGTTGCACCACCCACAAGTGCACCGCCCAAGCAGGCAGTGTGGGCAGCGAGCGCGCGCGCTTTTCACTGTTTTTGTCTGTGTGTGTGTGTGTGTGTGTGTGTGTATATTATATATATATATATATATGTGTGTGCGTGGGTGTGCGCCTGCATGTCAATATGTGCGTGCGTGTGCGTGTGTATCTCTGTGTATATGTATTTTCAGGCTTCGAGTTTAGTGATGTGGAGCCCTCGGCTTTGGTGCAGAAACAGGGCGGTCCTTGTGCTGTGATAGCGCCCGTTCAGGCGTATTTGCTTAAGATAATTATCATGGACATGCCTGGCATTCAATTGGCAAAGGTAAGCGCCCCCACTGCCAATTGGCAATATTATTTCAATTCAGTCTTATTGCCAGCTGACCAGCGACAAATGCCAGAACCTGCTCATCGAGGCGCTCTGCAACATCCTGAAGAACTGTCGAGCACCGCGCTATAAAATTGTCACGCTGCAGCGGCGATCAACCAAAGAGCGTCGCCTAACACCGCCCACCGATGCGGTCGAAGCGGCCGTGGAGGCGGAGGAGTCAACTGGCACTGGGCTTGATGAAGTTGGCACGGCTGCCGTTGGCACCGCTACCAAGAGCGATGCGGCTTTGGTTGCCCGTTTGCACATGGAGCTAACACCGGAGCAGTTTCATGAGCGCCTGCATACGCTGCACTTTGAGCATATTGCCGAGGTGGCTCGCTACTATGTGGATAACTATAGTCAGCTATCGAATACGTACGGCGTACTTTTGTTTATGTATTCGGTATTCCTAACCAAGGGCACGGAGCAGGTGACCTCTGATATATCGGACACTTCGGAACCGCTAATACACAGCACATACGGCTATGGGGCACAGTCATTGATTAATCTAATGCTAACCGGACGCGCGGTCGCGCATGTCTGGGACAACGAGCAGGATGTGGGTGGTCTGAAGCTGCGCGGCATTTGCGAGCAGAGCGATATTGGGTTTATAACTCTAATGGAGCAGATGCGCTACTGTACAGTGGGCTCCTTCTTCAAGAACCCACGGTACCCCGTGTGGGTGATGGGTTCCGACACGCATTTAACTGGTAAGCAGCTTTAATAATCTTATGCAAATCCCAAATACATTCGTTTCCTTGTTGCAGTTTTGTTTAGCAACGAAAAGAGGCTCGTCTCGCCAGAGACACCATCGGAGACGGGACGTCGGATCTTCAAGTCATACGATCCGGAGGGCAACAATTTCATATCGAGCACCCTGCTGCGAGATGTGCTTGCCGCATTGAATCTTGTCAGCGAGCCAGGATAGTAAGTTTGTCCTTGCCGCTGCTCCTGGCGCTGCTGCTAACCGAGTGCCTAATTCCATCCCATCTCCTCCCCTCACGCACACATAGTGTCAGCCTAATGCAGAAACGTTTGGATCCAGAGAATCTCGGCATCATACTTTTGAATGCATTCATGGACGAGTTCTTTCCGTTGGAGCGCCGCTCAACTCCGGATACATTCGAGTTGTTGCACTACAACGGCATACCCGGATCGAATGACAACAATAAGGTGAGCGGAGGGTATTACATATAAATACGTAATGCATTGAAGAAAACAACAAATATAGTGTGTACATTCTCGACCTTGATCGACAGAGGTTAGGAAACCCTCCTTGATGATAATTGCTGTAGATTATTCTTTCCCAAAAAAAAATCATGTACTGGCTAAATGTAAAAATAGTAAATTAGCTTCAGACCTTATCATGCTATCACTAAAATTATTTTAGTTCACAATTTCAAAAAATTTGTTCTCTATTAGTATCCCTTTTTCCCATTGTTGATAGTTCAGTATAATAATAATGTAAAGATAAAATTCATATTTTGTGAGGGGTGAGAATAAAAGGAATTTATACAACGTAAAATAAAATTCATAAAAGTAAAAAAATGAATAAGAATTTATAGGATTTTCATTGTACCATAATGACATATTATTAATACTTTATGCAATTTAATATCGCTCACATTATTTTGGGGTATTAAATCCCAGTGGGCCTTATACAAATACTCTCTCTCTCTCTTTCGCTCTCCCCTCTAATTAGCTCCTTCCCACTCTTTATCGTGCATTGACGTAAATACGATTATTATGTTCTAGGCAATTCAGAGCAGAGTGCAGGAAATCTCCTTAACGAGAACATTAGTATTAGTGCATTATTCTCTGTCCTTTGTGCATTTAACCTAATACTGTATTCCACAGGTGCGGTACTACTGCGGCTCGGCCATTTTGCTGGAGGGGGATCTCAAGTCGATATGCACCTCCAATCCGATGGTCACTTGCCTGCAGACCAAGTGGCCCAACATTGAAATCAACTGGCACGATGCGCATATGCCCTCATTGAATTGACGTCCTTGTTGAAAGAATGTTGAAGCAAATGCAGAAGGCAGCAACAAAGAAAAACAAAAAAACAAAAAAAAAAAAAGAAAACAACATCTAGAACAAGAGTAGCGGCGATATGATGCCATGCACATCTTTATTTCAAACACCTTTCAATTGTTTATTAATAATTTATTGAAAAACGTTTTAAAAACAACCAAAAAAAATGCAAACAAACAAATATGAAAAAAATGAAACAATGAAAGAAAAAAGGACAAGGAGACAACTAACACAACTTACACTCACACACACACCCGCACACACACACGTACATACACACACACCTGCACACAGATACACTTGAATACACACACGTAATTGCATTAAGGTTATGCAGAAATTTTAATTTTGCAACAATAATGATAAAAAAAAAGATAAACATGAATGTGCATTATTATGCAACAAAATATATTGAAATGTAATTATTGTTTGCCATTGTAATTATAAGACCCAGGAAATTATTTTACATACTATAACACAATAAGACAAAAATCGAAAATTAAATATCTGCAAAATGAGCAACAAAAAAGAAATACACAAATACACACCACACACACATTAAGAACAAAAATTTTTGTTTATGGCCTTTTAAAAAATTAATTGTAGTGTTTAAAACAATTTAATAAAATTAAAAACCAACTAAATGTGTTAATACATGACATTTGTAAAACTTTAATCACAAAAGCAAACAGAGAAGGAAATTTAATACAAACAAATTGAATCTAGAGCCAAGCTGAAAAAAGCTGGCTGACGAAAAAATTCTGTATACTCTGCACACAAAGTAAAAATGAGTATATTACTCTGATGTCACATCCGTCTTGAATGAAATACAACTAGAATATATACTCCGCCAGATAATGTGTAATGTGTTTTGAGCTATGTCCACTAGTCGCGTGACAAATTTAAGATCTAGTCATCAGACTGGGCAGGTAGACCAGGTAGACCTGCTCTACAGAATGAAGTATAATGAGCAGGCACCTGACTCCCTTGGTTCCTTAATCCAGTTTTTGACGCTTTGTCTGAATCGTAGATAATGATTGCCATCTTATGTTTTCAGCTTATATAGATCTAGTGGCGAAAGCCTTCGGTAATAACAGCTGTATCCCTTGGCCATATATAGTCATCAAATCAGGCCCTTATTTAAAGCAGCGAACTTGAACAAGTTTCTCGACAAATTTTGAAGAACATACGAAGAACTCTAGTTGAAACAGATATGAATGTCGCAGTCGGGTGAAACCCACTGTGCATTACTCTGCTGCGAAAGGCGAAATACCCTTGCGCTATAAAACTAATTGACCAATTGTTCCCATAGAAAGATATATTCTATATATTCTCTATTCGATAGTAGTTTGGTGATATGTTAGATGTTGCCAAATTTGGTCAGGATACAAAAGGATATTTTTTTGAACGATTGTTCCTATGGGAGCTAGATGCTATATGGTATATATACCACATATTTTGCAAAGATATTAGAGGCATTATCACACTTTAGTTTGGTCAGTGTAACTTGAACAGCAAACAGTACTCGTCTGATCGTTCATATGGCAGCATATGTAATATAGAGGTCCGATCCGGCCGATCTCGACACATATAGTGGACCTAGACAAAGTACATTCGGACGATATACGATGTAGCCCGCGCCTGTTGATGCTAATCAGGAACATATATACTTTACCGTAACACATATGTATCTAAAAATAAATGTATAAAAATGCCATAAAATAATTTAGCGTGCATTCGGTGTACTAAGGGAATTCCCCGACAAAATGTAAAACGCGTCTCCAAAGAAGTACCACAGAAATACTTGAAAATGCAGTCATAAAATTTATGTTTAATTGTTTACAAATATACTATACTAACAATAATATTACAAATAAAGGTAATTCAATAAAACCTACTCCAGCTACTTATGCATGCACAGGGTATCTGGGTATCTACCAGCCAGGCACGCTCTAAGTCCAAGAGTTGGCTAAAAATCTACAAGTACTAATGGAGAAATCGCAACTAGAATACGTGTAAACATGGATTTCTCGATTGCTTTAATTGTGAATTGTTAATAAAAATACCTTTGACAAATATGTATTACAAAACATTATTTTAATCGAAAGAAAAATATATTCGCTCTCATCGATAATTATACATTTTTGTTTTTTTTTTTTTTTATTGTAATTTCCAATACAAAGAATTTTTCCCATGTGGTGTTGAGACTCATCATACGACGAATTACAAAAAAATAAAAAAGGGAATTTCATGTGTGTGATAAGAGTGTGCCTAAGGTGTGAATCATCCAACTGCGTGTGTGTGTGTGTGATGAATATGATCAGCTGGAGCTTGTATTTTTTGTGAAAACAGGTGCTGCAGAATTAAATACAACGTTAAGCAATTGTTGTTTGCTTTTTTTCTTGAGTATATATATATAATTAAATTTCGTTTTTTTTTTTTTTGGGAAAATATTTCAAGTATATCCTCTTATGCATAAGCTAGATAAACGTTAATTTAATACGCAAGTGATTAAGCAATTCATTTTGCTTCCCGAATCGTCATTTATCATTATAGTTTTAAGTTTTCATTTTCTCAGATTGATAGCCAACAACATACGCTGCAGTTCTTTCTTTCTTTTATATTATTTTTGGACATTATTTTAAAATTGCTGAGCGCCGTTTACTTCTCCTCACACCATTCGTTCTCCTTGCGCACCTGCTCCTCCTCGGCGGGAGTGAAATCCTTCTTAATGTTGAACGTCTTGCGAATGTCCTCCGGTGTCTTGCCCTTGATCATATTGGCCACTGTCTTGCATGTTAGCTCCAGTAAACCCTTGATGTCTAAATAGTTTGCCGCCAATATCAATTCAAAGAGCGTGCCCTGGTCAACCTTGAGAAAATCGGCATCCCACGATGTAATATCATCGGTGCGTTTCTCCTTGCTCTCATCATCCTCCGTGGGCTGCGGATCATCTTTGTGATAATTGGCCCAAGTCAGCACCTTTCTCAATATGGTCGAGTTCACATTAGGCAACGGAACAATCGCATTCTCATCTTCCTCCATGCCGCAATCCTCTAACATAGTGCGAATGGTTCCGGAGCACTTCGCGATTTGTATATCGGTATCGAAAATCTCCTCATCGGATGACTGCAACCTGATGTTCGGCATGTTTGATCTGCAAATTGAAAACGATTATTAGCAAAAAATAACAAATCTTTTGCGATAATTGTTAGAAACATGCGCGAAGTCTGGCGGGAGAGCCCTTTGTTGTACATTTATATATGCCACAGTATGTGTGTGTGTGTGCGTGCGTGTGTGTGTGTGTGTGTGAGCACATAGCACATAACTCTTGCAGTAAATATAAAGCAGAGCCTGCCAACGCAATAAATATGTCTATGAGTTATTAACAGACGAATGTATTCAATACAAACGCTATTTGCAATTATGACGATAGCATTTTATTATAATAGCTACATTTACCACAATAAAAAACACAAAATGTTAGGTTCCAAAGTAATTCAAATAGTTCGTGGTTTGCGTTAAATCAACTTTTTTTTAAGAAGAAACACTTAACCAACTCGACTTGAACAGTAACAAAATTAAAATTTACTTTATAGAAAAAGATATGCGTCCGAAAGTATTTTGCGAAATATTCGATCGACTCTATTTGTAATCGATTATTCTGTGGCAGGGCTGCAATAGATTTGATTCGATTTCAATGACTTATCGCTTATACATCCAAGCAAATTTTGAATGAATTTTGTTTGAATTATTTTTGAAATATGTCCCAAGCATGCTTACACTAGTTTGGGACGAGCTTACGAGCCCTCTTCAAAAATTAATTGAAAAATCAAAGCTGTATCGATCTTGTTATTTGACAAGGATATTTATCGGAAACTAGATTCTAATTATACACAGTGTACCTGTGTGTGTGCGCGCTGTTTTATTTCTTCGACATATATTAAAGCTTTGCAATGCTCATATTTAACTTATAATTAATATATATTAAAAAAATTTAACGATAGGTTTTGAACACATTAGAGGTGTATCGAATCTTTCTGAATTAGTTTGAACGAACGTTCCAGAACCTCAAATGTAGTTCGCTTTATTTCTATTAGTGTTTGATTTGATTTATCGTATAATACGTTTTAATTACAGATAATTTATTTAATACAAAATTATCGTTCTGTACGTAAACAACTTGTACCTCTGTTTGTTCGCAAATTTAGTAAATTTAAAAATTGGGTAAATATAAGATATATGTTAAGCACGATTATTTGTATTGTATATGAACAACTGAATTTACTTGAACTACGATGTACAGCTCCAGAAAGGAGATCTAAAATAAAATATTGATATTTTACTATCGCCGTTGAGTGGTGGTCACACTCTAAATATCGGCAAACTACTTGAATGCATGTATGGAAGAGACCAACAGTTCAGTAACAGCATTTCATTTTATTTAACAGACTCCAGAGATGTTGCTGAAACTGTTAAATAACATCCGATTATTGTCGCTCTCAGTTTTTGTCAACACTGTGTTGTCCCTTGTCCTCGATTAGTGAATATATCTTTTTCTTCAAATCGCAACTGCGAACGCATTTGCTGGCAATGCGGTATTTGTTGTTGCCATTCAATAATATATACAATTAGGTTTATATTTCAATAAAAAAAAAAACGCGAAAAAAACGAAGATACTTGTGCGCGTGTGTCATTTTTTTTTTTTTTGCATTTGCATACATTACTGTTAGCTGTTGTTAGTTTTTCAAAGAGCGACAACGGCGACGGCGGCAAAAAAGTGCAAAGACAGAAGCAGAAGCAACAGCAAATCAAAATCAACAGGTAAATGCCAACAACAAGATCAGACATATGTACATATTAATGTACAATCGCATACACACATACTTACATACGTGCCAGCCCGTATATATATTATCTAAGCGACATGACTTCAGCATAATACATATATAACTGTATGTGTGTATGCGTGTATAGACGTGTGTATGTGTATATAGACATGTTAATATATTATTCGAAGTGTGTCTGGGCATCACACAGTTATTAAAAATGTCTGTCTGCATTGAAAAACAACAACAACAAGAACACAACGCCGGCAGTGACAGCGACTGCAAACAATTTAATTGCGCTTCAAATTGGAAACAGTGTGCGCAAGGTGTGAAACGGTAAAATGGCAATAGGGCAACAGAGTTTCATTTCCCTCTCTTCGCTAATCACATTTGCCAGCCCGGCATCGCCTGAGTCGAGAACGCCACCCCCCACCCACCGCCCAATACCAGTGCGAAGGTCAGCTATGTGTGTGGGTGACACTGCACTTGCCGCTCAATTATTGATTTGCTCGGGGAGCAGCAGCAGCAGAGCAGCAGCAGCGCAGCAGCAGCAACATCACAAACAGCTGTACAACGTCAACATTCGTTGTATACCCTGTATCCGAACAGGCTAATGGCACAGTGGTGTGAAGTGAGTGTAAAGGGTAAAGGGTGCAATAACGTTCAAATTAAGATATGCCGTTCAAAATATTATTTATTTAAACGATTCATTTTATTCATTGCCTTAAAATACATTTCAGTATCAATAAAATTTAAAAGTGTGTCACGGATAAAAAAGCACCTTCAATATAGGTATAAAATCAACTACTTAGCATCCCGGTTAACAGTCTATAAAATTTATAAAGCCTATGTCACTTAAAGTGTTTTTACAGAAAGATTATCGAAATTTCCAAAAAAAAAAACCCAGTTTTGGCCTAGAAACCAGAGATAATATATCATATGCTGTGTGACATTGCAGGGCATTCGCTTGGCGGTGCTACCCGAGCGGGCCCTTCAGTTGTTGTTTGGTCGATGGGGTCGCGCTTACCGCCGCTGTCACTCCCACTCCCACTCCCATTGCCACTGCTGCTCCTGTTGCTTCCTCGCATAACGCATGTCTAATGGATGAGGTCATTGCGTAGCTGAACTGGCAAATTTGCATGCTGCTTGCAGGTTTTTGGGTTCTATTCTGGGCTCCGGTAGACGGTTTTCGCTTGTTGTTACTTAACAGCTGGGTTTCGCGTTCTCTCGCTCGCGCTCTCCTATTTATTGCTTTGTTTTATTTTTCTTTACATGACTATTTCAACATTGATCCCAGCGATAAGGTTTATCATAGTTGTACGCGCACTTAAGTAATTACTCGGTCACAAACTGATTCAAGTGTGTGCCATGACGGCAGCACACGGCGACGTATTTACGCACATGCATTCTGATAAGTGTTATCAATCCCCACGACTCTTTCACTCTTAACCCGCTTGGCTGATCCATCAATCAGCCAGACAATCCTCAACCTGACGTATCTTAATGCCACGCGAATTGCTTCTGAGCCACGACGCTTGATACCGCAAATTCGATCAGGCAATGGCATACATACCATATCATATAAATAGAAATAAGTACATTCGTTATTACTTTTATCACAACTCGGCGTGTCGGCCTTGAAAACGCGCCCTTCGCTTATCTCAATGTCCACCCCATCGCCACGTAATGGTCAATACTGATAGAACATTTCGAACAACATAAATATAGATATCATTTGCTTAAAAAAAACCATTAGCCGTGTAAGTTCAAGCCGATAAGAAATGTTATGAAGAAAATTCTGCGAGGCGTCCAAGTTTTTGTTCAGGTAAGTTTTTGCATCTATCTAATAACTAAAGTTATTTAAATATGTTATCTTTTAGTGCAGCCAGCAGCCGTAAATGAGGAGGAGAGCAAATAATAAGCAAGTTTAGATAACTGGAACACAATTTAATAAGGAATTGGGACAAAATGAAAACAACTGGCAAAATGATAAACAAATAAAATTGCGAAATATATAATTTATATATTACATAAAGCTGGAATATAGGCATATAGACAAGACCAGTTGGCAAATTTAAACAGAAACAGACAAAGAATAAACATCTGGAATCATCTGGAACTTTCGTGCTTAGCAATCAGTTCAGACGAGGAAAAACAAATCAGCAGTGGACAAAGCAAAATGGCATTCAATTAAAAGAATCACGTGACAAACTTTGTGCACAATTTTTATCCCATGCAGTTGCCAAAATATTACCCACGTACGTTTGGCTGCAAATGACGCATATAACGACAGATACTCGGCTCCATAAAGTGGGTGCATTTGCTTCAGAAATTGATGCTAACTGCGTGATAAGATAACAAATGTGTTGAACGTGTACAAATCACAAGATGTTTGCTATTGGTGAAATTTTTGAGGGGCAAAGACCAAAACACGTCAGAGGCTCACAAGAAACGGAATATTTGAGGATATTAGCAATTAAGTATATATAGTATTTACGAGTAGTTAAGTTGATTGACTCCCTGTGACCAGGCAAAACATCAGACGTTATAATTGCCGCTGGATTCTCGACCTCTTTGGCTTATCAGCAAATGACTTTGATGTGAGCACAAGTCATATAGTTAATAGCGATAGGTTTAGCGTATCTGTCATAAATTCACAGTCTGCTGTGAGCCAGGGCATAAACGGAACGGCAAACGGCACACGGCTAGCCCTACCTCACCTGGGCCGACTTTTCGAATCGTTGCCATTAGTCCTAACTTCTAAATAAGTCTGGCAGCTGTTGCGTGTATTGCGGGGATTGTATAAATGTCAATTAAAATCCTATTTGGCTCAATGAATGCTGAGCAGGCCGCTTATCGTTTAAATGTCGTATAGATATGTGTAATTTCTGAAGAGCATGGTTTATGGCCAACTCTTATGTGTGCCCATTAGCACTTGGTTAATAACTGAGCACTTGTCAATTGTTGGCTAATTGCCAATTCTTTCGTTGCGTTTATTGCAAAAAACTCAATCTTAAGCAGGTAAATAAGCTAAATGAAATAATTATATTATGTAATATTTAAATGTCTCAAGTAATAAATTATTATTTACAAACTTATTGTAGAATCCACCGGTCTGTGTGGAAAATGGGTGTAAAAGTTCAATTTTCGTCTGAACAGTCGCGAACAAATTTGACTTTTACTTTTAAAACACAAAAGTTAAGAGCCAAGTTTAATGTAAATTTACTATTTTTGCTCGTATCAATATTATTTATTTAGTAGTTAAGCTAAACAAATTGTAATCAAGCTCCATTGGGCACAAACCCAATATACTCTTTTCACTTCGTATAAAAAGTATACAAATTATATATTATTTCTTATGTCATAGTTAAATGTGTCAAGTAAATTGTTATCTATAGTTTTGTTGTATTCCTTCATCAGATAGGCTTTAAATTTATTTTCAAATTGTTATTTATAAAATCATTCGACACGTGACTTATCGCTGTTGGAACATGACTTAAACTTTCGTAAACTTTCCGCGCTTTATTTTTAATTAAAAAAAAAAATTAAGCGATAAGAGCTAAATCTTAAAGTTACCGCTGTTGTCGTATCAATATTATTTGGGTATTCAAGTTAAGCTAAACGACGTCCATTAAGAGAATTGGGCGACATTTGGGTCCCTTCGTTGTAAATGTTATACAACTTTAAATTATTTAAAAGGGTTTACGATTTGCCTATCAATTGTCAGCCATAAAATATGCAAGAGCTCGTACTTAGATAACGGGTCGATATGAGGCTCAAATGGCTGTCGAGAGGGGCCCAAATGAGGTGCAAACAAGACAAGCGGAGACATCGTTAGGGCCGGTGAATATTTAAGTCACCGTTGGCCGATTACCTGTCGCCAGGTAATGGAGACATTTACACGACCCACAAAGCGCGCATTTCAATTTCTCAAATGGGTCGTCAAACACGGATGCGAGTTGCGGGCGAAGGATGGGATGGAGGGGAGGGGGGGGGGGGCGGAATGGCATTATAAAAGTGCGGATGCATCGCATCAGGTGTCGATTTCAATTGGAGCCAGAGGTGCTTGCTGTCCAGCTCCTGGATAATCACGCAAGCGTTGCACGGCTGAGAGCCAATTTAATTGACTTTATTGCCCGCCACGAGTTGTCAGTTGTCAGTTTCCAATTTTCAGCTTTCAATTGCGAACTGACTGTTGTTGTTCTTCTCTTTCAGGCAGTTAAGGCCGCCGCACAGAGCTAACTGAACGGACGGCCCCGGGACAGAGCCGTCGCACCAACTTACACACGCCGGCGTCGAAGAGAACAGTCGCCATCACGACGTCGCCGCCGCAAGCGCCACCTCTGTCAGCCGAGCACTTGGACGACGCCAGCGCTGCCGATCGCGGGCGTGTCTACAAGCTGAGGAAGAAGAAATACTTGAACGACGCGCACATAACATAGATAGGTGCTAGCAGGTCGGTAGTCGGAGCAGCGCCAGGACCACGACCAGGACCAGGACCAGCATCATCGACTACACAGGATGCCCGTGCAGTCGCCCATTGAGATTAGCAATCGTGCCATCGAGCATATCGACGATGTTGATCCGCTCGAGTATCACGGCCATTGGGAGCCGGTGGGCGTTGCCCGCGTCCAAAACACCGGCACCTCGGCCATGGTCACATTCAGCAAGCGCAAACAACAGCCGTACATCATTGGCGGCGCCCTCGACACCGATATGTATGTGTTCGAGCAGCTGCACTTTCACTGGTCCGACTGCGATGAGTCTGGCTGCGAGCACACGCTGGAGGGCATGAAGTATTCGATGGAGGCGCATGCCGTACACTACAATGCCAAGTATAAGGACTTTGCCGACGCCAGAAACAAGCCGGACGGACTCGCTGTTGTCGCTTTCTTCATACAGGCCTGCGGCGACAAGGACTGCCCCGAGTTCAAGAAGATCACCGAGGGCATACGCATTGTCCAAAAGATACACACAAGCGCATCCCTCGACTCGGGTAAGTTTCGAAATCGTTAGCCCCCCAATGTTTACCTATTTCTTACATATACACATATGCGCTTTTTCCCCCATTTTAAAGATTGCCTGTCTTGGATCGGTCTGCAGGAGCTAAGCAAACATTATTACACGTACAAGGGCTCGCTGACAACGGCGCCGTACTTTGAGAGTGTCACTTGGATTATCTACCGGACACCAATTTATGTATCACGCGGTCAGGTGCGTAGCCACAGCGGCGTCATAGTTAGGCCAACCCGACTAACTGTTGCCATTTCCCGTTATTTAGGTTGGCGTCTTTCGCAACTTGCAGTCGTGTCCGAAAGACGAGTCCAAGAAGATAGTCAGCAATTATCGCGAAATTCAGCGTCCGCATAAGGATCCCGAAATCTTCTTTGCGCGCAATACAAATACAAAGTCCAAGTTATGATGTGCTTGCTAATGTCGCTGTCTCAATGCCGGGCTGGGGTGCATCTACCAAAAAAAAAAAAAAAACAAAACAAACAAAAAAAGGAAAGGATTCTATGCTGCACTGGCTCTGTGGTGGTTTTGGTTATTCACTTGTTGCTTGCTTTAACCAACTGAATGTCATATGTAAATCCTATTAATCTATCTATGGTTGCTTTTGTGCTCTTGTTAATTGCTCCATGTACATAGCTATATATATACATTTATATAAATATACATACAGATATTTATATACCTATATATATATACATAATATATATTCTTATATGTGTAGACATCACGTATGTGATTAAAATAATTGCAGTACGCACATGAATCATAGTCGGAACACGCGACTGCCTTGGATTAAATATTTCCCGGAAATATTTATTAATAAGAAATACCTACAACCTTAACACATTTACTAAATATGTATGTTTAAACTTAAAAAGTCAAACCAATTTTGTATGTAAAGTGGAATTTTTAAATTACTAATTATATATACTATATATGTATGTATATAAATGTACATAATTGTGTCATATCGTGCGTAATTCAGCTATATGTGTGCATATCAGCTATTGCTAGTAAAGCTTTCCTTTGTTTTGCCTTCCGCCGCGTCTCGGGTGCGGTCCCTATTCCAGCTCCAGCAGCAGCGGCACCAGTTGCTTTACAAACCACTCCTTGGATATGGCCAGATGGTCACCTTCGATACTGAGGAACTGCAGCCTTCCACGCAGATTCATAAGCTCCAGGCCGAGCTGTAGGCATTGGAGTAATGATTGACAATGTTTCTAAATGGTTGTTCAACAGCGAATCTTACATTCTTGTAGACTTTGCTCTCGTTGAGCGGCAGTATGCGCTTGTCCTGGCCAGGTGCATAGAATTCAAACCATTGCGACTCCTTGGGCTGCACAATAGTGTCGTTGAGGAACTTGACCATGACAAATCTTGAAAAGCGGCTCGATTAGGACTACAGATTGAGGCAAACAGGATCCACAAGTTGTTACCTCTTCAGCTTGTTCAGATTCTCCGAATAGCGTTCATTTATGTACAGCTCGTTGTTGATGTCTGCCAGAAAGCTGCTCTTCAGCCGATAGCTATTCTCTTGCAGCGGATTGTGCCAGTATGTAGTCTGCACCAGATTGTTTTGGACCCATCTGGAGGTGGAACATAATTGTTGAGGATGGGCTGGCCAATTTAATTGCACTGGTGCACTTACTCTTCGTAGGCCGCGTAGTTAAGCAGCTTGGTGACGTACTCGCAGCTGCTGACGCTCAGCGTTGGGCACTTGGGCAGTCCGAAGACGCCCTGATGTTGGCCGCCCAGACTGATCAGCGTTCGCATCGGCGGCGTTGGGCAGCGCTGGGCCAGTGCGCGTCTGTGCGGCGAGTTGAGGGGTTAATTGAACTAAAACGATGCAATCGTTGATTGGCCACTTACAGAAATTGCCCGCCCTGGGAAAAACCGATGGCATTGTAGCCGTTGGCAAGCTTTTCATCTTTGGCCAGCTGCTTGCAGACGTAGTCCACCTGCTTGTTGGGATGTATGAAGAAGCCGCTCTCATAGTCGAGCACAATGTTTGCGCCTATTTCCAGGGAACGCACGTAGGTGCCGTTCGTATGCTCCTCGATCAGTTTCTTAATGGAGCCCAGGCTGAAGGGGAAACAACAAGTGTCGCCCATGCCGTGCCACAGTACCACGGGCAGAACGTTGCCATCGCTGCTGTTGTTGTTGCCGCCATCTGTTATACTGGCCTGGGCAAAGTACAGGCAGCTAATCAAATAAACTGCGCAGAATAAACGCATTCTGCAATGAACTTAATCAACATCAATTTGCTTTGACAAATGCACCGCTATATACAAACATCGTGCTTGCCAGACTCGAGAGAAAACAGCTGATTGCGGTGATCAGCGTTGCCACACGTTTGAATTTGGCCTTGCTCAATTTACAGTTTGATAGGTTATTTGAAATTGATCGCTAAATGATTAATCAGCCAACAGCTGGCTTAAACAACCGTTTATACAATAGTAATAAGCAGAACCTCTTACATAGAAAATATCTATTTCTTTACATTCTTTGGAAGACACACAAAGCTAAAATTGTAAGTTCGCCAATTGAAAAGTACTGCAGTAAAAGCCGCCTACATTATTTTTATTTTGCCAAATTATTAAATTTAAACTCGAGTTTGAAAACAGTGGCAATCAACACATTAATAGACTATCAGCTTGTTGCTACATCAACTGGCAATCTAAATTCATACTTTCTACGGTTGCAGTCATAATTAGTGCATAAAGGCAAAACAAACAATGCCAATTGACCATCTCGCTCAAATTCGTGTACACCGTGTGCTCTGTTAAACATGTGCTATCGTTCTGTTAAGAGGGAGCTCCCGCTCTGTTAAGAGGCAGCTGTTAACTTTTTCTGATTTCTGACCGTTGAATTCTTTTTCTCTGATCTAGTCTGTTAATAGCTCTGTTAATTCTGCCTTTGATTGAAATCAAAATATTTAGTATCAAGGATATGCTTGCAACGAAAGAAACAATTTAAATATGTTTGAAAGGGTATTTATTCGTCGACATACTAGGAATGGTTTATGTTTAATGGGATTGACTGGAATCAAATCGATTTACATTTGCTAGAATGCATGCAGATATATTCAATATACATTTCCGATTGGCTCGAGTTTGATTCAGCACTAATTATGTACATAACTTTATGTATATGTATGTGTGTGTGTGTGTGTGTGTTTATTATGGTACAAAATACAATTTAGAGACACTGTCCTTCGTGGAGCACACACCAATGGGGGACCACTGCATCCGGATGGATGCCGCGCGCGATGAGCCGTTCCCGATAGCGGTAGAATCGGCGCTGGGCCAAGCTGGCCGACGATTTCGGATTGGACCACAGACGCTCGGCGGCGGCGCCCGCTCTCGGCCAGATGCGAGCCTCTGCAAATAGACGTGTGTGTGTGTGTGAGTGTGACCATGCACTATTGAGAGAGCCACAGGGTATGCCAAGAGATCTGTGACGTCACAATATCGGCATTTTGTGTGGAAATAGACAATTTGGCGCTTATCGAAATGAAACCGTATTACTATTATTTGATAACTGGCCCGATCGGACTACAATATTGCATAGCTCCCACAGGAGCTGTCGGATAATAAGTCAAGTTATCGCGAAAATCCATATTTTCTTCAATTTCAGAGCTAGAGTCACAAAATTTGCCGATATTGTGACGTCACACTCTCTCAGGGGAGTGCGTAGGGGGCTTTACTCACCCAGAGAGTTTTGGTCGACGTATTCGCTCCACATGCACACCTCGCCGCCCAGCACCTGGCGCTGCTGAGCCTTGTGGGGGTCCACGGGCAGAGCATTGTCGTAGACCTTGCGCCAGTTGTAGTAGCTGGTGCTGCCCCAGAAGCCGTGGTCCAAATACCAGGCGTCCTTGGTGGAGATCAGCAGGCGATAGCCGCGCTGCAGCAATTGCCGATTGAGCGAATCCTGGGCGCTGACCCAGGTCTGTATGATGAAGCGCTCCTTGGGCAGCAGCTGCTCGATGTTGTCGGGATCGGTGAGGCGACTGGACCAGAGTATCACTGGCTTCGGCGCACTGACGCTGGGGTACATGCGCTGATTGATGTTGTCCCACGCCTCCAAGTTGCGCTGATGGAACTGCGACCACAGGCGCAGGAAGCTCGCCTCGCTCAGATCGTTGCCGCGCGCCTTCATCTGGCTGGTGATCTCGTCGGTTCGGTTCCAGCAGGGTATGTACACCTCGTCGCCGCCCATGTGTATGGTCTCCTCGGGCGCGCCCAGCTCGGCGACATCCTCGAGTATCTCCTTGAGCACCGCGTACATGTGCTCGTTCAGCGGATTCAGCTGGCCACATGGCGGCTGGACGCAGTAGCTGCGCCAGGGCGTCTGGTTCAGGCAGACGGACATGTTGCCCAGGCCGGCGGCCGGGCCCCACTGCCAGCCGTTGCCCGCATGCGAGGGTCCGTCGATCTCCAGGATGATGCGGATGCCCCGCAGCCGGGCGTACTTCACCAGATTGACGGCGTCCGCGTGGGCATAGGTCTGGGCGCTCGAGTACGCTCCGTAGCGCTGCATTTCCGGCACACGGGTTATCTCCAGCGGAAAACTGTGCGTGTCCACCACGTGCCAGTGGAGCACGTTCAGCTTGGAGGCGGCCATCGCGTCCAGCGTGCTGCGCAGATAGCGCAGGGGCAGAAAGTTGCGGGCGGTGTCCAGCAGCAGGCCGCGATGCGGATAGACGGGCCGGTCGTGGACCCGGACAGCGCTCACCAGGAGCAGTCCATTGGCCAGACTGCCCGTGACCAGATTGCTGAGCGTTTCGAAGGCGTGCCGTGCCCCGTACACGGTCGTCGCCTTGATATCCACAAACGTGGCCGTGTCCGCGGTGCGCACGACCATCATGTAGCCCTCGTCGGTGGCCCAGTCGAGCACCAGGCTGCTCTCGTTGACCGTCGCCTTCACCAGCACCTCCTTGCTGCCGGCCAGCGTACAGTTGCGCAGGCACTCCTTGAGCAGGTTGCTCACGAACAAGCGGTTCGTCTCGCGCAGGAACTGCGTCGTCGCCGCACTGGGCGCCACCACGTTGAAGCGCACCTTCCACGGATCGAAGTGCACGCGCTCCTGCGACAGGCTGCACTCGCCGGTGGGCATTGGCCAGATCCCGCCGTACTTGCCGCACGACAGCCGGCAGTCCCGCTGGCTCTCGAACCGATGCTGTGCCGGCCCGTTGCCGCCTCCCGGCGCCGGCTCCCCCTCGGGCAGGCAAAGGTCGGTGGAGTCGCAGAGCCATTTGCTGCAAAGAGACGGCCGCAATCAGAGCTAGCAAGAACGTTGCAGTCGGGTGTAGCCGACTGGGCAATACTCGTTCGCAGTACAGCAAGAGCTTAAAACGGCCTTAATTGTTATTGCTATCTTGTCAGTCATCAGAAAATTGATTAGCTCTAAAGTTGTTAGAGGTGTGCATTATCAGAAATATGTGTGCAGTGTTAAAACTGAGGCAGATATATAGACTTGATCGATTTGCCACGCCCCCACAGACACAATATATCATTTTCACGCCGTGAACGACTACAAAAATAATAATATATAAAAGCTCAAATTCGACTAGGAGATACCCTGCAAAAATATCTAAAGGTATAGGCACTATTAAACGCTGTATTAAGTTGGCCAATTTATTATATTTCGAAAAGAGGAGAATTCAGCATTTACAAAATGCATTTTTTTTTAGATTTATTTCAATTAAGAACTTTATTTCCTTCTTACACTACAACAATTAAAATCCAACAACAATAAATATATCAAAGGGTACTTCTTTGAACATATCTTAATATTTTTAGTTGGCATAAGTATTTTATATTTCTGAAAAGATTAATATTAGACAAATGAAAACATTTCATGCCCGCACTTTATTTAAAAAAACTCAAATTCAGTTTGCCAATATACAAATCAAGCGTAAATTATTTTACAAAAAAAAATCGCTGTTTTTTTTATCTAAATGATTTCATATCGCTCAAATAATAAGCCGAGCAAAAACTTTGCCTACGATTTTGTGTAGTTAGAGTATTAAAAAACACTGCAGGGCAAAAAACGAAAATCAGACTGAAATTGAAGAGGTAGTTAAAAAGCGTTTTTGTGGCAAATGAAGCATTTTAGCCTCGAACCGAGTGGTTACGGCTGTAGTTTACCAAATTTAATTACATGTAATGGGCACGCCTTTTAACTGGGCAGTTCAGAGAATAAAATATGTGTAATAAAAACATTGTGTTTATATAAAACAACTCCAAAAGGAATTAACTTAAAGTCGAAATTGGAATTAAAACACTTTTATTGTTACTCGTTGACCTAAAGCCCGCAATTGGCATTACATTTAATGCACAACTGGAATTAAGCGAAGTCTTCTAATATGCTGAATATGCATAATTATGGGTATTATTATGGCATGGCGTTATTCTAGACGCAAATTGAACTCTACCTTCTATGGAGTTCTAAATGAGACTAGCCTTTACAGGGTAGTAGATGCATCCTTCTCCCTCTTACATATAAAAATCATTTTACCGTTTTACCCATTTTCCAATCGGCTTAGACTATAAAAAGTAGTAAAAGCATTAAAATTTTGAGTAATATGATTTAAATTCTTTTTTGTATATAGATTTATACTTTATACTTAATCTCGCGTTAATTAATTTCCAAAATTAAGTGAGGTAAACACAACTGGACGAGTTCGCGCTAACTTCGACACAGAAACCGAACTGAGCAGGCGCAGCCAACTTAACCCGCGCTTTTAACAGGCCAACGGAATTCGGTTTACTTTAATAACTTAACAGCTCTGCAACTGTTGCGCATTTTTTTGCAGTTCTTTGGTTTTTTGTTTTGGATAAAGTCCTTTTGGGCTTGCACAAACCTGCTGCTGCTGCTGCCGCTGCTGCTGTTCTCGCTGCTGTCAGCGGCGACTGAGCACGCGGCTGCTGCACAGAGCAACAGCGCCAGATAACAGCGCTTGTAACGGTTAAGCGGCATGCTGTGCGCTTGGTGAACGTTTCTATTCGAATTCGAGTTCGAATCGAATTTAGGCAGGATGAAGCTAGTTCGAGAAGAAAACAACGAATTGTGCGAATCTCACTTGCAGCGCCAGCGACAACAAACGCATGCAAATGGGCGCAGCGCAGAAACCGAACTGAAACTAAATTAAATGCTGGAAAGACTAGCTTATCGGCTGAACTTATTTTTGTCCCAGTGGCGCAGGCAGCGCGCTGGCGTCGCGTCGGCGTTGAAGCGTTGCGCTGCGCTGCGCTTGGCAATCGGCAGAGCCAAAGAGCGAAATTATGTTGTTGTTATTGCTGTAATTGTTACTGTTATGCTTTGCTGTTTAATGCGTTGAGGGGCATAGAGTGACGATGGCAGCGGCGCCGTGGGGAGTGGGGGGGGGGTGTATTGGCGTTTGAGCAACGCTTTGCCGCCGCAGCCGTCCCACTGTCATATGGCGTACACAAATGGGGGCGACTTGATAAAAAAAAGAATGCCAGCGACCCACGAACTGAGTAAAAACAAAAACAAACCAAATTCTGTGAGAGCCCTTCGAATTCTGTACGACGTAGTCATGCCCTAAGAATAATAACAAAAACAACTTTAGAGACCATTTTATTTGGCAAATAATCTGCATTTCTGCAAGCTATAATTTGCATATACTCTATTTCAATTTTAATTTTTTCGTCTTTAATATCCATATTAAATAATAATGCTCTTGTTTCTGGATGTTCTAAATTTACTATAAACGATATAAAAGAAAAGCATGCAAATAAGTATGTATGTTTTATTCGATGACCGTTTCAAAAGCCTCGGTTAAGCTGTTAAGCCCGAACGCAATCGCAGAATTAAATTAATTCTGATTCGCATAAAACCGATTCGCATGCCAAAAAGCCACTGGACGAGTTCTCGATCGCAAAGTCTAAAGAGAAATTTTGCACTTGTATGCAAATCAGTGAAATGTGGAGCTGGTGGCAGGGGCAATAAAAACCAGAACATTGCAGTCGCACGCTCCCGACCGTTAGATACTCTCTTTCCAGTGCAGCGTGAAATGCTGTAAAGCAGCCTGAAAGGAACGGGAAGAAAACAATTATATCATCATTAAAGAAGCTTTGAAAAGTTAAAGAATAGAATAGAAAAAGGTTCGAACTAACGAAAAATGTTAAGCATAAAAAAAAACAGTTGGCCTCATATTGCATATAGTCTGTATATAACCCTTTCTCCTCTGCGAATAGTGTATATTAATGTACTGGGCGCAGAACCGATAAGCTTTTTTTTATTTATTGCTCTGTCGTCCAAATTGCAGTTGCAATAAGAGTTAGCGATTTGGCAACACGTTCAACATACTCAATTATTTGGGTTAACTAATTCAGTTCAGAAAATGCAGGAGAATAAGCGATTTAAGCACGGATTCAATTTGTTGCCAGTCGTTAAGGTCCGGGTTCAAAATATTGAACAGAGAGAGAGCTATTTAGTTGCCGGGTTGGGGTAGGCCTTTGAGGGAATCCGTTTACCAGCTGCTGGGCCTTGTTATTGTTGTTTCGGTAGACAGGTTTATTAGCAAACAAAAAAGCCTAATACAATACGACTGTGAGGTCCGATATTTAATTAAAAGTACGCTGTTGTTGAAACCTCAATGAAAATTTGAATATTAATATCCAAGTCGCTTTGCCAAATTGGGAGTTACAAATAAAAAAGTACCAAACAATGCAAAATTCCCCTTAGCGAAGTTTTCTTTATCATGAACTGATTTTGTTGTATACATACCCTGTAGTTGTGCATACACATATTTTTCTTAAATTGATCGAGATTATATATTTGTGAGCGGCATTAACAGTTGATGCGATCAGTCTACTGCCACCAACCAAGTAAAAAACAACCGTGATGTGTTTATTTCGCTTAAAGTTTATAGAAAACAAACAACAGCTGGCATATAGGGTATTCTTTAGTCGAGAGCGCTATCTGCTTATTTATTTATTTTATTTTATTTTTTTGATTTTAACAAAATCACCCGCATACTTTACACCCTCTTCCATTATACATATAAGTATATTCGCACATACAAACTCAAAAAGAATAAGTCCGGAGCAAATTAAAAAGCACAAATCCATGAAATGTGAACTCACGTGTGTGTGTGTGTGCGTGTGTGTGTGTGTGCTTGAGCTCGTGTTAGGGCATTGTTGATTATTATTTTTATTGTATTCGGCATTTACATCTGCATACACACTCGCACCCATTCACACACATAGTTCGTTTTTCATTATTATTTCTTTTTATTATTATATGTATTTCAATTCCATTTTATTTTCATGTGCGCTTTTGTGAGCTTCCAAATGAATTATGAGAAAGCGCCGCCTTGGCCCATTGTTGTTGTGCCAGAGTTGCCGCCTAAGTGTATGAGTGTGAAGGCGAGTGTGAATGGGAAAGTGAGTGCGAGTGCGAGTGCGTGTGGGTGCTTAGTTAGTATGTAGTTATTATAATTAAAAAAAAATAATGCGCAGGGCGAAGCTGGAAGCAGGCCCAAGAACAGTTGGTGATGATACTCCAAAAACTCACCATTAAACATGATCAGAAACTAAATTGAACTAAAACTAAGCTGCATTGGAAACTAAATTGAACTAAACCAAACTGAAAATATTGGCAAGTAGTTCCAGGTTATAATATCTGTGAAGCAGATTCCAGTAATCTAAATTGAAAATATATTCCACCTTAATTTGTGGCTCGATGATACTGAAAACTCTAAACTAAATAGAGTAAGAAACTAAATTAAAGTAAACTAAACTGAAATTATTTTCAAAAATTCAATTCAAGCCTTTGTTTCGTTTTTATTGTTATATCTGAAACAGAAAGTAAATTGAACAAAACTGAAAATATTTTCAAAAAGCAGCGAAAAACTAACTACCTGGTAAGTAGTGCCAGGTTGGCAAGTTTGTAAATGTAAAAAATAATGTTAGTGAGAGAGAGAGAGAGAGAGAGAGAGAGCGAGAGAGGGAGAGAGGGAGAGAGTAGCCTATGCTGTCCCGCAAATCTCAATTACGTGACTCTCGGTGGCCGTGTGTCCATCTCTAGGGACACTCATGTGCGAAATGAATTTCTCAACTGTTGCTGGACATGGTTTGAGTAAAACTACTGGAGAACTGTGACTTCCGCTCCCGCTCCCGCTCCGGCTCCGGCTCCGGCAGGAGGACAATGGGGATGGAGTCCCCGTTGCCGTTGCCACTGATTATGACGTTGATTACATTGTGGCCGCGCCCCCATCAGTGGCGCCGCCCACTGGCCACGTCCGTCAGTTTGTCAGTCAACGGCTGCTTAGAACAATGCGAGATTAAAAAGCTGTAACAAATTACAAGCAAAACGGCAAATAAATTACAAAATAAAAAGCCAGCTGGAATAAAAAAGAGCAAAGCACAAAAAGCAAGCGCAAAAACTTGGCATGGGGGTTGAAGCCAGCCGCCCGGACTTTGAGTTCAGCGGCCGGAATAGATGTGATTCCCCCGGAACCCCAGCCAATGCAAGCACATGTGTGCGACGGAACTTATGGCAAAGTTGATTAGCAGCTGATAACAGATAACGAGCTTTGCAACAATTCAGAGAGGCAACAACAAAAAGCGACAAATTAAATCAGCCACGAGCTGAGCTGGGCAAGCACGAAAGCAAGGATAAAGATGATAGCAATTTATTTATAACAATTCATATTTATTACTATTCTTGAAAAATAAAACCTAAAGTATCCCAAATGTGGCACACTAAAAACTATTGAATTTAATAATCAGAGTAAAAAGTGAAGCTGAATATTTTAAATTTTGAGTGCGAAATAAATTTGTAAATGATACCTTGACAGAATATAAAAAGTTATATTTATTCCCAGCAAAAAAAAAAAATGCAGAATTTATTGCATTATTCATAATTTCAAATTTATTAATATTTGGAATCTGTTTAGAGAGTAAATAGAATATCTCTATAGACTCACCTGCAAGCAGAATTCAACTGCAGACAAGTGGCTTTTCAAACTTGTCAAAGGCTATACTTCGAAAGAGATAGATCTTTCCGAGATCGGACAACATATGGCCGAGATATAGTCATTTAATGTATAACAAAAAGTAAAACCCGCATATTTAATGCAAAAAGAGTCATATCTTCGAGTGATATACCTTTTTGGATTCGTGTGGATCAGAACTATCGATTGTCATTCGAAAATCCCAATTCTAAATTTGATCCAAAATTGTCAAAAATGACACATTTTTTGACAAAATTGTAAAAATTCCAAAATACAAAGTTTTGAATGGGGATCGAAACTATAGATCAATACGAGTCGAAAGAGATATATCTTTCCAAGATCGGAGTACATTTGACCGATATATTGTCAATCACAAAATTAAAATCCGCATATCTCGGACAAATAAAGTAATATCGGTAAATAATTCGATAGATTGAAATTCAAAACCACCAAATTTAAATTTTAACCAAAATTGACATCATAATTTTTGTAAAATTGTGTCGTTTTTGAAATCAACATTGTTTAAATTCATTTTTTTCAAGATCGGACTTCATTTATTCGACCTATAAACATTTAAAAAAATAAAATATTCCAAAAGGGATTCAGAAGTTGTTCAAGGCAGTTATAATTTATAAAGTGAACTACATTTAATTTATTTACCACTCCTAATTATTTGAAAATTTGTTAAGCGTGTTTAACAATACGGCCAGGACTATTAATTGGCCACGAAATATTTAAATCGTCCCCTAAATGGCCAAATTACGGCGGAGCCATTTGTTCCTAGATGTCCTGCATATCCTTGGTAATCATACCAAAGGTATAGTCCTGGTGAACCTAAAGCGCCCCTTTTTTCAGCTGCCCCACCCCTGTTTCCCTATTCCCGTCTTAAGCTGCGGGTCGACTTTAAAGAAAATCGGCTAAATTTTTTGGCGCCACAAAATTGTTGCCTTGTAAGTATGCAATACAATTTTGCACTTTTCATTTGTTTTTTGTCAACCTCCTGACGATTCTGTTCGCCTGGTATTTCAGCTGGAATTTTAAAGAAAATCTCACTAACCAGCTTTACAAAAAATTACCCAAAAAATTTCTCCTGTCAGTGAAAAAAAATACTTGTATAGTTTTTTAATTCTGTTTATTCAATTTCTTTTTATATTTTTATAATTATTGATATTTTAACTTTTTATGAGTATTTCGCTTATTATTATTTGCTTATATTTATTACAAACTATTTGTAATACTTATAAATATTATTCTCATACACTACTATATACATACATTAAAATCTTATAGTGGTATTAAAAATGTGCTGAAACTCATCTTGGAAATCTGAAATAAATTTGTACTATTTCAATTTTAATTGTTTTCAAGTATTCTTTAAATAAATGCATACCTACTAAAGTTTTTCGTCGCCTCTCTTGTTGCTGTTTGCATTTCGCTTTGAAAGGCTTCCTGGTCTGCAAAAAAAAAAAACAAAATAAAAGACGTAAGACAGCTTTTTTCGGAAACTCGACTGAAGGAGGTATATCTGTCTGAGATCGAACTTCATATGGCCGAGATATAGTCATTTAAAAAATTAAAACCCGCATATCTTGGGCGAATAAGTTCAAATCTTTGAATGATATACCTTTTTAGATTTGTTTGGATCAGGACTACCAATTGGCATTAAAAAATTCCCATTCTAAATTTTATCCAAAATTGACAAAAGTGGCAAGGGGTTTTTTGACAAAATTGCGAAAATTTCAAAATTCAAAATTTTGAAAGGGGGTCGAAACTACAAGCTTAAACGAGTCGAAAGAGGTATATCTTTCCGATATCTGACTTCATATGGCCGAGTTATAGTCAATCAAAACGATTTCAGACTCAACGAGCGTTAGAAAGCTGAACTGAAATCATCGATAACTTGTCTCGTTTTCTTATTATCGATAATTACCTGGTTTTTGACCGGGTTTTTTTAGCATATCTCAGAAACTAAATTTGGGTCAATATGTTCTCGAATATTTAGGATTTTGATACTTAATTGTTTTCGATTTGAAAAAAAACGCAATTCAAATTTGTTCATAGATTTGAGTGCTCTTGTTAAGTCCTGGCAGTTTCATTTAGATCATTCTCTTAGTTTTAGACAGGGCTTAGGGTATACCCTAGCCGGCTTTATTTTGTTCAGTATTAAATATGCTTTAATTGCATCTTCGGAGCCGGAGTTTAAAACTTTCCAACGAGTTTTGTTTTCTATTCCGCTTCAATGCAGGTTTTCTACGTGTGCATGTGTGTGTGTGTGTGTGCGTGTGTGTCCTGCAATCCTGTTTGTTTTTGTTAGTTAATCCTTTGTGCCAACCGCACACGGGTTAACTACGGCTATGGCCAGCAAATAAAATCAAAATTAACTCTTGTCGAATCGGTGAGGCATCTGCTCGGTATTGCCTTTAATTCCCGGTGTTGGGGGAGGGGGAGGGGGGGTGGCTAGTGGCTGCGCCGGCAGCGACGCCGACTGCGACTGCACATGTCGTCGCTTACGCTGTCGTCGAGCAAACAATGCAAATTGCATGAATGAATGCCATTTTCCATTTGATTTGAATGCCCTGCTCGCTTGTTGCCGTTGTCTTTGTACAGTGCCTGCATTCGCATTCGCATTCGCATTCAATTTCCCTTTTGATTAAATCAAATGCATAAAATGTTTTCAATTCAATCAGCCGAACGTGCAAACCAGCGAGAGAGAAAAGAGATTCGAGATCTGAATCGCCACCACGCTCACCTCATTTGTCTGCCCTCGCCGAGGGTATTTTAATCAAATATCACGAAACGCTCAATTGCAGTTCTTTTCGTAAAGTCTATAATTTCAGTCTTGTTTTCCAATGTCAATTACTTTTTTAATTAGCATAAAATAGCTGCAATAACTAATACGAGAATGCAGGGTATTTCATCGTCGATACCACTGTACTTTGCTTTAATTGTGCACCTTTAAAAATCGCATAGAAATAAAGCATTTCCAACCTAAGCAAAATTGACATGTATTCTATTTAACATTAAATTTTTTTTTTTTTAAATATCTGGAATCTAGAATATCTGGAATATCTGGAATGGTTTGGCAATATTGACTCAATATAAAATGCATGAAGCAAGCTCGAATTCGTTAGAGTACAGGGTAGATTTTAGTCGCGAACTCTTGACTAGAGCATATTTACTTTTTGTTGCTTTGCTTCACACACATGTTTCTGCATGTGTGCGTGTGTGTGTGAGGGTATCTAGTTTTTTAATTAATTGCACTAACATTTACCCCTCGACATTGCCTTTGTCGTCGAATGCTCCGGCTTTGTTTTAATTTATTTTTCCCATTTTTTTCCGTTCTTGACTGCTTTTTGATTTCATTATCCGACAATTGTTGTTCAAGTTCAAGGCTCCCGGTCCGGCGTGTTTGACTCATGAGCTTTGGACAAGTTTGGACAAGTTGCTCTGGCTGTCCGATTTCAAAATAATTAATGGCAAGGTAATGCCAGATGAGCAACTGATGCTGATTATGGGATATATCCGTGATGGTGATGGATGCAAAAAACTCAAGTGTACATCTCTTTAATATCTAGTGGAATAATTTATGTGAATCGCATAGAAAGGCTGCCTATGGGGGACGAGTGAGTAAGTGAGAGAGAGAGAGAGAGAGAGATAGAAATGGGAATAAGCAAAACTTTTAAGTATGTTTTATATTTATGTTTATATTCATTTAAATTTTTGAATTATGTAATAAGGAAAATTGATTTATTAGTAAATTTTTGATATTAAATAGATTGTGTTGATTTTTCGTGTTCGTGTCTAGTTTCGAGGCAGAGAGCCAGTTTATTATATTATTAATTAATCATGAAAATCGGATAGAAAGGCGATAGGCAGTTGAAAAAAGTGAAGATGGAAGAAAATACTCTCATACAAAATTTGGCGTTCTAAGCTTTAAATATTACTTCGCTATTGAAGCTAATCAAGAATAGTGGAACAGGAATACCTAATAATTATTTAATTATGTTATGTTCAACCTACTACCAAACTACGCCTAATAAATATCTAAATAGGTCCTGCCAATTTCTAAACAAAACAATATTTCAAGCAATTCCAATCCTTCTTGAAATTTAGTCATAGAAATCTTATTTGGCAAAAAAAAGAACGATGACAATACAAAATTGGACCGAGGCAGAGGCTGAAGTTGGGTAGCACTGTGGAGCAGAAGTTCTGATTACATAAGTATTATGATTTCATTGCTGCAACAGCAACGACACAAAACACAGAAGGAGAAACAAAACAACATGCAATGTTGCGAATGCCAAGAGGGGGAAGTGGGAAGGGGGGGGGGGGGTGGAGCCTTCTTGTTCCGGGTGGGCTGCCAACTAGCGGAAGCTTGGCTGCCTGCTCGGTCTGGGTCTGCCTGTGTGAATGATATGCCCTTCCCCAGGAGCGTGCGTCACAAATCTCGAGCGATTTGCCACCACAAGTCAATATTTATTTGTATATTGTATTTATTTTTTATAGATGTTATCTCCTTAGATGAAATGTGTTCAAGACGAATTTTCGAAATTGCAGAATTTAAAAGGTTTCTGTTTATACTTATCTTAATTATACATTTTTTTATTTTAAATTTTAAAATTAAAAGCACGCCAATATTTAGCAAAAAAAAAAAAAATTTAAAATAAATAAACAAACAAATAAAAAATTCCTAGTAACTTTACTTGAATCAATGTAATTAATTAATATAGCTAAGGGCCTTTGCAGCCAATTTGCATATCATTAATCAATAACAAATACAAAAAGTGCCATATTCTCTGGTTCAGCTCTAGATTCGATAAGTAAATCGATAAAAATAAATCGGGGCTGCTAACTCGCCTTGAATGCGTTGAGAGCATTCTGGAGTCGCCGTGTCGCGTATTTACATAAATTTCCTTGTTCTTATTTCCCGTTGTCTTCGCGCTCGCTGCGCCCGTCTCGCTCGCTCGCGCGACCTCTGCGCCCGCCCCGATAGCGCGCTCTCGCTCGCGCCCGGCGAGTGCCTGTCGCAAGGCGCCAACATAATCAGTATAACAAATGAGATCCTTGTCGACAGTTGTTTGTTGCTTTTGTGTCAGTGGCATCATCATCAGCAGCACAATGCGGGCGGGCGGCTGAGCGTGCGAAAGAGAGCGCTGCAGGAGTGGCTGGGGCTGGGGCTGGGGCTGGGGGTGGGGCTTCTGTCAACGTTCTGTGCTGTCGGCTCTTTTTGCCTGACACTCTACATTGTTATTGTTATTATTTTTGCTGCCTTTATGCAATGTTTTGATTAATTTTTGCCGCAGCCCCCCCATTCCCCCCAGTCCCCCCAGTCCCAGCCTTCCCGGCGAGCATTTCCCTGCATTCGCCTGGCTGCATTTGCTGCAGGGTTGGGCAGGGGGCGGGGCTGTTTTGTTTAGTAGTTTTATGGCTCGCTTTCGGTAAACAATGAGAGCTGCCGGTGTGCATTGTCTCGGGCCATGGTAATAACGGGAGAGCGGGCTGGGAAGCGAAGACGTTGCCACATTGAGATTTAATAAATCAACATGGCGGACACGGCGGCGGCAAGGGGAAGCACACAAGCTGCGGCGAGGTGGGGGAGGGGATTCCATTTTGCAAATCAATTTTGTAAATTATAACGCATTTTATATCTGCAGGTAGTTCTCAGTGAACTTCGACACACACACACACACACACACACAGACATTCATCTATATGTATATCAATTATATTGATTGCATTTGCATTGCGGCAAAGCGCCCCCTCCCCCTCCCCCTCCCCCTCCCCCATCTCCGCTCGACCTGGCTTTTTATGCAGCAGCCGAACATAATGAAAATGCACTTTGTTGCAATTTTGATTGAGTTGCAATATGCATTTTATTGGCCCACAATTCCAAACAGCAAACCCGACCAGGCGAACTCTAATGTCCTTTGAATAACGCCCGGGCTGCAGATTGCGGCTAATTTGATTAGTTCAGTTCGGGCCAGGATTCAATTACCAATTGCACTTATATATTTGAAGGTATATAACTCAATTCATGCTAAGCACTTGCCTAATTGAATAAAATTTATGCGCTATTCGGGCTTTCAATTTGCAGAAATAAATGTGGCTGGAAGAGCTAATAAATATTCAACATTTACACTGACCTGATGAATATAAGTTATTTAAACACCCTTTGTATACCCCGAACCCATAAAGTATACTTTAGAAGATCTAAGAACTTTAAGTTTTCGATTATATACTATATAATCAAATGATCGATAAACCTACCCCGTTTCACAAAAATCTATAAAAATCTACAACAACCTGCAACAATAAATTTGGTTCACAACCAACACTTAAATAATGTATATGTATATATAAATATATTTAAATATTATTTTTAATATGTTTTTATATCGTTTTTAACTTGTTATTTTTGGTCAGTTCTTAGATCGCTAATCGATTAAAAAACGATTTAAAATTAAATTGCACTACGCAAAATTTTTAAAATTTTGGATCTCAAAGAAATGCCAACAAATTTGAATTTTCTAAGTGCATATTATTTAAATAAAGGTAAAACCATGAAATACATAGAAATCTCCTTGAGTTATTTTTTTATTTTTAATTAACTAGTAGAATATTTTACGGAGAATTTCATTACTGTGGCCCCAAAATTCATGATCAGTAGTCTAAAATGCAATATGATCACCTATATTCAGCTCAATTATGGCAAATAGGGAGGAATTTACCTTTTATAATAAAACATTTGTATTTATTTTCCGATTATTAAAGAATAAAGAAATTTTTATATACACATTTGGTGACAAGTTTACTCTCCCAACATCTACATAATTGATTTTGTTTCAGCCCAACTCATCTGAGATTTCTTCCCATTGTTTATGCCTCAAGGGACGCCAAAAGAGTCGAAAATTCAGGTTAAAAAAATCAACAATAAAATTTGCGTTTGATGCTGATGCGGATGCTGATGCGGCTGACGAGGGGATGCTGCCGGGGGCGGAGTCATGTGGTGCGTCTAAAGACGGTGGTTAATTGGAATTTTTAATTATGATTTGTCATTGCGAATATAAAAAGAGGAAAACAAAAGCAGCCGGATGACACAAAAGGTGGAAACAAATTTTGTTTAAAAGTAAAAATAAGCAATACGCATGAAACTAGGACTGCCAACAACAGCAACAACAACAGCAACAACATTAACCGACAGCTTGGAATATTTTTGCAGGATTTTGTAATCATTTTAATTGCCCCAATAATGTTTGCGAGACGGGGAACCAGCCCCGCCCAGCGAGGCAGCCACCTCCACAGCAACAACAACAACAACAACAACAACAACAACTCATCCACCTCGTCCCATTCAGGGCCTACACAGACCGCACTTTATGAAAATCATTAAGTTAATTACATTTTTTGCACGCGCCCAAATGCAATGGGAGAAACAACAGCCGGTTAGAGAGACAGCGAGCGCTGGCAGTGAAAGGCAGGTGCATTAAAAAATATACAGCAGCATAGACACACACACACACACACACACACACTCACACACACACACACAGGCACATCAAAATTATAATCAGCGCCACACAAAAGCACACGCCGCGCCTGAAGTTAGCTACGATGGGGGGGAGGGGGGGCAAGGGGGTCTGTTCAGAAACAACAAGTACAACAACGTTGGCGCCTGAGCTTTTGGGCTCTGTCGGGGATTTCTCTAAATGGGTGCAACAACAAAACCTACTATCAACAAAAAATAAAACAAAACAAAAAAAAAGTGAAAACACAACATGAGAAATATTCTCATAATACTAATTGCATCGTCACAATGTCATTTTCAGCGCGGGGGAGCGGGCGGGGGAGGGGGCGGGGGCGGCGAGGGGGAGGGGGGCGGGGAGAGATGCGCCCATGGCGGCTGTCTGTCAGGACAACGTTGACGACCAGGACGAGAACGAGATGAGCTGAGATGAGATGAAACTGAATTTATGCTGAAATGCAGCCAAGCAAAAGAAGCAGCAGCAACAACAAAAACAACAACAACAACAACAAAAGCGTTGATGACGACGACGACAACCGTTGCATGAATCCTGGCAGCAAGGACTCGCCTGCCAGCCCGCTGGTTGACTGCATGGCACAAAAGAAAATGAGTTGAAAAAAGTAATTAAAAAGGGAAGCAGCCACAGAAGGCGGCACTCGCTGCCAACGCGAATTCCTAAATACCCTGCAAAAGCTCAAGCTCTGAAATTTGCAAACTGCTCAGCAGAAATTTAGGCGATCCTTTTTTTTGATATATCCTGAAGCAGAAAGTCAACTTTTTCTTTAACTCAATATTTTATTACGAATTTGTCAGCTTTAAAAAAATAAAATTAGCCCGGGTGATTTCTAAAATGGCCAAAAAGTGAAATATTCAATATGCATTTAAATACTTTCATATTTTACAAAGTTGTTATTGTTATTTATTGACAGTTTTAAAAGTAATTGATTAATCTTTATCGCTTTTAATATTTGTATGAAAGCAAAATATTGTTGACTTTAAAAAGATTTATTAATATTTTCGTAATTCAGCAAAATTAGCGAAACCTTAACATTGAGATTGGTATATATGTATATACTTTCCTATATATTTTCTTGTTTTTTATGTTCTTGTTCTTCTTTAAACATATATTTTTTAAGGTTCCACCATTTTATGAAATTTTAAAAATCATCATATTTCATATATCATATATTTCATTGAGATCTCTATATATATGGCATATACTTCTATATATGCTTTCCTATATATTTTCGTGTACTCTATGATACATATATTTTTTAAGGTTCCCCCATTTTATAAAATATGCCTTATAAGTTTATATATATGCTTTCTTATATATTTGCTTGTTCTTTATAATACTTTTAATTGTAACATTAACTGATTTATTTGCCCTTCCCGTCCTAACTGTTGCTCCAACTGTTGGCAGAGCGCCTCGGCAGTCGGAAAGGACTCGCAAGCTGTAGCGCCCAGCTCCAGTTGCGTGGGGGCCCGTGGGGCAGTCGTCCGAGCACGGAGCGGGTAAGAGAAATTCAAATGCATTAACACAGCGTAACAATGTGGGCAAATGTTAACATTGAGCGCTAATTTGCCACATGCCGTTGCCGTTGCCGTTGCAGTTGCAGTTGCAGTTGCAGTTCCTGTTCCACTTGCCGCTGGTGGACGACATGGGCACGGTGCCACATCAGCTGCGGCACGGACTGGGGCGACACGAGCAGCCGAGGAGTGGCATCTGGCTGCCGGCAATGGCAGAAGTCGTGACAATTTCAATTGCTTTGCGATGTCTGTGAAATGGAGATCACTTCGCCCAGCTTGTAATTGTAATCAATTTCGATCTATTATGTAATGCAGCCTCTTAATATTTAATAAACATTTAAATTCCAAGACCTCACCAATAATATATTTATAGTATATTTTCCAGCCTTGCTTTTAATGATTTAACGATTTCAAGAATATATCCGACCAAAATTGTTGACAATTTTTCAGAATTAAATTATACATTTTATACATAAAATATGTCAAAAATATTTCAAATTAAAATTCTGACATCAGGTCCAACGTTAGAACTCAATTTACATATAATTATAGAGACAATTATATGTAAATAAAAATATTAAAATATGTTAAGATGAACAAAATAATAATAATTTAATCAAGTACTTATTTTCATCATTTTTTTTAATGTCATAACATATAATTTACAATTATAAATAAATAAATATAATTCATATATCATTTAAAATTTTTGGAAATATTTAATAGTTTGACAAATAAAAAAGAATAATATGAAAATTCAAAAAATTTGTGAAATTATTTTACCTATGCAAAGAGAATTATTAAGATCTATATAAAACTAACTGAACAGTAGCTATAAGTAGGAAAATATTTAACAGAAAATTATTGACGTATTTCGAAATATAAAAAAAACACGCTCCAAAAGTATGCAATGGAAATTAGTTAGCATAGACGCCATTTTGTTTAAGCCGGCCCCGTGTGTGGGTGTGTGTGTGTGTGTGTATTCTATTGCACGTGCTGCAAGCATATTTAATCAAAATGCAGCTGGCACAACAACAGCAACAACAACAGCAGCAACAACAACAACAACAACGGGGGCGCGCCAAAAAAATAATTAACGGCAGGCAGCGCAGCGAGTGGAAGCGAGACGGCGCAACAAAGTGGCGCACAGGCACTTGTAGCCAGTGAAAGACCAATCAGCGCGACAAAACAATGGACACACACACGCACGCACACACACACACACACACACACGCATAAGCACAGATTAGCACCAGCAGCGAAATCAAGCGCCCTCGACGCTCAGGTGAAACGCGCTGCCTAATGAAATACAGTCGCAACAACAACAACAACAACAGCAACAAAGGCAACAGCATCAAATTACAAAATTAAAAATGGCGCGCCAGGGGCGTAGCAAAGGGGGGAAGGGGGGAGTGGCAGCTGCCAAAGACAAAAGGCAAACATGGAATCATTTTCATAATTTCAATAAGACGCTGTCAACGCTCCGTGACGTGCGTCTCGTTGGTCAACCCTCACACAGAGGCACACACACACACACACACACACACACACACAGGCACTTCTGCTCGTTTATGATTGGCTTCGGCGCAAAGGAAGCAAATGAAATAAAAGCAGCAACAACGGGGCTGGCTGGGGGGAGGGCGGGCTGCCACGCCTATGCCTCAGTATTAATAAATAAATATAATTTTAGCGCAAGCGCAGGCAAACACAAGCAAAACCGACAGCAGCAGAAACAGCAGCAACAACAACAATGCAGAGCAAAACAATGCATGCAAATGAGAAAATTACATCCCTTCATTTGTTTGCCTCACACACACTCGCACTCACACACACACACACACACATACAGCAGCCTGCATGTGCATGTATTGCATTGTTGTTATTGCTATTGTTATTGCTGTGCTCGACTGCCAGGTGGCACCAGCTGTGGTGGCAGCCTCTCTTTCTCTGTCTGTCTGTCTCTCTCTCGCTTTCTCCCTCTCTTTCGCTCTCTCTCGCTCGGTCGCCTACTTGCTGTCCTGCTCTCGCTGTGTGAACGGGGTGTTGCCGTATTGTTTAGCTGCCGACGTTGATGCCATTCCTGCTGCTGCTGCTGCTGCTTCGCTAGCATTAAGTGATTTGAATTTTATTATTCACAGGTGCATCTCAAACACACACACACACACATGCTTACAATGCACACATATGCACATGAGCAGCCACAGTGGAACGAGAGCGACGAAAAAGCGGCCAAAGTACTGTTTAATTATCACGAACTTGTAGTTGAGACAATTGGCTGAATAAATTATTATTAATAAAATTATTATGAGTAAAATGAATAACTCGACTAGTGCATTATGATATCCATAGTTCACATATGTATATATTTATCAGTCTTAAAGGCATTTCAATTAAAATATGCTATAATAAAATATACTATAATAGCTTTACGTTAGCTTGACCCAAAAATAAAAATTGTCTCGCCTTTGGGTTCGGTTCGTAAACCTGGTTTTCGACATCAATGAGTTCTGGTTTCTGGCAACGATCCTTGGTGCATCACACTAAGAAAATTATTCTATTTTTATTTATATCAAATATAAAACAGTTTCTTTTACTTTATTTTTTTGCTTCTTTTTAATTAAGACGTCAAATATCTCATGGAAAAGACTTTTTAATGCTGCCTCTAAGCTGAGGCAATAAACATTTTATTTTGGTTCTCAAACGATTTTTTAAACAAAATATGATTGGATTCGAGTTAATTTCTTGCAATATCGGTTTATTTTAAGGTTCTTTATGACAATAATGACAATAATCAAAATAATCAAAATAAAATGAATAACAAATAAATATAAAAAATTGTAATCCGAAATAATATTTAGCATTTTTGAATTTTTTTAGATGCTCCTAAAAGATACTTTTATATCTATATACAGTGATGGACAAAATAATAGAAACGGCCCTCTCACTGGAGCTTGGCTTTTGAAGGCAAGAAAAAGAATACTAAAGCGATGTCATACACTGGATCTCCCTGTAAACTGTAAACCGTAATGTAAATTGTAGTAATATTCCACTTTTTTTTGTCTATTGTGTTTTGTTTATTTTTTTTTCCCATATACAACTAGCTTAAGTTGCCATTATCAGGTAATAGTGTTCTAGTTAGTAATAAATGAAAACGCATTATGCGTATACGTAAAAAAAAAAAAAAAAATTTATGTTATGTATGTTACTTCTACAGGATATAGTTATAACTGGCTGCTAAGACAAAAACTAATTACAGCCATACATTAGCCTGGGATTCCAACCCGGATGCTGCCTACTATATATTAAGTATATTACAAAAACAACGTTGCGCTAAATAACAAATTGTATACCGTAAAAAAGTGTTCGCAACAAATGAGTAAAAAGTAACTGAATTTCGCATTCGAAAATATTTGCCTACTTTGCAGCAGCAGTCGACCCACTGTGCGGTGCGGCCTATCCGACCGCAGCCCGCGACGGCGTGCAAGGGAGCCGTAAAGGCAACAGCGCTTATGAGGTTTTTGTGCTTGTGCCGTAATTTAACGAAGTCAAAACGAGAAAACAATAAAAGCGACGGCAGCAGCTTGTGGCTGTGTTGGTGTGAGAGAGTGTGTGCTCATTAAAAGCTTTGTGCGCGCGTGTGTGTGTGTTGGTGTGTGTGTGTATGTGCCATATTGTTGTGTGCTGTATTTGTTTACGTCCACAACGAACGAATGAGCGAGCGCAGCTTACGGAGGCTGCGCGCGCTCCTTGCCACCTGCCGTTCTAAGTGGTTGCCACATCGGCAGCGTGCGAGCGGGACGGCAGGCAGAGCGAGCGAGCGCGCGCGCGGGAGCGGGTGCGGGAGCGGGAGCGAGAGCGAGACTCGCTTGCAGGAATATTAATCATATTTGTCTTATGCTTAATTCGCGAGTCCGTTCAAGCCGGCGCCTAAAAGCAGGCAGCACTTTTCTTGCTCGCAACGAACACAAAAGCAGCCAATTTGCAGAGTATATCAATTAGGCAAGTCCTCGCTCGGGCAAACGCAGCGAGTCGCAGGCGCAGCCAGAATAAAGCTCTCACACACACACACGCACACACACACACACACACACACATGCATTGGCTGCCGCTGCGACTGCATAAAAGCCAAAGGACGCTGCCTGCACTTCCGCAGTCGCTGGCCAAACGCGCAGTTCGAAAGTCACTCTTGCACGGCACTAGCGCCATCTGTCGGCCGCTCGCTTATTCAAATTATTGTGCTGTGCTCACCGTTTTTTTTTTTATTGTTTGTTTTCCTTCCATACTCCTCTGTGATTAAACGAAACGAAAAAAAACATATACTTATTTGCATCGAATTGTAAGAAAGAAAAGAGGAGATTAATATCCGAATGGCCGGTCCATTCATATCGCCGCTGCCGGGCGATCTGCTCACGGAGTACATGTTCGGTAGGCGGCGACAGCGACGCAATCGCACCACGTTCACGCCACAGCAGCTGCAGGAGCTGGAGGCGCTCTTCCAAAAGACCCACTATCCGGACGTCTTTCTGCGCGAGGAGGTCGCGCTGCGCATCAGCCTCAGCGAGGCGCGCGTCCAGGTGAATCATTGAGCAGCGAGGCCGAGCACGCGTGTCCAGCTGCCGCAGGATGCGCTGCAGCATCCGTTCGTTCAACCAGCTTAAACCAGACTTGTCCGAGATATCGCGACCAAAATTTCTAAATTTGCCGTAAAGCATCAAATTATTTTTATGCTCCTTAACAAAAACCCACCCATAGCTAACATGTCCTTAATATGTTGATCACACAAATGAACAAAAATAACAAAAATTGGTCCAAAATGGATGCTACATTAAATGTTTTTTTTTTCATTGTAGTGCCAAAAATGTTTTTATATAAGAATTGTTTTCTAAGCGGCCATCTATTTGGGCAGCTTTCCTCATTTCATTAAAAAAAGGATTTATCATATTATTAAAAGTCCTGGACAAATAATCACTGTATGAATACAAAAGTTCCTTGAATATTTATAAACATACACTCAAAGAAAACAGGTTCTAAATCTAGGCAAGAAGTGTATATAATCGAAACTTTTTTTCTTAAAATTAAAAAATTTCACCTATTATTCATAATTAAATAAAAAATAATTTCATATTAAAAAAAATTTTAATGGTAGTGAAATGTTCCTTTTTTTTTTTTTTTTTTTTTTTTTTTTTTTTTTTATTGTATATTTTTACTATATATTTTTGTATTTATTTAAACAAGTTTTCTGCTACCTTAGTATCATTCATTAAGTATTCTTACTTTTGACAAGTGGAAACTATTTAAGTTCTTTGAGTGTATTTGTAAACGTTTAAAATCAGACCAAATAATTCAATTAGTATTGATGCGATGCAGTTTGAGCATTAGGAAATATATATATGCGTATAGGTACGACGTAATTGGCCAGATAAAATCAAGGCTCACATGGTGGCAGATGAAGTTCTTTTACGAGCACCCGTTTTTTAAGAATCCTGACGAAACTCACCAGCTGAGGTCATTAGGTCAAGTTGTTGCTGCCTTAATCGGTCTGAAATGTTGCTTTTTGCCCCCGTGACTGACCGTGATCATTTGTGTTGCAGGTGTGGTTTCAGAATCGTCGCGCCAAGTGGCGCAAGCAGGCGCGCCTCCAGCTGCTGCAGGATGCTTGGCGGATGCGCTGCCTTAGCCTGGGCACACCGCCGGTTATAGCCGGTGGCGGTGGCAGCCGGCCGCCCAGTGGCACGGCGACCAACAGCGGCAGCAATCCAATGCCGGAGAACTTATCTGCAGGCAACGCGCCCGGCGGCAAGGATGCGATGATCAATGAGGTGGCCGTCAGCGATGTGGCACTGGGCAATGGACAGAGCGCTGGCAATTTTACAATGATGCATCCGGCATTTCAGCAGCAGCAGCAGCAGCAGCAGCAGCAGCAGCTGCCGCATTCACAGTCCGAGCATGACAAGCTAGCCAAAACCTACACAGAACTGAAGCTGTACAAGGAGTCGAGTGCGCATGGTGTTAACCAACTGGATCTGGGCGGGATGGCTGCCCTCGCACCCACCTCCGACGAGGGCTCAGATGGCTCTGATTCCGAGGAGATAGACCTAACCTCGGGTGCCTGCATCGATTTCTCACAGAGCAGCAAATTGCAGCAGCAACAACAGCAGCAGGCGGCAGCTTTGGCGGCGACACAGTCGCAGACCTCAAATGGCGTGCACTAGGCGTAATCGTGTTAATCTCAAGCAATGATTTTTTTTTTTTATTTCTTTCTTTATCTAAATATACGGACATTATTAAAATATTAGCTTGGACTAAAGTTGATGAAGTTCGTTTTATATTTGAAATTGAAGTGCGCGCCTTTTCGTTTGTATCGAAAATCGATAGGTTGCTTAACAGACTGCTGTTAAGTTAACATATTTCATACAATATACAGGGTGACCGTTGTTTAAATGGCTAGCATTGAGTTGTGTTTGCCATCAATCACATATATATTTTTTCGTATATTTTTAATATAATCTCACAAATTCGCATGTATTTATCTGCATGTACATGCCAGCGACCAACATAAACAACATTAACAACTGTAGCTGTTAAAATGATGTATCGATAAGCTATACTCGATTTGTGCTGCTAAGTACACCCATACGTTTAAGCGAAGGCAAGCGAATTTTCCCACAGCAGATCTTGAGCATTTGGAAGATAGATTAAATATGTAAGTAAAGCCTATTAATTTTTGGGAAAGGACCTTATACTTACATTTAAGCAAAAACTATCCTTCTTTAAATAAAGCATTATATTGTAGGTGCTCACATTGTTACAAAAATACATTTTTTTTCAGATGCATTCAAAAACTAACGAATATTTCGAAGTACAAGAAAAGTATTTACCGTGTCTCTGAAAGTAAATATGACACTGTGAAGCAACTATAAATAAATAGCACAAAACAACCCAGTATTGATCCAAATGTAAATGACACAGTTGGAAATATTGTTTAATAAAACCACATCAGTGTTTTCAAATTGGAGTCTGCCATAAAAAAACAACCATTACTAATAAAGTTGATAGGAATTTAGGGCTTTAAATTAATTGACGTTCTGGTGCGAACAAAAACGTTGATGTTAATATCAATGTTAAGTGTTTTTATTTGTTGTTTAATAAGTAAAATCATTTATCAACATATTATGTATAACCGTATGTAGTTCTCTCCTCGCTTATTGCTCATTTTCCACTTAACGTCTATTACATAAATAATTTAAGCCTTACTTATCTATAAATTGTTTCAATCGTAGCCGGTTTACATGGACTCGCTTCACATAAAACAAAACACATATTTTAAAATGCAAATAAAAAATACTTTTTGATAATTTCAATTAATTGGTAGAATCGAAACAAAGCTTCACAATTGTCTAGCAAATAATTTAGCAAATTGTTTACAATAATTTACATTATACAAATAATTTAATTTAATTTAGTTTCGTTCAAATACAAACACAGGAGAAAAGGAAAAACCGAACAACATATTACAAATACACACGGAATAAGTTAACAACAAATTTTGTGGGCGTTTTTGTTTAGTAGTCATTCGTGTAAAAAAAATATATGCCTTATTACTAAGAGTTGCAATAGTATGTGTAAATGTATTGCTAAAAATACAATAAGAAAGCACTTGAATTTCTCTAATGACAAAGGCAACTTGGTGTTCTTTTGATTTCTATGTTACATTTCACACGCCGCGCCGCGCCGCCTCTCAACCGCTTCCCCGCTGTTCTCCACCGACAAGAAGCTGATTGCTGCGAACACAGTTCGGCTGCTGTCACACTTAACCGCTGCAACAACACAAATTGGAAAGGTTAATGTTAAAGCGAGATATTTAGTTATTGTAAAGAAAGTGAATAATATACATAAGCACAATTTTCAATATGTAAGTATTTGATGTATGTAGGTGTAAGGAGTGTGGTTTTGAAAAGAGCACGAGGAAAGCTACCAACAACAATTAGGCATAATGAGAGTGTAAAAAGAGAGAGCGAGAGAGGGAGTGATAGTCAGAGTTAGACAAAGACTGAAATCTTTAGGAGCACCAGCTGAAACAGTTATGTATGTGGGAACACATTTAGCGACAGGACAGGCAAAAGCACAATTCTTACTCTTTCGTTTCTCTTGTTTGCTGTTGTTGTTTGTTATGGTAGCTGTAGCTGCTGTTGTTGTTGTTGTTGTTTGTTGTTATTGTTGTAGTTGTTGACGCCGCTGTTGCCGCTGCTGATCGCAGGTCTCAGGGGTGTTGTTGTTCTTGGTTTTAGCTGTTGTGTTTTGAGTGCATATGAGTTTTATTGTTGCTGTTGTTAAGTGTGCGTGCAACTACATGCGCAAAATTCTCAGGACTTACTTTAAAAAGTCATTCATATTGATGTAATTTTTATAACTAAATAAAGAGAAATACATAAACATATATTTATATTTATATAATATAAGTAACAAAGAAAAACAAAAACATAAAACACAAATCATAATGTTAGGACACAATGCAAAGGGCATGCAGCGGGATGAGTTGGCGCAACGCAACAAAAACAAAAAAAAAAAAAAAAAAACAAAACAAAAGAAATACAACACAGTGGTGAGAGTGGAAGAGAGAGGGAGGAGGGAAGAAGTGACACAGTGGAGAACGCGTGTGAATGATTGGAGCACAACTCGTGCACGTTGAAACAAGAGTGTGCTAGTCGAGAGTGCCCGACTAGGCGATACCCTGTACCCAGCCGCACGCTATGGATAACTTCGGTGTTTTTTGTCGGATCTTCATAAAATTAAAAAAAAAAACAGTTCAAATGTGGCATCGAAATTATAGCTCCTAAATTGCTTAAAATATTATTTTTTTCGTTTATGATATTTGAGAGCGTTTTAATCCAAATTTGGTTGCTCCAGCTCTTATAATCTGTGAGATATGCTAACAAAAACCAAATCTTTAAATCGATATTTATCGATAACATTTCAATTGTCTAGCTCTGGTAGCCGGACGGACGGATATCGAATCAGCTCGTAGTCCTGGTCAGGAACACATATGATTTATGCCTCTATCTGCCTGTTACATACGTTTCTACAAAACCCTTATACCCTCCTTTTAGGTTCAGGGTATAGAACACGAAGACATATATGTACATGTACATATAGACAGAAGTCTACCTTTTGGCCGATGTGGTGCGCGAATAGGGATTCTGCAAGATCTTCGGGTGCGTTTCCATCACGCGCAGCAGCAAATTGTCCAGATAGTCCTCCAGCTCCTTGACGCGCTGGCGCTGCAGCAATGCTTCGTTCTCCATGCCGTTGGCGATCAGCATCAGTTCCTGCAACAGAGCGGGGGAGAGAGCGAGAGTCAGTAAAGGAGAGCCAGCCAAAGAGAGGTCACAACACGGCCAGCACACACCTCCCGGGACTTGCCATCGTATTTTTTGGCCAGCTGTGCAGAGATCTCGGACCGCCGCTCCGCATGCGAACCGGACTTCTCGTGGCCGATGATGATGCGCTCCGTGGACTTGGGACTGGGCGAGTTACTATCCGTATCATTTTGTTTCTCTGTAAGCGGGAGAGAGGAAGGTAAAGAATTAGCTAACGGGTAATACGAAGGATGGCGCTAAAGATGCATACAATGGGAGAATGAACCGAGTCAAACTACGAACTGGTTCCAGTTGCAAAAGCAAATCCACGGAACTAGCTGGCCTATAGTGTGTGGAGCCAGTTCATTATATTTATCCTCACGGGGAACTAGTTCATATTTAAATCGGAACTGAATTGGACTTTGTGCAGAAGTCAATCAACCTCAATTTTCTGGCTATTTCGCTCATTATTTATGATTGAAATCGAAAATGAAGCTAAGTAATTGAGTAATTGACGGAGTAATTATGATAATGGGTATCGGAACAAATTGGTTGCAGTAACCATGGGTTCACTTGGAACAAGAACTAGTTCGTGGCACAAAAGCACTGGGGCGGATGCAAAAACCCAACAACAAACCACCAAAAAAAAAAGAAAAGGCAAACAAGAATTAGATTTTAGATACAAAGGTGCACAAGAGACGGATGGAGCTTTAGAAAGCAGCGATAGTGAAAGCGAGAGATTTGATGACGAATGCGTAGGTAAGGAAATAAAAACAAAAAATGTTGGAAGCTTCAATAGGATGTGACGCAAAGATGACAGCTGATTCGGAAAATTGCTTGATTCGATTTTAGCTGCTTGGTTCGATTTTTGGTTGGTCGTTGAATCCGCGCCAGCGTTTCACATTGCAACATTGCAACATTGCGCACACACATGCCGCACTCCCCCGCGCCGCCGGACAGGATTTGATTTGATTTAATGCGAGGAACAAGATTGAGGTAAGTGTTGGTGGATTAGTGGCTGGATGGGTTTTGGCTGGGTGTTTTTTTTTTTTTTGTTTTCTGATATCTGGCTTTTGTGTGGTCGCTTCGGCCCGTTTGCTTTGTTATCAGGTATCAGTTATCAGTTATCAGTTATCAGTTTGTGGTGTCTGTTGGGTACAAGAGCTCACCTCGCTTGTTGCCGTACTTAAACTTGCCCAGTCGCTTCTCCCAGCGCTCGCCGCTGCCGCTGCCGCCCCCATTGCTGCTGAACTCCTTGGGCGACTGCTCGGGCGTTAGGAGATTGTGCTCTATGCTTGGATCTACGTCGGCCACGGCCATGGCCACGGCAACGGCAGCGGGAACGGCAGCGGGAACGGGAACGCCGTTGTCCTCTGCGATGGGCTGTGTCTTTGACGGCTGCTCCTCCAGGGAGGTGGAGCGCTTGGCGAAGCTCAGCAGTCTCTGGTCCTCTTCGCGCCGTTTGGCATCGCGCCGGCGCTGCTCCTCCTGCTGCAGCTCCAGCTCCTGCTGCAGCGCCGCCTCCTCTTCGCGCAGCCGCTGCTCGTTCAGGCGCAGCTCGGCCTCCAGGCGCGCATCTTCCTCGGCGCGTCGCTGGCGCGCAGCTGCCTCCTCGGCGGCAGCCTCTGCCTCCGCCTCGGCCTTCGTGACCCGCGGCTGCGGCGTCGGCCGCACGCTCGGCAACGGCTCGACCGGATTCGATCTGGCCACCGGCTCGTCCGCGAAGATGGCGGTGCTGTTGCGCTGCTCGAACTTGGCGAAGCTCGCGTTGAACGAATCAAAGTTGCGTGGCTCCAGATCGGGCGAGAAGAGCGAGTTGCCGCTCTTGCTGTTCCTTGCCGTTTCCGCTGATGGCAGCGGCAGCTTCTGCGGCTCCGCCTCCACCCGTTGCTGCTGCTGCTGCTCCTCCTCCTCCTCCTCCTCCTCCTCACTGTCCGATGAGCTCGAGGAGGAGCTTGGCGCCGGTGGCGGCTCCTCGGTGGTCGCCGGCAACGGCACGCGCGTCTCCCAGCTGCGACGCTTCAGGGAATCCGTGCTGCCAATCTCCAAATACTTGCCGCCACCATACAGCTTCGATTCCCACTCATCCACCTGCACGGGCGCCACCTGGACCACCTGCGGCGGCGTCGTCGTCTCCAGTTGCGTTTGCCCATCCCCCTCGCGATCCAGTTCTCGTGCCCGTGCCCGTTCCCGCTCCCGTTCCCGTTCCCTTTCCCGTTCCCTCTCCCGTTCCCGTTCACGTTCCCGCTCCCGTTCTCGCTCCCGCTCCCGCTCCAAGTCCAGCTCTTGCTGGGTCTGCTGCGTGCGCGGCGGCTTTGAGGGAGGCGGCAGAGTGCGCGCACGAACGCTGAAATCGAGCTCAAGCTGTTCCATCTCCGCTACGATTGGATCCTCGTCGAGTGTCTCTTGCAATTTGGGCTTACCTCCGTTGAGTTTCCCCTTGGGGCCGCCGTTTCCATTGCTCAGCAGCGGCGACGGATTGCGCGGAGCGAAATTGTTTGGGCCGCCGCCCGTGGACGATGGCGGCTGCAGGCCGGAGCGCTGGATGTTGAGCGAGCTGCCCGAGCTCTTGTGCGACAGATTGTCGAACACAAACTCGTCCTCGTCCTCGCTGATGACGCCCGGATCGGCTTCGCCGGCACGTTGGCCGCGCCGGCGTCCACTGCCGCCGCCGCCCAGTTGCGAGGAACTATTGGGCGTGCCGATGCTGGCAAAGGAGCCGCTGAACGAGCCGCTGTCGTCGCCGTCGGCGTGCTTCTTCTTGCTACGTATGTGCAGCTTGGAGCTGAGCGAGCCAGCCAGCTTCTTGATGCTCTTCCGCTTCTCGCCCTGGCCAATCGAGAGCAGGCTGCCGCCCACAGAACTGGCCAGCTGGCCAATGGAAGACTTGTGCTTGTCCTTCTTGCTCAGATCCGTCAGTGAGCCCGATTTGACAACGAACGCGATGCGCACCTCCAGTTCGCCGCGCTCCTTGTTCTTCTTCTCCTTGCCCGGCTTGCTCTCCAGCTTGAACCACTTGGCACGCGGCCTGTCGTAGACGTCCATGTCCTTCAACGGCAGCGTCGCCTGTCCGAGGAACTCGTCGATGCCCAGATTATTGCGGTGCAGGCATGTCAGCGTCAACTCCGCCCGATTGCCCTGATCCGGAATTTTGCTAAGAACGAGAAAGGGCATTAATAAACATACCCACACACATAGATTACGCATATATTTGATTGGACTCACAGCTCGCACTCCTCGTTCCAGTTGACGCTCGTCTCGGCCTTGTCCTTGACCGATGTCTGATACTTCTCCTTGCCCAGGGCGATTGTGACAAAGCAGTTGTTGGTGCCATTCTTGCCCTTGGTCAAAAGACCTCGCGCACGCTGAACTGCAAATAAAAGATGGGGCTTAGAGAGTTTCTAGCTTGGTTACTGGATGATCTAGTGATGAGCAATAGGTAGCCATACGCAAATACACTCACATAGACACTTGCCAAAGAACTAACCAAAAGTATGAAAATCGCATGGGAAGGCGCTCAACACTCCAAAGAATGTTAGTGTATAAGAGCCATGATATTAAATTACTTGACACATCACTATGCAATTAAAATCTGCCTTGAGAATTGCATAGAAAGGCATAGAAAAAAGAAACAAAAAATTGTTGAAGAAGTTGCGAATTATATAAATACATATACATTATATATATATATTAATACAATTTCATATCTTTCAGCTGTAACCGAAAATGGCGAACAGGCCCCGAAGAATGTCTTAATTTTGATTTGCCGGTCTTCATATCCGGCAGCTGCGTCAACAACAACAGCAACAGCGACAAGGTCTCGATGATATGTCGCCAAAAATCCAAATCCAATCCAAGCGAGCCAAAATTCACATAGATTGTGACTCAGTTCTCGTCTCGCAATCGGCGACCCAAAACCGAGTTTCACTTGAGAGCGCCTCGTGACCTCGACGAATCTAAAACCCAAAACCAAAAGCAAGACCAAAGCCATAGTCACAGCTATAGCAGTAGCAATATAGTCGGCGCATCCGGCTGATATGGAAACCGCAGAAAATTTGCTTTTTGGCATTTGTAGTGCGCAGAAAGTCGCAGCATTGTCTTGGAGTCAAGATGGGTCCGTCGGTTCCAGTCCAGTTACATATATGCATAGCCAATTGAAGAAGAGACTCCATTTCTCAGCTCTAATTATTCATAAATATTCAGACATCCATGAGTTCACCAGGAATACATTATTAGGCTTGAGAGCATATGTACTATATACATAGTAATAAAAGTCATTTTAGATATGTCATCTTTTGTGTAAATTAATAAAACGGATCTTAAAACCAATGCCAAAGTTTGGCAATGAAAATCAAAAAATAAGAAATATATATCATCTTATCTTACATAAAATGTAGTATAGCAATTAATAAAGCAAATTTAAAATCTACATTTATATACGGTTTTTTTTTTTTTTAGTTTATATTCGATACTCGAAAATCCAAGTAAAATAGCCACATTACGTTTTTGCCCTTTATTCAAATTTTGAGAACTGGCTGATAAGCCTGTTGGCTAAAATCAGTTATAATTAATTTGTTCACAATTTTCCAGTTTTCAATTGTTGTATTTTCGTTTTTTAACCAATCGACTCACAATGACTTTTGCCTATTGATTATTGCATGGTTATTCAAATGTGCTTTGCACAAATTTGTTGGCGCAACGCAAATTGCGCAAATTTCAGACTCGTAACAACAACAATTACAAGGCGTAAAGTGAAAAGCGTTCAATAGAAAATCAACGAAAACATTTCTTTGTTGTTGCTTTTTTTTCTCTCTCTCTTTTTTGAGCCAGTCTTGGAAATTTGTTTGCCTTTTTACTGTTTTGCTCATTACGAGTGAAAGAAGTGACGGCGACTGCAAAAGTCGCTGCCTTTTGCCCACTGTGGGCGTCTTGACGCCGAATAATTATTATTACATTAACAGTTGTATTTTTTTTTTCTATTTCAGACCCGCATTCATCACTTGTTGTTGTCGCGTCTTTCTTTGGACACATAACTTAAGCCAATTTGGGAAGTTTTTGCGACGGCATCGCCAGACCCTCTCTCAGTCAATGTACATAGATAAGTATGTACACATACATAGACATGTACATATGTATCTATATAATTGAGGTTAAAGACAGCCGGCAACGGGACACAGTAAAGAGCAATAGATGAATGGATGATGATGGGCCAGAATGTATCCAATTTCTATCGATAAACCGGTTCCAATGAGGCGCCCAGTGCAATCTCGTGCATGCGTCCGTTGTATCTAGAGATGGGCGCATGTCGCATTCTATATATGTATATATTCATGATAGGTTTGTATTTGAAAGATGAACTTAACAATTTTTAGAGCATTCTTTACAATTGGTTTTTACTTTGTAATTATTATTTTTTATTATTTATTACTGTGTACTTATTATTTTTTAAAATAATTTTTGGCGTCTTGTTGAGTCGTGCGTGTTCGTGTCACGAGCGTCCCAACTCTAATTTCATCAGCAGGGAGAGGCATGCAAATGGCTGCCACCAAAATAGAAATGGCAAAAGGTAAATGCCAAATGGCAAAATATGCCAAACAGCGACAAAAACAAAACGAAGCGAGTGGAGCAAAGAGAGCGGCGGTGGCGGCAGAGTGACAACATCGCTGAGAGTGAGCAGTGAGCAGCAAGGGAAACCGTTAAGTTGGTCCGCTGTTTTATTTATTTTTGTTTTTGTTTTTTTTCTTTGCCCGCTTCTAGAGGCACGCAGGCTGCGGCTTTCGTTAATACGGCCACACAGTCGGCATCGTTTTCGCTTTTTGAGTCACGCCGTAAAACCGAACGAATTGTTCGATCGTTCGATCTTCGGCATTTTATGGCCTGCCGAACAAAATAATGTTGTGTGCCCAGAGCACTTTTTGCACTTTATGCTGTTCGCATTTCGAACTGTTAATGGCGATGAGCGTAAGGGGAATATGGGGGGGGAGGGGGAGGGGGAAGCAACGAGCGGCGCTACAAAAGCATTCGACACGTAATTGCGTGCTTGTCGAGAGCAAACAGAAGCCCAAGTCGGCAGCGCGCTGGCGTCATCAATAAATTGTGGGCAAATAGACAAACACACCCACACAAGCGCACACACACGTACACAGGGGTGAGAGAGAGAGAGAGCGTGAGACGCAACGGTAGCAGCAGGTGGATGAATAGTGGGCAGCCATTGTCATAGAGCCGCCGCAAGTCAAGCAAAAGACTCAATGTTAAAGTAGTTAATGTTTACTGTATATATATAACTATAAATCTTTAAAAAGCGTACAACATGAAATGTTAGGTTTGAAAACTGAGTTTTGTCTTTGCAAAAGCATAAAATAAAAGCAAGTTTTTGAACCGAACCGCTTTGAACCCGTAACTCCAGTGTTGTCAAGGCATGAACTGAACCTTAAACCAAACCAGGTTTCCAAAAATTCAGCCACACCTAAGCGCGAATCGAATCATATTTCTCTTTAAATGGTTCAGTTTAATTTGAGCACTTTGGAACATTTCAAAACCAAAAAAATCTTTTGATTAAAAAAATCACGTTTGTACCTCGAACTTCTCGCAGTTGTACAACCGCTTGAAAAGTGTGTGGGCACATATGTGAAAGTAAGCCAATGCTAAAAAACCATAAAAAAAAAGTAAATAAAAAGAAAAAAAAATTAATTGTGGAATTCCTAAAAATAATGTCGGTGTTCCAGTTCCATAAAATATTAATTCAAGGCGGAAGGAAAAGATCACTGCAGACTGCAAATCTCAACCTTAATATCTAAAAAAAAAAAAAACTGAAGATTGTCTGCGCTAAAGAATTACTTCGGTTTTACTTTTTAACAACGGTTGACAGCACTTGGCCATATATATGTATTTACATACATATTTACACAAAGCGGCAATTGGTCAACAAATCATTAATATGCAAAAAACCACAAATAACCGAAAGTATTTAAATATGTTGAGCCTGTTGCATGCCATGAGCAACAATTCCTGGGAAGATTACGTAAGGAGCAGTTTAGAAATACATTTGCGGTTGCTTTTGCAGTTGTGGCTTTTTTTTTTTAAAGAAAAACCTAAGATTTAACTTTTTTGGTTTGGAAAGCCTTCTTCGGATTATTGTTAAAATATACACATATTTTTCACCTGTTAGTGCAGCTCAAAAACAAAATGGGCAAATATCTTTTAGAGCACACACATATTTTACCTTAAATTTATGTAAATTTAAATATAAAATTTCATAGTAAATGCTCAACAACTGTTCAGTTTTGGTTATCTGTGCAGCTACTTAACAAAATTCTCCGCCCAAAACGATAATATATTGGAATTTTAATTTTAGGTTCGGTTCCACACTCACCTAACTAGCTATACGTGCGTGTGTGTGTGTGTATATATGAACAAACAGGTATACATAAGTGTAATATATATGTACATATGTTTGCTTATTGTCAATTACTTGAATGCTTCACCTGACCCGCGCTCACACACACACAAAGGTAAATATACACACATTTATGCATTGTGACTATTGCACCTTTTATAATGTCCGATTCCATAGAGAGAACGACGACAATAGCAAAAGCAACAAATAAGTATGCTTTAATCAAGGTTTGCACAACCTAAAGATACCCTGTCGACCAGATAGAAAGCAACTAATCGTGATTGTTTTGTAAATATATTCACAAATATGCATATATAACTTGTAAATATACGAATTTGTATATGGGGATTTATTGATTTATAGTTGAAATAGTTGAAATTAAAAAAATATATATACAAACATATATTATTGAATGACTTTCTTTTATTAAATTTTATTTTATTAAATTTTCGAGAGTTGGCAATATTTACGCTTGTTTTATAGATCTAAAGTCAAGTTTAGTGTTGCCCCAACTGATATTGACATCCGTTGGTATAACCTATTGTACAATTACAGGGTACAATAACAACAACAATGCAATTGTCGACAAATTGTCGCATTTGTGTTGCTTTTGCTCTTTTAACATTTTGTTGGCCTCTGCTTCTCTCGAGGAGGTCAAAACTTGAGGTTAATTAATTTTTATGAAATCATTGCCAAGTGCTTTGGCTGTGTGTCTGCCCCGTTCCTGAAATTTCTTTATGATATTCTGCTAATGCACTTAATAAATTTATAACAGATTGAATGTGCGAGTAATTTAATAAAATTGCATTGCGATTACATCATTGCTCATCATCATCATCATCATCATTATCTTCTTATTATCTCTGTTTTCGTACTTTTTCAAGTGTTTTGTAGGCGTCTTAAAACGCGCAAACAATTTGACAAAGACGAAAAAACCCAAAAAAAAAAACAAAGATGAAGAAAATTGTACTTGCGACAGTTAACAGTGGCTGTCGACCGTTAAGAGCCAAGCGACCTTATTAACGGCGACATTGGGGGGCTGCTGTTTCTCCGCATGCAACACCTTGGCGCCCCCACCTCCTACTCCTCCGCAGTAAAAGTCGCATTACAAATGTAAAAATGTAAAAATTCCCAACACGCACTTTGAGTTCGCTGTTCTACTTTCGACTGCGTGTGGAGGCAAAAGTGGGCGTGGCAGCTGCCAAGACAGCGAACAGAGAACGACGATGATGATGATGATGTTGATGATGATGATGACGGCTGCTGCTCCCGAGGCCAATGCTCCTCACGGCGTAGTTCGCTGCTCGCCGCCTCGCATGCTAATGAGCCAATGTGCCAGAGCAGCAGCTGCATTTGAGATACAGATACAGATACACACACACACACACACACACTCAGCGATACAGTTCCGAATGTTTTTCGAATTGGCTGCGCTTCGGTTTTGGCTCGGTTTCCGTTGGCATTGGACTACCCCGCTTTATTACGTATTTCCTAATTGTCACCTCGCGCTTCCAATGGCTTTAAGCCGGCTTTGAGCTTGGGGTTTCGGTGGCCACCAAACGCGGCTCCAGCTGCTCCAAATGGGTTACCCTTCAATTCAATTTGACTTGTGCAATATCTTTCTTGCCGTGGCGCGCAAAAACAGAGGCAAGAGGGTACAGTTATTTTTGGCATGCCGCAGAAGGTTTTTGAAATGCTAAATACTAAAAAAATATCCAAATACCAAATTTGGTGACTCTAGCTCTAAAATAAGGAGGTCTTCAGTAATCTGTCAGATTTTGTATATATGTAACTTAAAAACTGGGGGGAGATACTAATATTAATTGACGAGTATATATATGCCTAATTTCAGGTCTCTAGCTAAAGGTATTTTTTTCAGGGAATATATTTTCAACTGATCGTTTCAATATTTAGGCTATATCCATAGGCATGCCGTTGCATTTCTGGTGTTCAAATGGAAATACCCTTCGTCAAAATACCCTTGCTTTGGCTAATGACTATTCATATTTCTTTGTTTGTCTGTTTCCCAAAACAATTATTAACTATAATAGAAGAACGAACCGACGTGCCACACACAAAATTAACCAGAGTATATATAACATTTATTTATAATTTGAATGTGAACTCTTCAAATTACAATGACTCCCTCTCTCTCTCTCTCTCTCTCACACACACACACAGTGGTTGCCCGTTAGAAGAGAACAGCATTTGTTAATAAACATCAGCCACAATTAGCCGCAATATCATAAACTACAGCTGCAACAACAACATTAATAGCATGCTGAGATCGTGCGAAAATGTTGATTTATAGCTCCCCACTATGAAGGAAAAAGAAAACTAAACAAAACATACTTGGAACCACTCCTCCGATAGCCCCGAACGCAACTCTGCGCGGCCTTTGCTTTTCTTTAGTTTTCCTTTGCTTTTCTTTAGTTTTGAATGCATTGCATTTCGTTTAGATGTTGCTGTTGCAGTTGCAGTTGCTGCTATTATAATGCATTTGTTGCATGCATTCAAACTGCTTATAAGAAAATTTAAAAAATTCAAAATACCCTATACCCATTAAAAATGGCGCAAAGGGTAGTATGTACTTGTCGTCGGCAGAGTGGAGGCAATTTGCACTCGATAAAGTTTTGAGCACTGTGAAAACTAGAGGCTTACAATTACGAACTTAGATGAGTTTGAGTTTGTTTCAAGCCATCGATAAATATCGATTCTCAACTTTGAGGCCTCGCGATTGAAGATGCCGCCTTTTGTCTCTTACATACATTGACACAAAACCATTATACCCTGCACAATTTCAATGGGTTCAGGGTATAATTAGTTCGTAAATGCATTACAACAGTACAGGGTATCTGCTAGTCGAGCTTGGTTGCTGCTTCAATATGAAGGAGAGGCAACGAAGTGCATGTGTTTCAATTGTCGGACACGCAGAGACAATTGCATGTTAATGTCTTTGACTTAATGCGAAAGGTCAAATAAATTTTGAATGCAACTTGCGCATGTCATAAAGACAGAGAGAGAGAGAGAGAGAGAGGGAGAGAGGGAGAGCGAAGGTGAGAGGGGGCGCTTTGGCCGCTGCTCAAGAAGAATGCATCCAGCTGTTGGCAGTTGGCAGCAACTGCTAAACTGGAAATCAATTGATGCGACAGGAGGCGGAGTTGAGCTCCGATTTCAGACCTGTTTCGTTCGCTGCACTTCTGTTATTCGCCGGGAAAAATAGTCGCTAACTGGGTCGGGGCAATGAAACGTAACTGTTTCGCATTGGTGCATCCAACGGCGATTGCGGCAAGAATTTTAACTATATCTCTGATTAATATGCTTCTCGTAGCGGATTTGCCCATTATCTATAATAGCTAGACATTTTGTCATTTTTAAATATATATATATACATATGTATATTCGGTTGGGATTGCAAAAAATGCCTGCCTGTTGATATGAGCCTATAGCCCTCTCTCTCTCTCTCTCTCCCCCTCTTTCTCCAGTTAGCTATCGCCCTCTCGTTTAGCTCTCGCAACCGATTTGAGCTCGTGCAATGAAAACGTCATCTTACGCTTATCTACAAATAAATTTGAACTATCTGATCTATTTAGACATAGTTCTTTAGATAACCTATCTAATCAAGTGTTTAGTTTATAAAAAGCTGTATGTACCAAAGGTTCAAACTGTTATACTGTTATAATACAAAGCAGACAGAAATACCGAACTCCAGGCATCCGATAGATCAACTGCGTTATACTTCATGCGTAAATACATATATATATAATATAATATATAGATATCTGTTGAACTAAAATAACTCGATTGTTGTTTTTTTGTGTTTTATCTTCTTTTATAATATACACTTATTTGGCTTTTTAATTTAATTCCGATTCCGAAATAAAAGCTGAATAATAGCTTATAATTAAAAATAATTAAAATATGGTTTGTTAAATAGATAATTAACTCCAAATTGTTTGTTTTTTTTTTTGTAACTACATTAACCAAATTGCCAAATACCTAATATCTATTATCGTAATATAACAGATCCCTGTTAATCAACCGATTTTCTTATATTCAATAAAATGTTGACCTTGCTCGATAGTGTATTTCGTCTTCTCTTTGCCGAGTTACACCAAATTTCGAATGGAAATTGAAATTAAAATGGTATGCAGATACATGTAGTGTTTATACCCTTGCAGAATGTACATCGGCGGGTATATTGGGTATACAATACTATTTAAATAGCTTCAATGGAAATAATTAGTCCGAAATATAGTTGGTTTTGTTTGTGTAACCAAGTATTGAAATATAATGCAAATCTGTTAAATGTCGCAATTTATAATTTTTTGTCGATATTTCACATTTCTTACATATCGATAAATGTCTATATTAAGTCATCGATTATAAGAGAGGCAACTTAAGATGTTCGCCTTTAGAAATGTATCCAATGCTCTTTCTAAGTCCTACAAATTTGATTAAGTTCGGACATTTAACTTGGAAGTTGTTACGACCGCTACCGGGTGAGTGCAGGGTATCACCAAGCCGGACACGCCCGACTAGAGCACTCTTGCCACTTTGTTGTTTTTGGGATTGGTCATGTTGCGTGCGTTGTTTTTGTTGTTTGTGCTTTGTTTCTCACTTTGGCGGTTGCTCAGTGGAATGTTTGTTTGTTTGTCTGCCTGGTTGATTGGTTAGTTTGATGGTTTTGTTGGTCTGTTTAAAAAGGCAGCGCATTGCGCAATTTTCCTTGTTGTTTTTATTGTTGTCGGGCGAGTGGCCAGCAAGAATTTATGGCTAAAACTAACGCACGCAATTAGACGGCAGCAAATTGTGAAAACAGCAGCCAACTTCTAAAAACAGACGACGACGCATTACAAAGTACAAACCATGCACCCAGAAACGCCGGATTTATGCACGCACTGGGGAATGTAACGGAAAGAAATGTGTGTGTATGGGGGGGGAGGGGGAGGGGGAGGGGGGAGCAACAAGGGAGTGCCAGTCGCCAGTGGGAGCGTTCTCATTACTTAGGCCGGGAACCCATTAAAGTGGAGGAGAAACCAGAAGCCATCAACTAAATTAACCAAATAAAATGTAAAGATAACAATACAGATCGCATAGAAACAATCAGAGCCACATACATATATATACATACAGTTATTTTCCAAGACAAAACCCAATTATTCAAGAATTGGGGACAGCATAAATTACGTATTTTCGTCTTTTATAAATCCGGAATACTTTTAGAACATTTGCCCGGTTGTGAACCGAACCGGTTCAATAAATTTGAAATGCAAAAATCGAATCTTGAACCGAACCAGGTAAACGCACCAAATCTAACGGCAAGGCATTCTTGTTTATTTTTAGTTTGGTATTTTACTTTTTGAATTAATTTGTTCTTTCTTTTAACAAGTGAATTTATTTTGATAGTAGAAATCGTTACCAGAAACAGCTGTGTGTGTGTGTGTGTGTGTGTGGGTGTTTGAGGCTTAGACTAATGAGGCGTGTGCTCATCGCAAGTGCAAATATTGAAACTAGACTAACAAAAGAGACAGAAACAGATATTCGTATTATTTGAATGCGGGAAGCCTGAAGTGAAGATTGGACAACGGAGGCAGGGAAGCGAGAATGCAAACAATGCCGAGAGACAGACACGAGAGCAGAACAACAACAACAGGTAGCCAGCGGATTTGTTTATTAATTGACGTCAACGGCTTCTTCTGCCTTTTGGAAGGCTACAACAACTTTGTCACAAAGTTGGCAATACTGTTAAGGTTGATATAAAAAAATATATTCTATTTTCTATATATATTTATCAATATGAGCCCAATAAATTTCGTATTTGGTTTATTTTTATAACAAATAAAAAGCCAAGTGTTTCCATGGAAACGAAATAATATATAGAATATAATATATATATGTGCATATATAAACAAACAAAAAAGGGAAAATCCAGAGGAGATACTATATTTACATTAATTATCAAGCAAAGAATTTGGAATTGGTGAATTGTTTTTTCAATACCTTACATTTTCATATTCTGAAAGGGGCATAATTCATATGTAACAGACAGACCCCACCGAGTACATATATTCTTGATCTGAACGACTACGTGAGTTGAAGAATTGAGTGTATGGCATTTTGTGACGAAGGATATTGAACAGTATTTTATCAATTAAACAATTAAACTTGCAGTTTTTCCAAAATGTTGTAGAACACGATAGGAAATAACTCCAAAGGACTAATGTAGCTGATTTTTAATGCTTCCTGTATATATTCCTGTGTATATACTTCGTCACTAGAGTTAGCGTTAGAGCATTTGGGCTTCGGCTATCTGCCGTGTTGTTTAATTGCTGGATTTGTGGTCTGTGCAAATACGCAAATACATATGTTGAAAGGTAGACAAGTATGTGTGTGTGTGTGTGTGTGTGTGTATAATGTGGAGAGAGCAGCAGTTGGGGGATTGGGGAATTGTCCAAGTTCAAGGTAGAAAGGCAGACGCAAAAGGACAAACAACGACAAAACGAAAACTTCAATCAAGCAGATGACAAGACACCAAGCTGTTTATATGTGTGTGTGTGTGCGCTTATCAGTGTGGCTATATGTATTTGTGCATTATCTGGTTTATTTGCAGGCGCGAGCTTTTCAACAATTCGTGAGTCATTTACCTATTCATCTGTGGTAAATACATTCGTATATCTACATTTACAAAGATACATTTGTTCGAATGCACATGGTCATTAAAACTATACTATATGCAATATTTGCAATTGCTGTTCATAATTATAATAAACAACAACACAAGCACAGCAGCGTGTGACGGAAAAAGAGAGCGAGCGCCAGAGAGAGAGAGGGAGAGAGGGAGAGAGGGAGAGAGAGAGAGAGAGTAACTTGCGCAGGTTTTGCCATTTTGTCACGAATCACGAATCTGAAATTTAGCGCTGATTTCTCATTGACATTCAGCCATGAAGGCAACAACACAAAAACATAAACATGCCCAATACAATGGTTGGCGAAAAACAAACACAGCCACACACACTCTCACACACACGCATACGCGCAAGAATGCGACAAAGAAGAAAAGGCGGAATCAAAATAAATCAAATATGCGCGCCATCAGCGAACAACACTGGGAATCAATCAGCAAAAAATGCTCTAGCCGAGGGGAGTCGACTAGGAGATACCCTGAAACTGACAGTAAACACACTCAAATGCCTGTTGCATTTGGATAAAACCAGTATACCCTTTTTACCCACTGGCAATAGGTTTAGGGTATCAAAACATGCTATTAGAATTGAAAGAGTTAAAAATGGCTATTTATTTTGTTACTTTTTCGACACGCGCGATGAGTAAGCGTCGTCTTACACCAAAATAAAACAATTATCGCATGAGCAATGGAAATGGCAAATAAATACATAATCTTATCAACGCAACATACCGCTGATACTGGGCTAGAGCAAAAATAGGGGCAAACAAAAAAAGAGAAAACCGGGAAAACTTGCAGCAGCAGCAGCAGCAGCAGCAGCAGCAGCAGCGAGCAGAGCGAGGGTCATGCGTCCGCGTCGAAAACAGAAAAGTGAAATTTCAAACAAGATGTTGGTAGGTTACAATGCTTTTCACCACAATATAAATAAAAAGTAAAAATAAAAAAACCCAACACACACACATCTAAATCCACAAGTTTGTGTAGATGTTGGTGTTGTTGTTCTTATTGCCGTTCAACCGTAAGCCGTTTACAATAAGAAGCATAATGCGCAATTTGACCAATTAATTGTATTTAAAGAGCAGTTCAATTGGCTTTGGGCTTTAATATGACAATTTTTATACAAACACTCTCGAACTCACAAGCACACACACACACACACACACACTAAACCAGTTTTAATTTTAATGCGTTATTTTAGGAGCGTCTCTCTGAGTAATTCTACCTCCTCCAAATGTTATTTATGCAACGGCATTTGCAAGTGTGACCAGCTGACAGTTGAGCAAGACAGTGAGTGAGTGTGAGTGAATGAGCAACAACACCTGCACTTACCAGTTACACTGCAATGTGTTGGACTCCACATAGCGTTTAGCACCCGTTTACAAATATCAAATTCGTGTGTTATGTGGATTTATTGAGGAGCTGTTTGAGTAGGGCAGGGGCAAGCTGTTTATTATGCACTGGCGCGCATCAATATTTGAATGAACACTGCAGCAGCAACCAAAAAAACATGCACACACTTGTTCGACGCGACGCGTTTATTGTTGTAAATCTACTCTGCTGAGAACCAAACGGAAAAAAAATAAATAAGGCGTACACAGGCTACACGCGTCTGCCCTGCAACACTGCTGTATGTGATGTCTGAAATGAAACTGGCAATCGATGCCACCACTATCGATATGCCAATTTGTTTGTACTAAAAAATACCGGCAGCGTTTATGGTCAGCCTAGCGAAAATCTCAAATCTATCGAATATCATTCGATAAGCGTCGTTGCAACACTCGCGCTCAAAACTGCAAAAGCATTGCTGCACTTTTTAAATTGCATCGCTTGCCTCGCAAAACCAGTTAACTCTTTCGTTGTTTGTTTTTCGCAATTTGTACAGTTGCCATAATGGAGCCTATGACACTCGGCAGTCCCGTCAGCAGTCCCGGCAGCAATCAAAGCCAATACCTGCCGCCCTTTCTCATGGGCGACTCCCAAGCCATGACGCCCCACAACAACACGCTCTCCCCAAAGCTGGGACGCTACAATGTGAGCTTCGGTAAGTGCGCCCCCGACCCCAAATACTCGTGTTGCGTTAATGTGAAGCTTATCTCGTTGCCAGCAGCTTCCTCGCCGAGCGGCAACACGCCGCAGGACATGGGCTACAACAACAGTTACAACCAGCAACAGCAGCAGCAGCAGCAGCAGCAGCAGCAACAACAACAGCAGCAGCAACAACAGCTGCAGCAGCAACAGCAGCTACAGCAGCAACAACAGCAACAACAGCAGCAGCAGCAGCAGCAGCAGCTGCTCAATCGCTCGGGCCTGGGCACACGCACACTCTTTGCCGGCTCCGGGACTGTGAGTGCAAACACCAGCCACCAGGCCGGTCCGCCCACGCAGGGCCTGTTCGATTCGCTGCGCAGCGAGCAGATGTGCGGCACGCCGCAGCGCACGCTGGGCATGCTGCAGACGTCGCATCTGAATAGCTCCGGCTACAGCCTCAATCAGAGCTGCCATCCGCCGACGACGCAACTAAACGATTCGTATGTGCCCAGTGCGCCCAATGCCGCCAACGCGTCGATGCGCGCCCTCTGCTCGCCGCTGGGCGCCAACATGTCGCCCATGGCAATGGCCCATACGCCGCAGGCGCGCAACGGTGACTTTTGGGTAACGATCTTTGGCTACTCGCCGGGCGCCAGCTCGATGATTCTGCAGCACTTCACCATGTGCGGCACCATTGTGGATGTGGTGCACGCCCCGCAGAACGGCAACTGGATGCACGTCCGTTTCGCCTCGCGCATCGAGAGCGACAAAGCCTTGAACTACAACCTGAAGGTGATCGCCAGCAATGTGATGGTCGGCGTCACGCGCTGCACCGACGACACCATCATCGACAAGGAGAACGCCAAAATGGCCGCCGCCGATGATGTCGTCCAGTTCAAGCCGAAGGTGCGTCCGCTCGCACAGCAATCGTACAACAGCGCCCAGTCGGAGACGCATGTGTCGCCCAATCGCCATGTGCCCCAGAAGAGCACCGGTTTGGTGAACAAGGCCATGGATCTTATCTTCGGTTGGTGATCAATGGGAACAAAAAATAAAACACAATTCGTTTGGCTAATTGTTCTTGCGAAACCGGATTCAGCTTCATACATTTTTTTCAAATCGTTTGCAACACAAGATCCTAATGCGTACATTTATAAAATATATATATATATAGAAATAGATATAGAAATGGTATTATTTTGCTTCACACACAGGTGCCACGTCCCGCCCGCCCCTCGCTTATACATTTCGCTACTGCCGCGGCCCTCATTTGGGCTCCACCTGTGCGGTCTCCAAGTCCTTCATCTTCGGATAGCTGATCGAGCGGCTGTCGAGCTTGGTTTGTGCCCACAATATCAGCTTGAGCAGAAACATCATTTTTGGCGTCGAGTCCTCGCTGTGCTCGCACCGCAATATAGCCGCGTTCAGCTCGCTGGCGATCTTCTGTCTGTACGACTGCTCCAGCAGATCAGAGAAGGGGCTCTCCTGGGGCTTCTCGAACGCCAGCAGTGCCAATGTGCGCTCCAGCTCGAAACGGATTTCGTCGCCCGACTCGGACAGCTTGGACTGGGCAAAGGCCAGTGCCTCCTCGACCTTGCCGGCCCTAATTAGCTCGATCAGCTGCAGCTGCTGCAAGTGAAAGAACAAATAGAGCTCGCTGCTGAGCAAATCCGGGTGCAGCTGGTTCACCAGCTGGGTGGCCTCCTCAATGCGACCGGCCTGGACCGCCTCGCGTATCAAGATGCGATCATCCAGGCTGCTCAGCTCAACGCTCGGCTCCAGTTCGGCCTCGTGCTGGAATTTCTCGGCCGCCTCCTTGAAGCCCTCTGCAAATAGCAATGAATGCATATAAACCTAGATATGTAGTTGTGGCTGGCTGCTCACCTGTCACCAGGTAGTTCATAATCAGACGGTTCATGTCCGCCTGCTTGAACGGGAACTGCTCCAGTCGCTGCAACCATTCATCTTTTGAAATGGCCTCGCTTTTCTCATTGTAGCTCATTTTCTTGTTTTTCCGTATTTTGCCAATTTTGAGGCCGTTATTTGTAACCGTTGGGTGCACTTAATTAGTTGTTGTTGTACGTCTGCTTTGTTCTCTCCACCACACTGCAGGCACAATTTCGGTATTATTATGATTTTGCACTGCACAAATTTGCTTTATTCTTTATGCAGTTTGTTTTCGGACAAAGCCAGTGCTGCCGTCACCTCAAAGTTAGTGATGAGCCTTTGCGATGCACCAGTGAGCTATCGAATAGGGTTCGATATGTGACTAGTGTCGATGTTAATTTCATTTAATTCTTACGAGGGTTTTGCTTGCAGGTATAATTGGGGTATTATTATTTAATTTACTTTATTCCTTAGTTATTGGTTAGTTTTCGCATAAAGACAGTGGTGAGTCTTTGCAATGCACCAGTGAGCTATCGATATAGGATTGGATATGTGAGTAATGCCGATGGTAATTTTATTTAATTTCTTTTATTCTTACGAGCGTTATGTTTACAGACACAATTGCGTTATTATTCTTTAATTTACTTTATTCTTTAGTTATTGTTTGGTTTGCGCACAAAGCCTGCTGCGATATGCATATGTAGAGCTATCGATATTCGATATATCTGTAATTGCGCTGTAATTTAAATTCGTACATCAAACACAATTATAGGGATACATTAACTTAAGGAATTGTGGCAATTCTAATTAAATATTTAAATCACCAAATTTAGAATGGATAAAATGCGACAAAATCCACCCAAATAGAAGTGCAAATTCTGTTTTCGCTCCTCTGATCAGTTATTTATTGAATCAGTTGGAGCATCTAATATTTAGAGTATCATATGTGAGGGGTCTGTGGTCAGGTTGGCCAACGCCTCTTAATCGGCTGCCCCGGCAAATGGCAGTCAGTTCTTCCGATTGCCGCGCCGTCGCATGGACGCAGTGCACTTGGGACAGTACCATTTGCCCTTGGGCGGCTGGGTGATGCCCACGCACGGATAGTGGAACCACTCGAAGGGGCAGGCGTCGTTGTCGCAGGCAACCATGTCACCGTAGGATACCTGATTGCAGGTGCAGTAGCGCGGCTCGTTCGGATCATAGGACCACTCGCCCTCGTTGGTCTGCTCGACAACCAAGCCGTTCTCGCTGATGGTCAGATTGGCGCCCGGCGCCAGTGCGGCGGTGGGCAGCCCGATCCCGGTCGCCGTCACGTTGGCCACAGTCGGCAGCACAACTGCGGCTGCCGTTGCCGCCACCGCGGCGGTTGTGTGCCCAGTTGCCAACTGACTGGCCGCTGGATTCATGGGCAGCGGACCGTGGGTCAGATTGGTGTGCTGAATGGGCGCGACGGTGGCGTTCGACAGCATGTCCACCGAGTCGACGCTCATCGACGACGATGACGACGTAATGGAGTTGGCCGACGTGGAGCCGTCCCAAAACTTGACGGCTATGCCACCGGGCATGGAAATGCTGGCGTTCAGTTTTCTGGAAAGAGCCACAAAAAGTTGGTCATGTTTCAGGCATAAGGTCGGACGGGACTTACTTCTTATGCTTCTTCTCGTGATGGTGCTGATGGTGTTGCTGATGCTGGTGCTGGTGCTGGTGTTGTTGCTGATGCTGATGCTGATGGTGTTGTTGTTGATGGTGTTGTTGCTGATGCTGATGTTGCAGCTGCTGTTGCTGCTGATGCTGCTGCTGCTGCTGCTGATGTTGTGGCTGCTGATGTTGCTGTTGCTGATGTTGTTGCTGCTGCTGATGTTGCTGCTGCTGATGTTGCTGCTGCTGATGTTGTTGCTGCTGCTGCTGATGTTGTTGTTGCTGCTGCTGCTGCTGCTGCTGCTGATGTTGTTGCTGTTGCTGCTGCTGCTGTTGTTGCTGCTGCTGCTGCTGCTGCTGGTGGTGGTGGTGATGATGATGATGATGATGATGCGCGGCGACGGCCAGCGTCCCAGTCGCTGGCTGCAGGTTGCTATTGTGCGCCGCCGCTGCCGACCAGAACTCCGTGCTGGCAGCGACGCCAGCGCCGTGGATGGCCTCGTAGCTGGCCTTCAAGCTGGCCGTGCGACGTCCCTGCGGCATTTGCTGGGTGGCGACGATCGCCTGGCTGGCGGCGGCCGCAATGGCGCTCGAGGCAGACGCACCGCCGCCGAGCTGGTGCAGATTGTAGCTGACCGTGGTGTTGCCGTGCCCGGTGGCCAAGCCTGCGCCCGTGCCCGCCACTGGACCCACGGTGACGGTGTTGTTGACAGCAGCGGCCGCTGCCGCCACAGCTGCGGCCGCGACAGCCGCATTGGCGGTGACGTTGTTGCTGCTGCTGTTGCTGCTGGTGGCGAGCACGCTGTGCGCCGTGAGATTCGTGGGCAGCGTGCGCACAATATTGGCGGCCACCGCGTTGCCAACAGCATTCGGAACGCTGCTGGGCGCCATGGGCAGGCTGACGTGTGTGGTGAGCGTGCCGACATGGTTGCCAACGACGGGATTTATGATGTTGCCGCCAAGACTGCTGCTGCTATTGCCGGCCACGGGCAACGACTGATTGAGATTGGCGCGCTTCTCCTGCACGGGCACCGTGCAGATCGTCTCGCGTCGCTTCTCCAGCTTCCGATGTCGCTGATGGCCACCGACAACGACGACCGCATTGCTGCTGTTGCCGGACAGGCTGCTCAGCGCCGAGCTGTTCACCAGCAGGCTGCCAGTGACGCCGCCGGTGCTGGTAATGATGCCAGCGGCGCTATTGATGCCGCTGCCGATTAGATTGCTGTTGACGACGGCGGTGGCGTTATAGTAGCGATTCTCCTTCTGGTTAATGCTCAGCAGGAGGGCCGTTGCGGCCGTCGAATTGTTGCCGTCCAGTTCCAGCGAGCGCTTCTCCAGTATCTCGGTGATGCCGTTGTTGTCCGCCTCCAGTTCGCACTTGAACTTGAACAGCTCGCTGTCGAGCCGACGCAGATAGCGCTCGACCAGCTCGTGTATTTGGGTGGCAATCGCAACCTTCTCATCAGCATCCTCCATCACCTTGAAATAATCGCCGCGCAGGCTGTAAAACTCGGCGTCCATCGAGTCGTGCTGCAGTTCGCCGCGCTTGCACTGCTGAAAGAACAGACGCGACTTCTTGTCCAGCGAGTCCATGTTGTCTGCGCGAACAGTAACGTTATAATACACGCCCATTCAGGCCACACTGCGCCCACTTACTCTGTACGGCCAGGTCCAATTCACGCATCTCCGTAAAGCGGTCGCGCAGCTCCTGCGGCAGATGCTCAATCACTGCAACAAAAGTGGAGAGTGTTTGTTTTGTTGCAGTCGCACTTTATTTATGGACTGTGCTGTGCTACTTACTCTCCAGATAGTCTTCCAAATACAACATGTTGTATTTGCGTTTAACTTGATTAATTAAACTTCACAAATGTTGTCAAATGAAAAATCTTATGCTTGTTTGTGTTGTATATATATACTTGTATATGGTCACCTCAAAACCCTAATTACGAACAAAACAAAATACTATTAAATCAGAAAATATCGATAGGTGCCACTTATCGATATATTTAAAACCAACCCAGTTTAGAACTGTACATCATAGTTCATTTCACAAAGTAAATTCAGTGGTTCAATTTTGACTGAATGAACGATTATTTTATGTATTTTAGAATGATAGTTCTGTTTGAGTCACATAGGTAAATCTCGTCTAATTATATGTATATAGCTATAGCTGACAGTTCTTGCATTGTATTGTATATATTGTTTTTTCTTAATAAAAAATTAAATGCTCGATGGTATTTCAAGAGGTATTCATAATTCATAATTTGATATTATAGGATTTCCATTTTAAGTTTTTATCAGTGTTCAATTTGTATTGAACGAACGTATAGTTCACTTAGTCGTTCTTTTTATTATTAAGTGATAATAGGACTATCGTTCATTTCATTTAAATTACAGATATTTTATTCTACTCTACTTTGAATTTTTTTAAAAATGCAGTGCTAAGTATTATTATGCCTAAAATATGCCAGATCATATAATTCGTTCGATAAACAAGTAGTTCAATCGAACTTGTTCAGAGCGATTCGAGACAGCTCCACTGCTCAGAACGATCTGTTGATATTTGTTTTTCGCCTCTGCTCGATGGTGAAATCATAACAAGCGACATGGACATCGCCAACACCATTAAATTTCGCGACATCTGCACAATGATGGAGCGCGTGAAAGTGGCAAAGAACACGCAGCGCAAGGAGATCATACTGAAGCGATATTACGACTCCTTCTGCAAGCATCGGGAGACATTCCGGCAGAGCGCCAGTCTGACGACGAAGCAAGCGGAAGACGGCACCAGCAGCTTCTATCCAGTGCTCCGTCTCTTGTTACCCGGCGCGGACACGACGCGCGACAACTACGGCCTGCAGATAACCGCCCTGGGACGCCTCTACACACGCGTCCTGCAGCTAGCCAAAGATTGTGAGTCCTTCAACTTCCCAGCCCAAAGGGCATTCAATTAATGTTCGTTCTTTTACCTGGTAGCCGACGATGCTGTGCGCCTGCAGCACCGCACTCGGTCCACGTTCCGCGACTATGCGGACGTGGTGCATGCTGTGCTCCTGCCCCGCTGCCACAACCAGCCCAGCAACCTGACGCTCAAGCAAATCCACGACATGCTCGATATTATTGCCAGCGAAGACACAACGGGTAGGTGCTCCTGAGAGCCCATCATGCAGCAGGGCATATATAAAGGATACTCTGTTAATCGGTTGTAGTATAATCCTGCAGAGGATTCTAAGGTTATTGTAGATTTTATTCGATTTTAGAATAACGCCGTGGAGGAGCCCTTATTCGAATATTTAAAGTCACTAGCTATTCAACAGAGATCCACGCATTTTTAGTCCAACCGACAACATTTCAAACAGAAACTGAAAAACTTTTTGGCCTTAATCGGTATCAATCAGTGGCGTAGGCAGGGGGGAGTTTTGGGCTTCAAACCCTTATCTAAATATATATTTGTAAGCATGTAAAAACGAATATCATATTCCAATATCATATTAAATCATATATCATAAGAACCTGCCTCCGCCACTGGGTTTTGATTGAAACAAGGCCTAAACGGCAAAAGGGAGGCCAGACAGTTATGATGTATATAGATCTAGATAAACATATCGACTAACTGATTAATAGAGCTCTCACTCTCTGCACTCTCACCGCAGTCAAGGAACGCGAGCTGATACGCTTCACGGAGCTGGCCTCGGCCCAGGAGCAGAAGTGGCTGATACGCATCCTGCTCAAGGCCATGGGCCTGGGCATTGGCGAGCAGCGGATTTTCGGTCTGCTGCATCCCTTGGCCAAGGACATGTACCAGCGCTGCTCGGACCTGGCGCGCATCTGCAACCTGCTCGCGGACAACAAGCTGGCGCTGGAAGCGCCGTCGGGCAGCGCCAGCGCCAGCGCCAGCGCCAGCGCAGCCATTAATTTGAACACGTTCATCGAGCCCTTCCAGCAGATACGGCCGATGCTGTGCGAAAGGTTTCCGGGCAAGATCGAGGAGCTGATGCAGTCGGACGTGCTGTACATGGAGACCAAAATGGACGGCGAACGCTTTCAGCTGCACTACGCGCGCGGCAGATTCAAATATATATCGCGCAAGGGCGCCGATTATACGAAAAGCTTCGGCGACAGCTATGAGACCGGCACACTGACGCCCCATCTGCGCTCGCTGCTGCCGTTGGGCATGGAGTCGATCATACTGGACGGCGAGATGATGATCTGGGATACGCAGCAGCTGCGGTACCGCGAGAAGGGCGAGAACACCGACGTCAAGCACCTGAAGCCGGAGCGCAGCTGGCGACCCTGCTTCGTGGTCTACGATCTGCTCTACATAAACGGCGAGAGTCTGTTGGATATGACGTACGTGCAGCGGGCCTACAAGCTGCAGGAGCTGCTCGGCGAACGGCAGGGCGTACTCCAAATAATGAAGGGCCACAAGATCACCTCCCTGGCGCACTTCAACGCGCTCTTCCAGCAGATGCTCGACTCGAATGCCGAGGGCATTGTGCTCAAGAAGCAGAACTCAATTTACAGGCCCGGCGTGCGCGTCGGCGGCGGCTGGTACAAGGACAAAGCGGACGTGAGCATGTTGTTGACACCTTACCGTATTGCACGCCCTTCTAATCTGTTCCATTCCGTAGTATATAGAGGGTCTGATAACCGAGTTTGATGTGCTCATCATTGGCGGCTTCTACAATCGCAAGCGCACCTTCATCGAATCCTTTTTGCTGGGCGTGCTGAAGCCCGGCGAACGCGACGAGGTCTTCAGCATCGGCTGTGTGGCGAACAATACGCGCCAGCGCAGCGTGCTCCATCACGAACTGAGTGCGCATTGGCGCGATGCGAGCGCGGAGCCGCCGCCGCTCTGGTATCACTACAAGCCCAACGAGAGGGAGGGCGCGCCCGATGTGTGGATCGAGCCGGACAAGTCGGTCATCTTGCAGGTGAAGGCCGCGGATCTGACGCCGAATGGCGCCTACTTTACGCCCAAATCGCTGCACTTTCCGCGCACCCAACTGCTGCGCGACGACAAGGTGTGGAACGAGTGCATGACCCTGCAGGAGTACACGGATCTCTGCCAGGTGAGCGTGCGCCCCCACTTGTGCCCAGCTCAAATTGCTAAATGCGTGTCTGTGCGCAGGGTCGCGGTGTCATCAAGAAGCTGAACAAGCGGCAGGCGAACCTCAACGACTTCACCACGGAACGCAAGCGCCAGAAACTGACGCCCGCGGAACGCAATCGCCAGGGACTGGCCGCATATGAGAAGCGCTACGATGCGCTGGCGTTGGAGCACAGCTCGCAGCTGTTGGAGGGCTTCAGCTTTTGCATCTTGAGCGGGCGACGCGGCCACAGCCGACAGCAGCTGCAGGCGCTCGCCGCACAGAATGGCGGCACCATCGTCCAGAATCCGTTGCCCAACGATCCAAAGTGCATTTGCATAGCCGGCGATCTGGTGTACCTAGTCGAGCGCCTGATGCAGCAGCATCCGCGCACCAACGATATCTTACGGCTGGACTGGCTGCTGCGCGTCAGCCAGAAGCAACAGATCGAGCTGCGGCCGAGGGACGTGCTCGCCGCGACCGATGCTCTGCAGGCGCAGTTCGACAAGAGCTTTGACCAGCTGGGCGACAGCTTTACGGACACGTTCTGCAGCCTCGACGAGCTGCAGGACGTGCTGCAGGACATAACCGATGCGCAGCTGGACGCCGTGCACGTGGAACAACACGAATTGGACAGCCTGGAGCAGCAGCTGATCGGCGCCGTCAATCGGAACATATTTGCCAAACATCACGGCTGCTTTTACAATCGCGACGCCGACGAACTGGCCCGGCTGCTGTTCATGCAGCACGGCGGACAGTTGGTCAGCGAGTCGCAGCCGGAGGACGTGACCATTGTGCTGGTCTGTCCCAGTCGCCTGAATCGCCAGGACTTTAAGCAATGGCATCAGAGACACTTCGCTGCGCGGCCCGTGCCGGCGGTGAGCACGGATTGGATACGGCAATCGCATCGGGCACGCTGCGCTCTGCCCACCGCGGAATTTCTGTGCGCAGTCTAGTCAACCATCGTAGTAGGCTAGACACTGTCAACATTTTAATATACTCTCCACATAAGTCTACATGTATGTGTAGTCAACATACATATATATTTTCAAATCGTTTACATACAATAAATGTAAAACACCCCCATTCCACATAAACTAGCCAACGTATTTGGACACTTTTCAACGCCTTGTCTAATGTCTACGCCGCCAAATTCACAACGCGTAAGTAGCATCCGTTTGTTGATCAGCGCGCTGGTCTTGATCCTGTCCGAAACCGGCAGTCAACGGCTGAGGCGTCGCCACGCTCGCCACGGGCCAACTGGCTGTGGTCGGCACTGTTGATGAAGGAGAACTTCAATCTGCCCGGCTACGATTTGGAGTCGTGCTGGGCGAACATGCAGCAGAGCGGCCAGGTCGTGCGGCAGACTGGACGCGGACGCAGCCCGCCGGCGGAGTCCAAGCCGAATGCGTCCAAGAAGCGCATCGGCTTACGGATCTAATTTGTTAGCATGGGCCATGGGATCTTATCAAATCGCATACAAGTAACGAAAAATTCTCCCATTTACACATTTCATACATGCACATGTAAAATTTGTATTTTATTATTTGTTTTTTTTATATTCACATCAAAAAGACGAGTTCGAGTTCAAGTTGGCCGGAAACGGAAAGAGACAGCAAATGTTGAAGCCCAGCAAGTTTCATGAGCAAATTCGTGTAGTGTCATTTTAACTATGAACTAAAACATGTACATATATATATGTATATATATGTATAGATCTGGTCCATAAAATTAGTGTACTCGAACCAATTTTCAATATGTTAAATAAAATGACAAGATGTTGTTTTTTCATTTTCGTATAACTATTGCTGTTTCTTTCTCGCTCGCTCTCAATTTTGTTTGTTTCTTCAATCGATTTGTGACAACAATTAATTGATAGACTTGAAAATTTGATTCATAATTTCACTTGCAGCAATAAGGACATCAAAAATACATTCATTATTTTGTTGCTTGTAAAATGTACCCATATATATTAACATATATATATATGTATATCGTTATGTAAATATGTATGTTTAAAGTATAACAATTCTTTAGGGCATTAGCCTGCTCCTTTTCACGGTTCTCTGAGGTTTTTCTTAACTCTGACCAACGTTAGGCAAAAAAAAAAAAAAAAAATAATATATATATATATATATATATATAGTATATCTTTACACATATATACTTAGCTTTAACAAAAATGGTTGTTCACCATCCATATAATATGTATATTTGTAATTATGAGGAATATATGCAATCTCTGAGATTGTTTAACACATTTACATAACACCTAAATAGCTTTTCGGTTTTAGTTCCAAAACTGGGCGGTTCGAAAACCAGTTCGAAAGACTGCTTACGTATTTGAAATATTATAAAAATGGCATATCAGCTAAGTATTTGTGGGCTCATCATAATCTAACGTGTATATATGTTTTCTTTATTCAAAATTAACTGGTAGCAGCCTGTTTCATTATTATTATTATTATTTCTATTCAATTAGTTAGCGGCGAAATTCGTCTTTAAAATCAAATTCTATGCTTTAACATTACATAATAAATATATGTGTATATATAAATATCGTACAACAAATTGTTAGGTACAGGTATACAAATGCATATTCAAGAGGGTTTATTTGTTGTTTGTTTTATTTGTGGTTGTTTTCCTGGATAATTCATAGTGTTGTTTAATTATGTTCATATATATATAAATAAATATATTTATATATGCATATGTTAATCTTTACGTTTACGTTTACGTTTTTAAATGTCTAAGCAAATTTAACAATTATTGTGAAGTGCTCGCCAAATTATAAATTTACAGCTGGTGCCATCAGAACAATTTTGTTTTGCCTTGGAGCTTATTTATTTTTTCTTTACTTTCTTTTTTTGTTTTTTGTTATCGTATGGTAATACTAGGCAATGCCATTTAATTAAACACAAGGAGACACTTTGAACATATTAATGCTTACATGTGTATGTGTGTTTTGTTTTTTTGTTTTGTTTTGTTTTATGTGGTAATCGGCATTATAATTGTTAGGTAACTCTGATTTGTGGCCTATGACTACGACTACATTTAGCAACTACTAACAGTTGATTATAATAACAATCATAGTAATATATGTATAGTGTTAATAATAATGAAAATATTAGTTACATTTGTGTGCTGTTTCCTCTTCATTTCGTTATAATTTAATTTAAACATTTTAAGCTTTAACAGTATGAAAAAAAAATGGGTTTTTCTTTAAATAAAAAAGTCTTTTGGAATTTTCGCATATTCATATTCGTAGCTATAAATATATTTATACATGTACATACGTTTAATTTGTTTGATTTTGCAAACCCTTAAGCAAACAAAAAAAAAAAAATAAAGTAAAATAAAATAAAATAATAAAAAACGAAAAAAGGAAAAAAGTAAAAAAAAAATATAGTTTAATATGTATATAAATCAAATCAGACTTTAACTTTCGAAAAGTTAACGCAAGAAAATAATAATACGCGAATTGAAAACAAAGCGAACAAAAATTAAGTTTCTAGTTCAAATTTTTGATAAATGTAAATTTACTTTGTCAACTGCAATTGTTGTTTTTTATTTTTATTTTTATTTTATATATATACATATCTATGCGTCGTCTATATATCATATCCTTTAGTTTGGGTGCTTGCTTGGGTTTTATTCATGTATTTATATGGCAGTCGTTATCATTTTTGAGATAATTTGACTTTTGTTGAAAAAAATCAATTTAAGTTAAACAAAAACAAAAAAAATATATATATATATATATCTATAGGGTCTACAGCTTAACAAGTGTGCTTACAGCTATAAAAGTGTGTGTATTTTATGTGTGTGTGTGTGTGTGTGCAATTTCTTCATTAGTGGTATTCAGTTTTGCCTACCGAACATTACATGTAAACCAACAAATTTGGTCCACATTTAATTCTTGATGTGCGGTATGTGTGTGTGTGTGTGTGTGTATTTGTGTGTGTTCATATGCATACGCTTAGGATTAGGCCTGTGTGGTTTCCCCTTAGTTCATAAAAATAACCCAATAGTTTAATTTGTTGATCTGTCGCCGTTTAAACTGAAATAAAATAAAGAATAGCAAATATTAAATTGTGGGCTTAAAATTTGATTGCTTATATTTATTTACAAAAATATATGTATATAAAATATACAAAATCAAAGACCTTTGATTTAGAAGCCAATAATTAATAAATAAATAAAACCATATGGTATCGGATTTCGATCTAAAAAGAGTTTGAAAACTCAATTGGCATAGAAAGTTGCAAACAATTCGAATCTGAAGAAATCATATTTAATAATATGAATAATATCTAATCATAGAACATTTTGTTACTCTAACTGCTTAACTGGTTTACTTTGAATTTAAATACGTATTTAGTTTAGATTATTGATTATTGATGATCTACTCCAAAGGTTTATTTATTTAATAATTTATTTATTTATTTATTTAATAATTATTAATTAATTAATATTGTAATTAATTAATTATAATTAGGACCGTTTTCGACTGTTGCGAGCTGTTTCTTCAACTGTTGGCTGATCAAGCACAGTTACTATACTATATATATTCTATATGCCAGTGCAGATGGCTTTCTTTTTTGTTTTCTGATTCGAAATACTCACGCTGATCGAAGGTGCTCGGATTGATGTAGCTGATCAGATCCTGGTCGGACATCGTGGTCAGCTCCTGTGGTATGGGCGGCTGCACAGCGACGGCGGCGGCGGCAGCGACGGCGCCGACGGCGGCGGGCAGGATGCTGCCGGCGCCGCTGGGCGCCGACGCCTGCTGGGTCATGACGGCCCCGTTGGTGGTGACGGCGGCGGTGGCCACGGACTTCTGCAGCGCATTCTCGGTGGCCAGCGCAACGATGAGAGATTCTTGTGGTGCGGGCGGCACGACCGGCAGATGGACGGCGGCCAGCGCGGGAAAGCCGACGGCGGCGGCGGCAACCGCTGCCGCCGCCTCCACGGCCACCGTTTCCGTTGCAGTCGTGTGGCCCAGCAGCAGGTTGACAATCGGATCGCCGCCGGCGGCGGCAACGTTGGTTTGTTGTTGCTGCTGTTGTTGCTGCTGCTGCTGCTGCTGTTGATGTTGCTGCTGCTGTTGTTGCTGCTGCTGTTGCTGTTGATGTTGCTGCTGTTGCTGTTGCTGCTGCTGTTGATGTTGCTGCTGCTGTTGCTGCTGCTGCTGGTGCTGGTGATGATGGTGGTAATGATGCTGCTCCTGCTCCTGCGTGGTTATAAAGTCGGCCGCCGCCTTGATGATCATGTTGCTGACCGCCGTCGAGGTGGCCGTCGCCGCCACCTCCGGCTGCATGACCGCCGGCGTCGGCGGCAGCGCGTCGCCGACGTTGGCCGCCGTCGGCGGACTCATCATGATGTTGCTCAGCGCCAGCGCCGCGACGGCGGCGTCCTGTTGCGTCGGCTCCGCCTGCATGGCGATGTCGTTCAGTATGGAATTGGCCATGGTCACCTGATGCGGGGCCAGGATGTTGGGCACCACCGCGGTGGCGGCGCCGTTCGCCGAACAGAGTATGGTCGACGGCGAGACCGCCGGATTCATGATGATGTCTGTCGTTAGGGCGCCGCCGGCGGCGGCAACGGCGGCGCCGGGCACCGTCGCCAGCTGCTGCAGCGGCAGGCCGGCGCCCAACGCCGCCGCCGGCTCCGAGTTGAGAATGATGTCCTGCGTCAGCGGCGAGCTGTTCGGCGAACTCTCGCTGCCGGACCCGGAGTGCGAGCTGTTCGAGTGCGAGCTGTTGCTGCTGCTGCTCAGCGAGAGGCTGCGCTTGAGCACGCCGGACGCCCCCGTTCCCGGACTGAGCGTGTGCGCGTGCGCGTGTGCGTGCGCGTGCGCGTGCGCGTGCAGCATGTCGCTGAGCGCGTGATCGATGACCGCCGCGCTGGTGAAGAGCGCCGGCTCGCTGGTCCCGTTGCTGTTGACCACGGACGTCGACTTGGTCAGATCATCGATGAACTTGTGCACATTGGCCGCCGACTGTTGCGGCGTCTGGTGTTGTTGCTGCTGCTGCTGTTGCTGCTGCTGTTGCTGCTGTTGCTGCTGTTGCTGCTGTTGCTGCTGCTGCTGCTGTTGCTGCTGCTGCTGGTGCTTGGCAATCTCGTGCTTGACGGCCAGGCCAACGGCCACGGCGACCGCGGCCGGATCGAGATCGACGCTGGCCGCGGGCACCGGCACCGACACCGGCACCGGCACCGGGAAGCCGGGCATGCTGTTGGACTGATCGAACATGATCGTGTCCAGGCTGGCCTTGCGCGCGTAGTGGGCGTGGTACTGCAGCGCATTGGGACTGCACGGATTGAGCGATTCCGGCGAGTGGAGCGCGTCGGCCGTCCGCGGACTGAGCGAGCTGCCCTCGTCGAGCAGCTCGCTCTTGAGCGCCGCCTCGGCGCCCAGATGCACCAGCTGCTGGTCGGTGATCATCGGCGTGCCGCCGGAGAGCGAGGAGCGGCGCAGTCCCATCGGTATCTGCGTCGTGATCGGCGGCGGCATCATGCCCAGATCCAGTTCGTGCTTGGTCTCCACCACGCTCCCGGCGACGGCGGCCACACTGGCCCCACTGGCGCCCCAGCCGGCGCTGGGGGCCGCGGCTGCGGCGCTGGTGTCCATGAAGCTGCCAACATCTACAAGTACAAGAGACCTTTGGTTAGTACACAGGTTGTGGCATGTGTTCGTTGGAGCAGGGCTTGGGGGCTGGGTGGGTATTTTTTTTCTTTCGTTTTTTGGTGGGCTCGAATCAACTAAAAAGTAAACAAAAAAGTTGCAATCAAAAATCATAAATAAAAAACATGTAATTTATATATATATATATAGATATATATGGCAGAGAAATTCTTTTCGTGGGGGGCATTTTTTTTTTTTTTTTTTTTTTTTTTTTTTTTTCTTTTTTTTTGAAGCGTGGGTATAAACACAGAAGGACAGAGCGGGAGATAGATAGAGAGCGAGAGAGAGAGAGAGAAAGAGAGAGAGAGAGAGTAAGAGAGCCAGCTACTTGGAGTTGGAAATAGAGAGCAATTGTTTATACGGCCTAGGGCTTAAGTAACTAAATATAACTTAGTGCTAAGTGTTAAAACTAAAACATTGCTCTCCATTTGACAACACCAACAGCTCCATCTATATATATAGCTATATATAGATATGTGTGTATATGCTGTAGATTATGTTTTTAAAGGGGGCGTGGTGTGTCTCGGCTTTTGGGTAACTTTGCTGGGGGTTAAGTCTTATGGCAGACGAGGCCAAATTGTCTTAAAGACTATATTAATATATATAAAGCTATGTGAATATATGTATATGTTTAATATATATGTATGTATGCACTCGGCGAGTCTGGAAATTGCTTTAATCCATCGCATTCAGTCGGATTCACAAACACACACAAAAGCTACACAGAAAATCAAAGCAAACGCCGCCAGGTGAGATCCAATCCAAAAGCAAGATGTTTCGCATGGAAGGGGAGTCTGAGGGGGGTGGGGGGGGGGCGGGGGGTGTTTTTCACACACTTACAAATGTGCTAGGACCTGCTCGAAGACGATGAAGTACAGCACATGATGCACGGATATCCAACGAGAAGTAATAACAACAACAACAACAACAACAACAACCAAATCTAACTCATACAACACAAACTCTCTCGCTCTCTCTATCTCGCAGTCAACCGTTCTCTTTCGCTCTTAAAGCAATTTCCAAGAGCTTAAAGCTAGTTTTAAAACTACACTTATAAACTAAATATTTGACTGCGTTTGTATGCGCATCAATTAAAGCTAGTTGGATTATATTTTTATTATTAATATTATTATTAATACTTTTGTTTTTTTTTTTTTTTTTGCTTGTTGTGAATAGTTCACATATGTGTGTGTCTGTGTGAGTGTGTATATGTGTGTAAGTATGAATGGACGTTGTGTGAGCATAAATAGAGTTTGGTCTGGTTAGTACGAAAGAATGCTAGATGATAGATAGTCTGGGTTGCAAATATACCTTAATATCAAAGTAGATTTTAACATTAACCACACACCCACATTGCTGCTCAAACAGTTAACCAAATGGGCTAAGGACTCGTTCAACTGCACCACCACCACTATATATATATATATATATATATATTTATTATATATCCCGGCTCGTTCGTCGTTGAGATTTCTCTAGGCGTAATGCTGAGGCTCTGAAGTGCGAGCAATGCTTGAAATTCCACTCGTTCTAGGTGAGTCCCATCACTACCTCATAAAGAACGTAACGCAAATTGTGCCCTAAATTGTGCAGCTGGACCAGCCAAAACCCAGTTGGCCTTTAAACGCATTACGGGCCTGATGGACGAGGCTAATTACGCATATTTACTTTGTACTTTGTACATATATTGTCTTTGGAGGTCGTTGACCTCGCCGAGTGTCCTTGATACGCCAGCAACTAAATCGTTGGGAAGGTAAATAGAAACTATTCATGAGTTGGGTGCACTTGAGTGAGTTTGGATGAAACAGTAAACACAAACAAACGAATGAATATTGGAAACTAATTATTTTTTTTTTTTAACTATTTTTAAAGTATAGCAATATTATTTAATGACACTTAAAGCCCGCTTCCGATCGTAATAATGGCATCGTTCAGTCAGTGGAATTTTCGATGTGCGGCTTATGAAATGTGTGTCTTATATACGAATGTATCGATAAGTCGATAACAGTAGAGACAAACGCTAAGTGCGAATTCTCAGCTAGCATAAATTTTAGCTCCTAGAGACTTGAAATTTTGAATATATAATCGCGTATACCCGCGTCGGACCAAACGTTAAGAGTTTTTGCAATTCGATAAAATCGATAGATTGAACTTTTCAGACAGTTTACTGCAGATCTCCGCTAAAGATCGTACAAATATTTATTGGGTACGCCCACTCTCCCACAATTTTAGATATATTATTCTACTGTGAACCCGCTCTCTGGTCGATATATCGATAAATCGATAACAAGCGCACGAAATATGACTTGCCCAAGTTCTGTGCTCGATGCTGACTCCGACAACTAGCTAATATAATTTTGTATTACCGTTATATACTTATGTATAAGTACGAGGTACGAGTATATGCGTGTTTTATGTTATTTGTGGAGTGTTTGAAGTGTTTGTATGCAGTATGTATAGCTACGTCTAGAGTTAATAATAATGGCAGACATATATAAATGGTGTACGAAATGTCAAACGAGGTCAATGGTTGAATTTCTCAATTCATTTTTTTTTTTTCAGTATTTTGTTGTTTTTTTTTGTATTTTTTTTTTGTATTTTTTTTTTTTTGTATCACCAGTACCCTAAATAAGTGGTGCAGAAGATGTGGCCCGAGGCTCCGTGTTGCTGTGGCGCTCGTGCTGTTGCTGTCGCTGGCTGGCTGGGCTGAGTTCCGGTCGGAGATTCCTAGACGAGGATCGGTGGACATCATCTGCTCCCTGCAGTTATCCATCAGTTGACCATCTGTTTTGTAGAGTCATACATAATGTTTGGGTGTGTGTTTGTAAGGGGGGTCGACCCTTGTGTGCATGTGTATATATATATATTTATATATATATATATATATATCTTTGGATATAATATCTATATGGTTTTTATGGAATATTTGCTTGCATTATGTTTTCATTGCGTTCCATGTAAGCTGTGGCGCTTTTATCTTATTGCTGCCTTATTGTTGGCTTATTTGATTAGTTGTGATATTGTTTGGCTTGGATCGACTTGGATCTTGATTTTGTAATTTTTGGGGAATGTTCTTGACTAGATTTTGTTTTTGTGTATATTTTTTTTATTGCATTTTATAGCACTCAAAATGGTTACATATTTGACTATATAGTATATTGAGCACCTAAATTGCTAAGAGAAGGGGGGAGGAAGAATAAAGTAAAAATATATATATGTATATTTTTTTTTTTTTTTTTTTTTTTGTTGAGAGATTTTTGGTTGGATTGTTGTAATTAGTGTTGCAAAAAAGTTCTGCCGGGTGCCCTGAACAAGAATAAGAACGGCTGCCTTGTTTTTCATTATTTATTAATCCTCATCATCTTCTTCTTCTGCTTCTTCTTCTGCATCTCCTGTTGCTGCTGATTTGTTGCAATGTTTGTTATCGGTTATCGGTTATCGATTATCGATTATCGGTTGCTTCTTCGTTAGCTGCAGGCGCTGGCTTCGTGCGTCGGAAACGTGATCAAGAAAACTCTGCATGCTCCATACAAGTCACACTCCCATTCGCACTCGCACTCGCACTCACACTCACACTCACTCGCTGGACTCACACCCAATTTTACACACACACACACACACATGCACAACAAAAAGCAAAAGCAAAAGACCCCAAAATGCTGTTTAACGACTCCCAAAACTAATGTTTAAGCCAATCTTTATCAACGAAGAAATCGCAAGCAACGCGTTGCCCTCAACACAAAGTGAATAGATGTGAATAATATTTAGGATTTCTTCGCCTTCAACTGATTATCAACAGGGAATCGCTTCCCACTAAATGCAAGGCACTTATTTCACACATTCACACCGCAGAGTTGTTTCGATCAGTTTCCATTTTGTGGGGCCTCGTTCAGTTGATTCAGTGAGAAATTCAAGGAGAGTGAGAGAGAGAGAGAGGGAGAGAGAGAGAGCGAGAGAGTAGAGCCAGATTTTCGCATTTGTTAACTCTCCAGTGCAAAGGCTCTCTAAAGCTCCGTAGATTGCTGATTGTTTATCATAAATATTTTTTGTTTTGTTTTGTTGTTCTCTTAATTTTCAGAAAAACACAGTGTCCTAACAATTGCATCTTATTTACCTTAATTACATTAAATATTTATTTGTTTGTTTTTTTATATATTTTTTCCTCTTAGAGTTTTTAATTTTTATCGCAGCTTGCCCTACTTATAAATTATAATTATGATTTCATATTTTGTTATTGTTTTCATGCGGTATTCTGTGGCATTTCTCAAAAAAATGGCATTTTTGTTGGATTGATGAGCGAGACGAGCAATTTAATGAATATTGGATGCAAATGCTTTTGTGTGGGACATTCATGAATTCATCATAAAAAAAAAGAAAGAAAAACATGCTAAGTTGTCCTCTTTGATGGCACCGTTAATAATAAACTATTTATATACTATACAAACTATTTCCCAGTTAAATCATATAAATGAGTGAAAAATAAAATACTTAATTTTGCTTCAGTATATCGAACCTAAAAATATGTTTATCATTTGAATAAAGCCCATAAAAAGTTTTTGTCAAATGCATTTTTGAAATGAATATTAGTACTCATTTGGAGTAAGTTATTTAAACCGTTAATATAATAAACAAAAAAAATACAAATTAATTTATTCCTCGGCTAAAAACTAAATAGTTCATGCAACAAAAACTTCACTAGGAATTGAAAAAATATTGCTATAAGTACTAAACTCTACAAAAATTTTTAAAATTTTTGTTTAGTTCTTAGCTAAAGCATAAAAAATATTTTTTTGTAAAAGTGTGGCCTATAAAATAAACGAAGTATAAAATTAATGTAAAAAATGAAAATACTTAATACAAAAAGTATTGAAATCGTAGTTGAACTACATTTAGATACCCTAATAATATTTAGCTCACGTCTCTTCGTAAAACCTTGAGTTTTATTTTTTAAAGGTTGTTTTTTACAATTATTGTATCTTTATTAGTTTTGAAATTTCGTGTGCAAGACAATTGAAAATTAAATACTCAACGTGTCCACAGAATAACGCATGAAGAAAATTATTTTTAGATATTTAAAATGGTTATATTAAAAATTATAGATTATCATTTATGTTGTTATAAAGGGCTCTACTAAATATCTAATAAGCTAACTAATACATTTGCAACTTTGGCAAGAGGCGCGTTCAAATATAGTTAAAAGTATAATTGTTTATTGTATTATTTTAATACCCTTGTAGAGCGTATAATAAGGAGACGTCTATAAATTATATATGTATATTGCTGCCATGTCCGTCTGCCCATCTGTCCATCGGTCAGTTGCTCAGACATCTTTTTGTTGTCGGAATCGGCCCACTATATCACTATTTATCATATTATATTTTTTATATGAAAAACTAATTTTGGTTTTTTAAGATATAATTAAGCTTGACCATTTTTATTGAAAGTAATTTTAGTGAATTTTTCATCTAGCATATGTCTGCAAGGGTATTAAATCTTCGGCATGCCAAAGATAACTGTTCTTTGTCGTTTTTTTTTTGTTTTGTTTTTTTTTAACTAACTGGGTTAAAACAAGTAAACGCGAATATATGTATTATATGATAGTTATACATACATACATATTAGTGTTTATGCACGAGTGTTTATATGTATGTGCTCGGGAGTATTTGTGTATGCATGTATGTACATATGCATGTATGTATGTATTTCTTAGTTATTGGATAGGCTAACGATAGTGCGTTAAACTGGCCTGCCTGCGACAAAACTGCCTGACGGATAGTGTTAAATTGTAGTTTTGTTTGCTGTGTGTGTGTGTGTGTGTGTGTGTACTTGTCTGTTTGTTTGTGTGTGCGCGTGTTTGTATTGGTGTGCTTATGTTTGAATCGCGCTTCATACGGTTTTTGGTTCTTGATGCCAGCGAGGGCCATTGATATAGAAAAAGTCAACAAATAAATACCTTGGCTGTGGATTGTGCTACTTAACGTGCTGGCCGCCGCGAGAGTCGTATAGCTGCCCTTGGGCGTGTAGGTGAAGGTGTGTGGCTCGCTCTTCTTGCCGCTCGAGATGATCGAGACCTGAACGCCGACCGGCTTTTGCAGATGGTGCGGATATGGCGGCACCGTGCAGATCAAATGCGTCTATGAAATGAACAGAAACCTGCATTAGTTCAATGTCCGCACAGATATGCCAACCAGATATTAGAGTTCTAATCGAAATTACTTTTATTTAATAAATTAATAATGGGCACATTACAATTTTTTTTAAATATTTTTAATTCATTTCTTTTTAGCGAGCGAGCACTGTAAACGAGTTTTAATCACAATTATTTATATTTAATAAATTCGGCACATTACTTTTTTTAATATTTTCAATTCATTTCTTTTTATGAGTTACGAGTTATGATTGAAATTATTTTATTTACAAAATAGGGTTTCTTTTTTTTGTAATATTTTCAATTTATTTCATTTTAACGAGCGAGCACTGTAAACGAGTCTTAATCACAATTACTTTTATTTAATGAAATGGCACATTTTTAATATTTTGAATTCATATTTTGAATATTTTCAATTTATTGCTTTTTATGAGTTACGAGTTATGATCGAAATTATTTGATTTAAAAAAGAAGGTACCTTTCTTTTAATATTTAAAATTTTTTTCTTTTTAGCGAACGAGCACTGTAAATGATTTTTAATCGAAATTATTTATTATATTAAAAAATTCGGCAACTTACTTTTTTTTAATATTTTCAATTTATTCCTTTTTATGAGTTACGAGTTAAGATCAAAATTATTTTATTTACAAAAGAGTGTACCTTTTTTTTTTTAAATATGTTCAATTAATTTATTTTTAGTGAGCACTGTAAACGAGTTTTAATCGAAATTATTTATATTAAAAAATTCGGCACATTACTTTTTTAATATTTTCAATTTATTCCTTTTTATGAGTTACGAGTTATGATCGAAATAATTTTATTTATAAAAGAGTGCACCTTTTTTTTTAAATATTTTCAATTCATTTCTTTTTAGCGAGCGAGCACTGTATTCGTATGCCTTACCTGATGCAAATACTCCTTATCGGGCAGCACGCTCTGTTCCCAAAGCGCCGCCGTTCCGCCGATCAGCTGCTGGCGACCGACTATTTCCGTTGCCGGATCATCGGCATTGACACTGTCGTAGGTCTCCTGGAACACCACGTGCGTGTCCTTCAAAAAGTTCTTGCCAATGATGAACAGCTCCAGACCCCCATCGACGGGGCAGGAGTTGAGTGACTTTTTACAGATCTCTGGAACGCCCGGCGGCTGAGCTGCGAATTGAAAGAGACAAGACGTGTTTAGACGAGGTTATCAGTTTGATGGATCCATGTCAAAATAGATTTTTGTTTATAATAAATAAATTTGAAATTTTATTTTCTTAATTTTAAAACTTTTAAATAAAGATTAAAATCTTCCCTGAGCAATATTTTTAAATTTTTGCAAATAAATTAAGTGAAATGAAATTTTGATTTTAAAACTTATACGGTCTCTGATCTTAACGATTTACTATTGTGATCAATTTTATATTGCTCACTCAGCTTGAAAATACTGAAGTCAAAAAGTTCGAAGATAAATCAAGTGCGATTTTTTAAGTTCAAGTCTTAGGAATTTATGGATTTTAGTTACATATTTGATATAGGAAATTAATTTATCTTGATTGAAGATTTTTACAATCTTGAATTTTTAGTCTTCATTTAGTCTTTATTTTGTTTGTTTAGTCTTCATTTATGATCTATGACTCGTTCAGCAAGTATTTTTTGCAGTAATATAACGCAAATTTAATTTAAAAATTAATTTACTAATTTTAAAAACATTTAAAGTATTTCTAAAAATCAAAGCACAATCAATCGATAGTTTCACTCGATATAAGTTAATTTTCTGTTATATTAAACATATTGAAATTTGTTAAAATTATTAAAAATTATTTGTGTTAATTCTCCATCCCGCAAATTCGTATTTTTAGTCCGAATCGTTGCTCTCTGGGCGGGCAGAGATAGTTTGTACATATCGATATCGAACTGGATGAGGGATACTCACTGCATATGATGGGATTGGAGCAGACCTGCAGTGTCTCAGTGCTGCCATCGTCGCGTGTTAGCTGCGTCCGGAAGACCATCCGGCAACGCGTCGACTTTTTCTTGTTCTTCTGGGCCAAGTGCTCCGGGAAACGGTGCTCGACATCGACGTTGCGTTCCTGCAGGCGACACGATATGAATCGGGGTACGGAATTGGGAGGCGTGGAGTTCGGTTGCTTACCTTGAGTATGCCAACGCAATCGCAGGTGATGGTCATGTCGGTTTCGGGCTTGAAGTCGATCTCGATGACCATGGTGCCGTCGACTTTCTTCTCGTTGCACTGCGTCGAATTCTTGCCGGCGACCTTGCACGCCTGGTAGAACATGTGCGGTGCCACGCGTCCAATGTCCGTGCCGATGAACACCTGGAGGACGGCGCCCTTATCGTAGCCGGTTAGCCGGACAATGGGGAAGCCGTTGCCGCTGCGATCCTTGACGGCGCCGCGGCTGCCCTCGGTCTGGTAGCGGGCGCGATGCTGTTGCTCCGGCTGCGAGACGATCTCCAATTGGACGTGGCCATCGTTCGAGCTGGCGATGCTGTTCAGTGGCGTCGTTGGCTGCCTTTTGTTCGCCACGCGGGTCACGGCGCGCGTTCCAATGAATCTGCGAAGCGGAAATTCCGGTTGAAGCACAGATCAGAAACGGAAACGATAACGGTAACGGTAACGGAAACGAAACAGGGCGCTATGCGGCTCAGGTCAAAGTTCAATGGACAAACGGTGTGTATAAATGAGGCCAGCATTAACAAAAAAAAAAAAAAAAAAAAAAAAAAAAAAAAAAAAATAGAAAAAGTTCATCTACTAAAACTCAAATCAAATCTAGCCAAATTTCGGTTGTTTATTTCCCCAAGGATTTGAACTTTGCACTAAACGAAAATGTCGAATACATGTACGTATCTTTCGTAAAAAACATACTAAACTATATATGTATTTGTATATGATATGCTATGCTATGTGTGTTTTTTTGGTATATGCGTTTAAATGATTTATGACTAAGAATTTAGTGCTACATGTGCTGCTGCAGGATGAATAAACTTGGTTCAAATGATATATGGTTGCGTAGCACACAATAACACACACACACACGCACACACGCACACACGCACCCAAAATCCACAACAATGTATACAGTTATGTACATATATTACGCAATGAGGAATTTTTGCAATTTAGAATTTGGATTAACAACAAAAACACAAAACTTTTTCTTAACTTATTTTTCTTTCGTCTTCCTTCTGTATTAACATAAAAGCAATGGAAATGAGCAAAAAATTTGTGAAAAATAAAAACACGAAATTTGTGGAAAATCAACGCTGCACTTTGCAGTTATTGTGTTTGTTTTGTTTAAACAATTATTTTGATTTGAATTTTATGCTTTTTTATTTGCATTGCTTATTGTTAACGATTGAATTTTGTTTACACACATACAGAGATCAATAAAGCAAGAGATGCAGAGCGCAAGAGAGAAAAATGGAAATAACACACACACACATATATATATATATATATACACAACAAAAAGTCAAATAAATAATCAAAACAATTTTTTTTTGTCCAATACATTTCTCTTAAAAGAATTTGAAAATCCAAATCTATTTTTTGTTACAATAAAAACGTGCGAAAATTTTGAAGGCATTCCAAAAATGTTTAAACACGATTTTCGGTTTTGTTTTTTTGTGGTATTCAATATTTTTCAAAGAGAATAATAAATATAAAAATGATTAAACATGGAAGGTTTTTGGACGGTTTTTACTAGCCCTGTAAGAAGGGCATATTGAACATTAAATTGGGAAGTTGTTCGACCCCATAAAGTACATATTTATTTGTTTCAGCAGCAACTATAAATAATTGAAACATCGTAAATAAAAAGAATAAAGCTTTGTAGTAGACTGATTTGATTGCCGTTACTATATATGCGCATATATATTGCAAACATTATTTAATTGAGTTTTTTTTTGTTTTCAATTTTTCGAAAGGTTTTCTTGAGCTTGAGCTTGTGGCTTTTGTTCTTGTTGTTTCTTAAAGCTGAAAAGAAAACGCCGCTTACTTTGGCTCACTGTTGCTGTGGCTGCTGCTCCTGGCGTGAAGTTTACTGCTGTGGCTCAGTGTTTCCACGGAAATGCTGCGTGCTGCGCTGGCGCTGGCGTTGGCGTTGGCGTTGGCGTCGACGACGCTGGCAGCGCTGTCGGCCACAACGGTGGCGATTTTGCGTATAAACTCATCTTCGCTGCAGGCATCATCGTTGTCGAGCTCCACTCGATTGCACTCGAGCTTCCGCCGTTTCAGCTGCTTGCCGCCGCCACGACCCCCGCCGCTATCCGGCTCCCGCTGCTGGAGCTGCAAATGTAATCCCGGATAGTGAAATTGCTGCTGCTGCTGCGGCTGCTGTTGCGACTGATGCGCGTGCTGCTGCTGCTGCTGCTGCGGCTGCTGGTAATGATGCTGGTGCTGATGCTGCGGCTGTTGCACAGTCAGGACAACATCGGCGGCCTTGTGGCTTATCGTTGTATTAAAGATGCCGCCAAAGAGCTCGGAGCTGAGCGTTGTTGCCGCTCCTGTTGCTGTTGTTGTCGTTGTTGCCGCTGCCGTTGCCGTTGCCGTTGCCGTTGCCTGGTTGCTGTCGGTGCCAAAGCCCGTGTCCTCATCGTTGCCGGCCGGTGTGGCCAATTCCTCGACAAAGGATAGCGACGAGTCCGGCTCAATTTCATCCAGATAGTTAAGCATTTTTTTGGCATGCCGCGATCTACATATATACATATATTTATACATATACATATACATTTACACACACACATATGCATTTATATGCTGTTTAATTTCTTGATTTAATTACAAATATTTGTTTTTACCCTGATTTGTATACAATTTGATTTTTTTTTTATTATCGAAAGATTTCGGGTTTTTATTGTTCGCATTTACAAAAACAAGAAAAAAAGATTTGAGAAATTTTTCTAGACTATAAATGTGTAAATATTTAAAATCAAATCGTGTACACACATAAGTATAAAGTGCGACTAATGTAAACAGGCACGACATTATAATCTTTTCAATCAAAATCGCGATTATAAAGAATCAAACCAAACAACGTGAAAAATGAAAATCAAAGTGTTTTACAAATCGGTTGGCAAATCTTACAGAGAGGGAGAGAGAGAGAGAGACATAGTACGAATACGAACACGAATAACAAATACAAATACAAATACAAACGCGAGCAATCAATCGAGAATTGATTGAAATGCATGTGATGTAGTACAGCATCCAGGAAGTCGAACTTCATTTGAATTATATGAACTAGTTCAATCGGCATGCAAATCAGCTCCAAGCATTTCCGCTGAAGTGTTGTTGTGTACGCAAATAAAATTATATCATCATAAGTGCACAAATGCATTGAGAAATAGTTTACAGACTGAAGGCACTTTAATTCTTACTGGCTGAGCCCAGCAAACACACTAAGAAGAAACAACAACGTTGCTGTCGGGCGTAACCGACTGCGCAATACCCGTTCACAGTATGATTGATATTTTTATCGATTTTTGTAATTGGATGATCTGAAAGCTGCCTGTCAATATATAGATGAAATCGACTCGCCACGCCTCCAGTGGGCGTATCCAAACGTTTTATAGAGGAAGTCAAAATTTGGTATATCTACCTTTAAAGCTGAGCGAGGGATTTGTAAATTAAATTGATTAAATGAAATTGCCACGCCCACAGTAGGCGTAGGCAAAAAATCTTAATACATTATCAGACTCGGGCATACACGAGTATATATTCCAAGTTTTATGAGTCTGGCTTCAAAAGCGGCGATGAAAATTGCGTTCATACGGACAGACAGTAATCACAAAAACCAATAACAAGTACAAAATACAAGAGCTAGTTCGACTGCTAGTTCACGGCACAGAAAACTAGTTCAAGTTCACTAGGAGATTAAATTGAAAATCACAGGGAAAGTTGAACGTTCATTGGAGTCAGCAAAAGTAATCAGTTCCAATTTCCTAAGCATTCGACGCTAAAAAAAAAAAAAAGTTGAGTGTAAAATAACGAAAAGGTTTAAAGAGAGAAGTTAGAATTACTGTTAGAATGGTACTGCCGCCGTAGAAACAGTTGCGTAGAACTTAAGCCAGCGTGCTGATATTCGAGGTGATATAATCGAAGGCGTGTGTATATACGGGAATAAACAAGCGCTGTTATGGCACTACACATTTCATAACATAACTTGATATTAGACAACGTGCAATCCCCAATCAGCAGTGGCGGTGGCAGCAACAACAAACAATTTTGAAATCCTAACCTTAGCCAAATTCATGTGCTACGCTTATCAGTTAAACTGAGACAACATGGCGTATGCGCAACAAAAAAATATATATATACTATATTGCCCATTTATAAGATGTGACAAAAATTGTTAAGTTAGCCATTACTTCAACTGGCAATCGATTAACCCTTTGATTAAGTTATCCCATATTTGCCCAAGTCTTTATCTCCGATAACAAACGGGCAGCTAACTGATATTTGGAAATGTCTAGAGTACAAAGTTTTGGCCCAGACCGAATACAAAACGAAAAATGTGCAAATGAGAAATGTAAGCAAAATTGAGGAGCTAAGGGAAGGCAGGTTGGGCCGTAAAGCAATTAACTAACAATTCGTGAATTGATCATATAAATCAGAGCAGCGCTTTTCACATACTTATTGTTACACTGGCATTTGGACGTGGGCGATAAGGTGGCTTTTAAGTGCCCGGCAACTTAAACGGCTGCAGCTGATGGAACTGATAAGATACAAATGCGATTACAGGCATGTAATTATAATGTGGCAATAGTATTATAGCAACAACATTTACACACAGAACAGCAGCAGCGACAACAACTACAACAACAAAAAAAAACAACAACAACAACAACAACACTGGTCTCTAAACACATTCACCATGACCTACAATGCAAAAATGCATCGCAAAAAACCTGTCCACAAAACCAAATCTAACAGATTATAATTGCGTTGTGTACTTTTTTGTTTTTGATTTTCTACAGTTTTGAAGATCTCGCAAATTACATTATAGCCAGTTAATAATTATGTGATTAATGAAGTGAATATGTGATGTATGCATGTACAGTGGTTGCACGCTAAATATTTTGTCAAAAAAAAAAGAAGAATAGAGATGTCTTCGATGTCTTTAATAGAAAGAAGAAAATCGTAAAAAATAAATTATAACTAAAATGTAGGTATTTAAAAATATTTTTTAAAAAAATTAAATCTAATGAAAGTCTCATCAAAGATGTTTCCATCTGAAAATAGCTGCACTTCACGCCTAACTAGAATACATTTTTGATATGGTATTTGATTATTATTTTGAAAGTTGACGAATTGTCAATTTATTGTCGGCTTCACAAAATCTCCCAACCACTTACGGCGTCCTCATGCTGCCAATCGATCAGGTTTATTTTGTTGCCGTGCGACTTTCTGCTGGCCAGACGAGAACTCTAGAACACTTCCTTACGAAACCAAGTGCGGCACGCAACTGAAGGGCGAGCGAGCGAATTATGGTTAACATAAATCCACATCGAATTTGCAATGCATTTGCAGCTTCGGTGCTGAACGATACTGTCTTTTATTTATAATAAAATCGAATGCGTTTTGGCGAACTTAAACAATAAAGCTGGCTAAGGCGTCCGGTAACTCGGTTACTGAGCGTCTCAATTTGCGTCCAATACGGTTCAGCCTATGCGTATGTATGTGTGCGTGTGTGTGTGTGTGTGAGTATGTGCAGGTGAGTGTAAGGAGAGCTAAACAGCTGACTGGCTGAAAGGGTAGATGGACTCACCTTGAAACTGGTATTGCGCGTATTAAATGCTGCTGCGGTGAATGTTGCTGCTGCTGCTGGTGGTGATGATGCTGCTGTTGCTGCTGCTGCTGCTGCTGCTGTTGCTGCTGGTGATGCTGCTGCAGCGTGTTGCTGGCAACAGCAGCCGCCGCCGCTGCTGCAGCCGCGGCCACTGTGTTCGTCAACGCGCTGTTTACCACCAGATTTGTGAGCTGCCCGCTGCCCGAGGCGCCGCTGCTGCTGTTGCTGCTGCTGCTGCTGCTGCTGCTGCTGCTGCTACTGCTGCTGCTGCTGCTGCTGCTGCTGCTGGCGCTGGCGCTCCTGGCATCGGCAGCAGCAACAGCAGCCGCCGCATTGCGCAGCTCCGTATGCTGATCGAAGCCCAGGCCACTGTCGTTGGAATTGTCGCAGGGCGGCGGATGCGGTCGCTGTGGTATTCGCTTGCCCGGCACCAGCTTGCCGGGGCCCGTCTGGCAGAGAAAGAGTTTGGAGTTCGACGTAAATATGTTGACAGTTGGGCCCGATTGTTGTCTATTCGCTTACCCTGGCTATGGTGTGCAGTTTGCCCGGCAGTCCCTTGCCCGGCTGTCGCTTCGATGGTATCCGAAAGCCCTTCCGATGTATCCGTTGACTCATTGTCGAATTTGTGGACATGGTCGTGCGCATGCCTGAAAGCCAAAGAAAACGAATTCAATTGATATTGAGTGTACTTTATAAAGAGAAAAAGGAAATAAAGCAAAATTGTACACCTAATTCGCTTTATTCGTGTAACAAAGATACAGGCTAATTGGAATAATAGTATATAGGTTCCAGACGTAAACCATATATATTTATACCTTAAAAACGTGCAAAAATTGAAAAATTACTCCTTTTTTTTTTGTAATAAACAGACTCTACTAATTTTTAAAAATAACAGAGTAGTTAATGCTATAACTACTAGTGCTAACCAAGCTGTAAGCAAATATTTAAAATATTTTTGTAATACCTACGATCAGTCAACTATTTGACGCAAGTTCGTTGAACAACATTCCGAGCTCTATAAAACTTAAATAATAAATTAGATTTCCGCATCAGAACATAATGGCAGATTTGTTAATCCCTTAAGGTTAAAATTGGTTTTCTAACTTTTATCACAATTGACTTCAAAACCATTTTGAACGGTCTACGTCAAAAATGAATTAATACTTTTTTTTTATCAATTTGTTGGAAAAGACATACAAAAAATTCAAACTGGCAGTTTAAATTTGAGAAAAGTCACAAGGCTCAGGTAAATTGTTTACTTCATAATATGTACATGATACACTTAGAGAAAGAAGCAGTTCTAAAACAAGGCAATACAATTTCGAACAACATTTCGGTATTGAATTTCTTAAAATAATGTAGGAATCATTGCTGATTTCGTAATTAATCAATAAAGTTGCAAAAATTAAGCCAGAACATTCTTGAATTAAACTTATTAAAGGGATTTCTGAGTTTTTAACTTAGAAATTTTGGGCTTACAAAAATCGTGCTTAAGAAAGAGATTATTGTTCTCAAAATAGGAATTTTCACTTGTGCCAGATTTTGACTACAAAAAGGTTGATGTTTGTTTTTTTTTGTATGAATGGCAAACACATAAGGCTAAGAATCGAAAGAACTCGCAACAAACTTGGCATCTTCAATAGATTGCATCTGAAATTGCAAATCTGGTTGATACGAGCAGATTATGGAGAAGCAAATATATGTCATAAATACAAGATAAAACCTGCTCAAACCAGAATTCGACGATAATAATATGAAAAATGTAATCACACAGTTGCAATTGCATTAAAAGTGCGCAGAGCCGTTTGTGCAACATGGGTCTGCTGCTGGATCCAGACAATATATGCATGCACATATATATGCTGATGTACGGGTGGACAAGTATCTGGCCATTTGTTTGCATTATATATATATATATATATATGTGTGTGGGCAGTATATAAAATGGAGAGGGACCGAATCAAGTGCTTCATTTAAACACAATGCAAAAATGGTTTGACTTGCAACGGGCCCTGCTGATAATGCCCCGTAAACGGGAACGAAGATGGAGCCGTAGACGCAGCTAGGCGGGTGCATTGAACTCGCCGTCCGCACTGTGCATATACCTATCTATATATACATACATATATATATATATTTCACATATATGTACATAGGCATAGATGCACTCGCAGCATAGATGTGAATTCATGCCGCAGCTGTCATTGTTCATGTAATTGCACATCACATTCAAGTTGCGGCTCATTGTTGCAGTTTAGGCGCTCAATTGATGCACAATTTGACTTTGCGAGCACGTCCAACCGCAGCCCAGTTGTTCGCGTTGTCTCCCATTATCATCGCCCAGTTCCAGTTGATAGCGGCAGCAACATCGGGCAGACAGCTCTACAGATAAGGCCAAGGCGTCGCTACCCAGGCAACCCGCTCAATTCTGCATTAATGCCTATTTTTCGATTCTCGCATCTAGTATATGTTTTCATATTTGTCTTTATACATTGCTCGGGCTTTTATTTAAATGAGAGCTTATTGCTTAATTATAAGCAAAATGGAACTTTAAATGCTAACAATTTCATACAACTCTAATGATATAGTATTATTGTATGTGAATACTACTAGATCACCAAAAAATCTGCCTAGAGGCTATGAGATATAAGGGGAAGTGCATTTGTTGAGTGTAAAAGTTTTTTTTTGCAATTAAAACATACATTTTAGAACTATATAGACAGCACTGTGAAGGACTTAAGTCGATGAAAATCGTATAGAAAGGCGCCTTTTGAAAATTTAATTTTTTTTATTAATGCTATCAAAAACCAGTCAAATAAACTTGAGTTTTATAAGGTACAAAGAAAATAGCAGACAGACATACAGCCATTAAATTTATTTGCAGAACTTTGCTTTATAAATAAAGTTATTTTTCTTCTGAATATTCCTAGTATAAGGTTCTTAGAAACTGAGCGTAATCAAAGTAGATGCCCACAGCTACTAAGTGTTTTTGAAGGTTTTAGGAAATTGTTTTTCCCGATTGTTGCCAAGCTGTTGCTCAAGTCTATAAAGATATTTGGTCTAGATAAGCAAGCATATACAATTTTGTTTCGCTCTACTAGAGTATGACTAAAATTCGGAGCATTTTGATATGACATAAATTAAGCATTGATTGTTTTTGATAAGATACAAACGTATAGTTCAAGTCAACTATATAATTTTCAGTCTAGTTGCCATTGAAAAATACATTCGTCGATTTATATTCATTGTGACTCTTAATAAAAACGTAATTATAAGATTTTTGCCATGCGATAAGCAATGGACAAATATTTGCCAACGCCAGAAGAATAACAACATATACGCAAACAATAAAATGACAATAATCGCATTTTGAGCAACATGCATATGTGTGCGTGTGTGTCTGTGTATTTCATCAGTGATCTTGTTTTGATCACTTTTCATTATTCCGTCTTTGCCTGCAGCGTCAAGTTCATGCCGAAACTAACCCTTGAGCCGGAATCGTAAAAGAGACACACACTCAGCATTATAGCTGACATCATGTGGTTTTATGGGTCCGCTCCCAGAGGCAACGTCTTAATACTAGATATACAAATAGTTTGGCGTGGGCCTGGGCTCGCACCTACCTGGCCCAAAAGCGTTCGGGTTCGGTATCCGTGCTGCTTTCCCTACCTGCCACCGACGGGGCCACTTTATCTAAGCGCCTGCGATAAGAAAACACCAAACCGAACCGAAACCAGTTCGACAAAAACAAAAACAACAACAAAAACAAAAATCGACCCACCCACCCACACAAAGAGCGCGCCTTTTCACACTCCCAGGCGACGACGCGTTTTTGTTATCTGCGATCCGAAGCGATAAGATTTTCAGATTTCTTCTCAGGTCGCCTTTATATAATTTCATCGGCTTCAATTGCCACACAAAAGTAGTTTAATTCAATTTGCAACGCATTGCATTAAGTTATATACCATATAGACTGACGTTTTAGATTAAAAAGGGACTTTACCCTGTATTTAGAAAAGGTAGTATTTTAAAGATTAAACATTTATTGAAAGTTTTTTAAGATTTTATTTTCAAATAAAATTTTTAGTTTCTGGCTTTGTTGAAAATTTCAAGATATACTTAAAAAAAATTAAAAACATACCTAAAATAAACTTAGCATACGCAAAGTTAAAGATTGATTAAATCCGATTTTCTGTTTGATCAAGTTTATGCACACATATTTAATAAAACGGATTCGAATATGACTGTAAAAAAATCGTATAACTTTTAAGACTTATGGGCATCATTTTAATTAAAAAACCAAACGTGTTTCGCTATGAGAATATCTGAATACTTAAAAAATATCTCAAGGAAATATTTCAATATTGAGTTTAAGTTTAACGGCATCAAACTAGATCAGAAAAGTATACAGATTATTCAGATATGAGTAGATTTTATTCACTCAATTTTGTGGCCTATTTTATCGATGATGCTGTTTGTGGCCAATGGGCGTGGCCTACGGTTGTGGCCTTAATCTTATCGTTGGGCCAACTTGGCAACTGCCAAAAGAAAATATATATCTTTGTACGTATTTACTTATATAAAGCAAATTGGAAAAGACGTCTGTAATACTCAATTTGCCAGCCCATACAGCTCATCGACAAGGCGCCAGTTCTTTGGTTACTTGTCTGAGCGAATGTGCACGATACTTTGAGATTCCATTGGACTTTTGCACTGTTAACAGAGCACCGTTTCCAATTCCAATTAAACTTGTTTGTTGTCATCTGAGTTTTTGTTTGTTGTTTTTACACTTGTTTGCTTTGTTTCTGAAACTGCCCGCTTCCCAGCTGATGGAATGTAAGACTTGACGTTAAGATTTGTTTGCGCAATAATATTCGAAAAATATAATAATAATAATATACATAAGATAAGTATTGTCTTTACTTGGTGATCCCAATTTTAGTTAGGATCGAGATACTCGATAAATATTAATGTTCAACAAACTCTCGGACATGTCACCGAGAGTGTCCTGCAAGACAACCCAACACAACTCGTGCGTGACACGTCCATAGAGATGTCAGCAAGGTGTCGTCAAATATCAAAATGGTTAACACCAAACTACAATATACGGTTTTGACAATTGTTTAGGCCAGAAGCTGCTGCATTACTACACTACAACTAATTCGGCTTACTTTGTCTTACTTTCTTTTGAGTTCGATTTTCGATTCCTGTTTTTCTCTGCTCAAAACTTAAATATTTAAATGCAACTTTCTTTACAATCGTGTTGTCGCTTACCAAAGTTGCTTTTGTAGTGGTGTTGATATGCGTTTGGGTTTGTGTTGTTGCTGCTGTTATTGTTGTTATTATTGTTATTGTTGCTGTGGTGGTGACTATAATGATGGTTGCTGCTGTTGTTATTGTTGCTGTTGATTTTGCCGGCACTACCGTTGCCATTGCCGCCGTGATGATGGTTCAGATTGTGCATTTTGGATGGAATACGATAGCCGGACTCGTAATATTTATACTGATTGTAAGTGAAGCGCATTTTGTTGCCGTTTATTTGTTGTTTTAATTTTCTATATATACTTGTTTTTCTTTTTTGTTTCTGTGTTTTTTTTTGTCTGACTTTGCTTTTTATATTAATTTAATATAAATATATTGCAGCATTCATTTATTTTGATTGTGGCAGGGATAATCCGATTACGATTGCTGCTCTTAAAATATTTAATTCTATGTATTTGTTTGCATAAAATTATTTTTTGGTTGACAGTAGTTGGCACGTTTTTAATTTGTTGTTTAATTGTCACTGTGATTGTTAAATTGAACTAATTAGATTTTGTGATTTGGCATTACAATGATTTTTCATTTATTTGTACATTTTGTCGTTGGTTAGTTAATGCTCATAATAAATACATAATTGCGTTTGTGTGTTTGTTGTTGTAGCAGTAGTTTTTTCTACTAGCTGTTAAAAAAAAATAAATAATAATAAAACAAAACGAAAACAACTTTTTTACTGTACAGAAGCAAAAAAAAAAAAAAAACAAAAACGCGCAAAAAAAACTCTGGCAAGACGCGCGTCGCAGGAAATTAACATTTTTTTCTCGTTCGTTTGTTTTGTTTTTAAAATTCGCATTTATTTTTATGTATCGCGAACCGAACACAGCAGATAAAACGAAACAACAAAGAATGTAAAAACATACAGATGTGCATGTTTTCGTCGAGGATGCTCGACAAAAAAGATACCCTATATTTGGCCTCACCCACATTCAAATTTATACTGAAATATATTTGTACTGGAAAACGCACACCCGCTACAATTATTATCAGTTTATTTTAAGCAACACGAAAATCTGCTAGCCTAACTTGACTTTATGAAAATCGCATAGAAAGGCGTATTTTTTTGTAGAAAAAAAAGCTGGTGTGAGTCTTTGTTATAGACGTATTTATACAATCGGACAAAAAATCGCAACTGTAGTATACCCTTTATTAATTTGTTTTATCGGTACATGGTATAAGAGGAAAAAACAGCAAACAACATGAAACAAGTAAGAAGAATCATCTCTCGAAGATTAAATACTCTTGCAAATATAAAGAAAATAAACGATACATTTGTATACATGACTGCAATTATGATAGTGGCTAACAGTACATACTTCGTTGCCAATATAATCATGACAATGCTAATAATAATTCGGTGCGTTTTAAATGTTGTGGTCCCTTTATTCGGCTTAGCTGCTGTGAAACAAGTTTCGAGGCTACCTTGAGATTTCTGACTTCTTCCTTGTTTTACAGTTAACTGGAACTGGTTCCCTCGGCCCTTTTACTTTTCGATCACAATTATTTGCAGTGCTTCAACTACGTTTATTTTTTTATTATGCATATAGAGACCAGGAAGCTGAATCTAAGCATCATTATTAAATTCGTAAGCCTTTTTTTTTTGGGCTTAAGATCACCATGAAAATCAATGAGAAAATTGGTTCCACTAAAGACTTATTTGAAATTATTTAAATACATGCTGAATGCATAAAATATTGAAATTGTGCAAATATATGTCAAATGCAGAAATAAAATCCCTCAGAACTTCCAAAGATTTTAGATTCCCTCAGATTTTCAGAAAGAACAAGAATTTTATTGCCAGCTTTAGGCCCTGCAAATTTTACAATATTTTTTGCGTGGAAAAAGAAGCGGAGGATGGAACAGGAAGGGCATTGGAATATCTATTAGCATTATCGATAAAGCAGTCATAATGCAATCATGACATGAAAACAGATAAAATAGGTTTGAAGTGTTTGCTTTAGACCTATTAAATGATTGTTGCATTTGTTCAAAATATATTCCAAGAGGCTTATATGTATATATATGTAGATATATATTTGCTGTATAATATGGAATTGTATTTGATCTGTGTTAACATGCCAATATTGGTAAAAATATTTATAAAACTAGTGCAACGTATTTTCTTTGATTCATTAAAAAAATGAATTAAAAGGTACAGGTTATCAATCGTGTCAGCAAAATCTGATGGTCTATATATTATAGCAACAGCAGAGAAAACATTTAATATTGCTTGGATTTTGTACTTTCTTTTTTTATGTATAATACTTTTTTTTTGCCCTAAAGTTGATTTTGTGGAGGGACTTTTCAGTAAATGATAGTTTCTACAATAACATAGAAATGCGTTCAGCGTAATCCTAGTCTATCAAAAATTAAAAAAAACCAAAAAAAAATTAATCTTGGAAGCATTCGATTAATTTAAAGTGCGTATTAATCAGTATCACTGTCATTCTAAACATCAAAAAGCAACCAAAAAAAAATAAAGAGAACTTGAACTGATTGTCAAATTGCACTCGACCACTTATTACTGTGTACATTTTTTTTTTTGTTTTGTTTTTTGCACTAATTATTTGATAGATATGAATTTAGTATACTTTGATTGAAAGCGACAACAAACAAATTCACAAAAATTAATTTTCGGCAGGCGAACAAGAAAATAAGTGAATGTGTTTTTTGCAGAGGCAATTACAATTGTAGAATCGAAACGAAACGAATCGAATCGAATCGAATCGAATCGAATTCAATCAAATCTCCGAGCCGAACTAGCGAACGCGAATTTTAAATATATTTTAGTTTTCTTTATTTTTAATTTATTTATTTGTTATTTGTTATTTGTGCGTGCGCCCTGCGGCTGCTCTATGTGTGTTCTGGGGTTCTGGGGCTCTGACTGGGGCTGCGTTTGGACGCTCTATTGGCGGTGGCGACGGCGGCGATAAGATAAAGCCGCTTAACCGCAGCACCGATCGTTCGTTTCGTTTCGTTTTGTTGTGTTATGTTTCGGTTTTCCCTGAACTGGGCGCGAGAGAATAACTGCGTTTTCTCGCACACCGTTTTTCCGGATGCAGGCGCATATTTCTTTATAGGTGTGAGTGTGTGTTCTTATGTATTTTGACAAAATCGCTCCAAATGTTTTTTTTCTTTTTTTTTTTTTTTTGTTTTTTTTGTCGACGATATACCGATAAACTGTGGCTGGCGATCGGTACGCGATCAGCCGCGTCGCGACGGCCAAACGATAACGAAGCCGCGACTTTCGATGTCGACGGCAACGTCAACGTCGCTCTTTCAATTGTTGCTGATAAAAGGCAACAAACACGCGCACCACCTACATATATGAATTGTAACAATTATATTTAATGCACCCACGACGATCAGCGCGCACTGCGTACAGTTGACAAAATACGAAAGTTAAAATACAACAAAACATAAATAATAATTGAAAATAATTTCGAGCAGCGCGCGCGCACGCAAAAGTAAAAAAAAAAAATAATGAAAAAAAAATAACAATATGAATATGTTGTTTATGCCGTTTAGCCGCAGCCGAGTCACAGACCGGGCGTCGTGTTGCGAGCACTTACGCTGAGATCGATGAACTAAAATCCTAAAGAACGACAAGCCGTAATGATGCCTGGGCCCGGTGCTCGGTGTCGAATGCCACCGTCGCTACTACAGCTGCTGCCGATGCCGCTGTCGCTGCCGCTGCCGACGCTGGCGTCGCGGCGCCGAGCATCGCTGCGAGAGAGCAGCGGCAACAAGTGCGAGAGCAGGCAACAACAAGTGTACGCGTGGCCGCTCGTGCTTGAGACGAGAATCGGCCGCTGCCGACGATGACGACAACGGGTTTAATTGCTTTCAATGTGTTTGTGAGCAGAGCGCGCGCGCGCGCCCCGTCGGTCACACTGATTTCGATTCGGATTGCAAGCGCAAATTGATAAAAAAAAAAAAAAAAAAAAAGAAGAAGAAAAGGCACAAGAAGCAAAAGTGGGAGGCAGAGTCAATTGAAAGCAATATCGATATCAATAATACATGCGAAGAGAGCCAATGGCTACTGTTAATTAACAGCGGTTGATATTGCTCTCCCTCTCTCTCTCTCTCTCTCTCTCTCTCTCTGCGTCTCACACTTAACGCACGCAATTTTCGGCCAATTGCAGACAGCAAGCAGCTAACGTGCAATGCCATCCATCGAATTAATGCCGTTGTACACCGCGTTTATTTGATACATACAAAATATATATGTATATCAAAAATATGAAATGATTTAAATTCAACATTTCTGGTTTTTTTCACATACAAAATCATGATTAGAATAGTGGCTGCGGCGACCTTTTGGCTGTTCATATTTGAAATCACTGAGCATGCTTCACGCCTCAGCGCAGAGCGAGACACTAAATAAAAAATAAAATAAAATAAACTACGATCTGTTAACAGTAACACGACAGTTATAGTGTTAAATTCTTATTGGCCGCTCCGTTGGGCGCACCGTGACGCAAGAAAGGCCCCGAGTAATATCGAAAAACTAGAAGAAAGAGTTATCAAAATGCCGAAGATTCCATACCCTTGCAGACATACATATGCCAAACTTGGACCACTTTTTTATACTAAATATGACAACCATAATCGATTAAAAATATAAGTTGGATTTCTAAATTTCGAAAAAAATTTTTTTTCGAAAATTAGTAAGGATGTACTTCCCATGCTTTTTTGTCAAAGAAACAATTTTATTTTGAAAAATGAATTTATTTAAAATTGAGAATTAATTAAGAGGACAAACCATGAAATAAATGCCATGAAACATGAAAATCGGTTCAGTTTTCATAAATTTATGGGAGTTTAAAATATGGGAGCTATGGATCCGAGAGCTTTACATATTGTTGTTAATATTAATTTGTCTGTAACAATTTGGTCTAATGAGCTTTAAAACTGAGGGAGATACTTAGTGCAAATTGTGCGACAGATTTGTCTTGCCCACACTGCGGGCAAGGGTATTCAAAATAAAAAAGACAACACTAAAAGAACTTTCGCCCGGCACAATTTATTGTGCTTGGGCTCCACGGTGCACGCCGAAATATCATTCCGTTGGGCACGAATAACAAAAGCAAACAACAAGAGGAAAATAGCGCGTAACTAAATAAATACAACATATGTAAATTGTAGGCAGCCAACAGCGGCAGCGGCAGCAGCAGCAGCAGCAGCTGAGGCAGCTTAAAGAAAAAAAAAATAAAAAAGAGAGAAGAAAACAACGCCAAACAGCGCACCTCAATCATTATCACAATCAACGTTCGTTGTCGCTGTCGTCATTATTATCGTGTTGATAGCAGTTTTTGGGGGCTAGCATTGAAAATGAGCGATCCGGGAATTACGCGCGCCAAAAAAATTGACAAAACTTAAAAAGAAAACCAACTGTCGGTGCCACGCGTCGGCGCTAGAGGGAGCTTTCTTGCGCGTGTGCGTCTCTCCAGCAATTGGCGGTGATAGTGAAATGAAAATGTTACTCATACGCAGCGTTGACGGACGATGACGGCGCACATTTTTTTCACCTAATTATTAGCATTAAAAACGAGGCATAAGAAATTGCCTTTTCTAACAGTTGTTTAGTCGCTTTAGTATATATATATATATATATATATTTTTTATTTTTTTTTATTTATTTTTTTTGTTGTTATTTGGGCCTTGGCTCAATAACAAAAACGTAATTTTGTCGCATTCCAAGCGATTCTCAGTAACAATAAATGTTATTTACTTAAAACCAAACTGAATCGTTCTGTAAGTACTCGACTAAAAGATACCTAGGACTAAATAGCCCTAGTTCGCATTCATACACTCAGAAAAGAGCCGAGGATTTTGTAATTCAACTTTCGGCCCAAGGTGAAATTGCCTTAACTTGAGAACAGCATAAGAAAGAGTTTACGCTTATATTGGATATCAAATTATTGTTTAAGAACGAAATGTTTTTGATTTTCTTATAAAGTCTACTTAACTTTCGTATAAAATTAAATGAATTGAGTTTTTTTTTTTCGAGTGTATTATCGTATGGTGTTGGAGATATATCCTGCTATATCCATATGCACAATTCTGTATTTATTGGCATAAAAAAAAGGATATCTGATTTGCAAAAAAAAAATGATTTCTATGTGCGCTCAGAAATCAAATTATATATTTAGACAATAATAAACCAGAACAATGTCGACTTGGCTAATAGCCGACATGCGATTGCCATCTTTTAACAATCCAATCGGCTACAACTGGCTTTCCGGGAATTACCCAGATGCCAGATAGTTTGGCTTTGGAATTTTGAAATTCGTAGTGCCTATTTGTTTATTTGTTTCTGGGATATATTGTACTAATTTTTCCAGCCAGTTTAAATACCGCAAAAAGTCAGAAAAGGTTCGTTATGTTTCCCAATTGTGACAGTTTATTGAAAGCAACATATAAAAAGAAGCTGTGCCAAAATTGAACTAAATTCAAAAGGAGACTTTGAAAAACTATTAAACGAAATATATATATAAAAAAATTTTTTTTTATCACCTCCGACACGTGAATCATAAAACAGTGGGAAAAAAGCTATTGAGGCTGTTGCTAACATTCAAAAACTGGTTCGATTTATTCAACTGAAAATATATAAACTATACCTGATACTTATATAATTGATGAACAATAAATTAAAATTTTTTTTTAAACACATCGGTTGAGAAGTATTTAGCATTTCAATTATCTTTGGCTTTAAGGCTTCTCATTCTCTTGCTGTTGTTTATTTCAAGTCTTATAATATGGAAAAATTCCAAAACAAATGAAACATCGTATAAATAATTATAGACGCCAATGTTCTTGGGGGTCAACTCTGTTTTTTTTTATTTTTTATTATTGTTGTTGTTGTTGTTGTTACGCTTGCTGCCGCTGTTTTGTTGGTTGCAGTTTACAAAAGTACAATAAACCGTGTTAATAAGTACAGGTAAGTAACCTTGAACCCATCTCGGATTTTTGCTGTTTTAGCTTCTGTTTTTTATATTTGCTGTTTTTTTTTTTTTGCAGTTGTTTTAGTTAGTTGGAGTAGGTCGTCACGCATTAGCAAAGTAGGGTATAATATAATACATTCATGGGTGAATACAATAACAACAGCAACAACAGCAATAAATACAACCAAAAGAACACGAAAATGCGACAACAACTGTAATCATCAGCGATGATCATCTGTCACAAAAAATGTTATAAATTATACATACATATGAGGTGGGGTTATGAGTATGGGGCATGGCAAGGGGTATGAGGTACTGAGACCGGAATCGGGATAAAGTTTGTAGGCTGCGTTGATGACTTGGCGCGCGATGATTACAACGAATGTGAGCGTTTAAGAACTTTAAGCAGTTTAATTTAATTAGCAGACCCCACTTACTCAGCCCCACAAGCACCCAAAATTAGTAAACTGTGTTTTTGTTTTTCGTTGCTTTTCGTTCGTTTTCTTTTATACGTATTGCGTTTTGCGCGATTTGAACCCGTTCGAACTGGCGCAGAAGCCCAATTGGCCCAATCTGAGCACATAATGGCCTTTATTTTTTTATATTTTTTTTTTTTTCATTCAGTCCGAATGCCGAAAAATATTTCACAGGCTATGTGTGGTGTATATGCATACAACAAGTTTAAAATCTTAATAATGTTAAATGCACAATCACGATTTCGTACGAATTATTTCGAATTTCGATTAACGCATGTCGTGGACCCTATCAGACATCTGCATACGTACATCTATAGGTGCCCAAACGGAACGACAAAACGATACACGTTAACAATAAATACAAACATCAAGCGAACAAACTCGAACGTCTCGGATTCGAGCCGCAAGCTAAAAGAATTTTTTGCCGCTATTCAACAGACAAAATAAGAGCAACACAAATCCACAATTCAGAATGTACGACTTTTATGTACCCTTTACTCAGTTTATTGAAACATTTTACATTCAGATTGAGTTAACGAATTTTATCTAATATTATATAAACATTATAAAAGCATATACAAGGATCTGTCAAATATTAATTTAAATATTTTATTCTATAATCACTATAATTAAATAAATCCGTTTTTCTGTGTTTACAATAAATATTTTTCTATTCATATTATTAAACACTAAGTCGAGAACAAACAAAATATAGATTTTAATATATTCTTGTCATATTTATTTTATAATAACTATATACTTTATCTACTTATTATTAATCAATAAATGTACATTAACACCTTCTTTTCTTTAGGGAGCGCATGCTATAAAATGAATAAAAAAATAAATAAATAAACGGCAAAAGTTGCAATACATTTGATGTAAAAAATTTTGTTTGTACAACGGCTAAAAATTCGAAACTGACAAAATAACATTTAATGATATACATTATATACATATGTACATATATTGCTACATAGTCTGTCTTTGTGAATGCGCATTTAACTTGTTGTTATTGAAAAGGTTTTATGGACAAACGTTTCGGTTCTGTTTCTTTTGTTTTTCGATTTTTTTTTTTTTGGTTTGTTTTTTTTTTTTGGAGCATTTACGAGTAATTGTAGATCATAAAAAGCCAACGCAAATTACGCGTACGATGGATAGACTTCAACAAAGCAACAACTTCAAAGCGCATGGTCAAAAGCAACTAAAAATGTTTTATTAATTTGCTTAAATTTATTGTAATTGCTGTTGCTGCTGTGTGATATAATTGTAGGACTGTCAATCGCACCAGCAACAGCAACAACAAAAATTACGTATACGACACATACGACAACTGCCATCGAGTCGGTCAGCTGCCAAACGCATGAGCGAACTAAATAGACAGCCGCCATAACAGCAACGATAACAGTAACGTTGACAGCGACGTCGCGTCGCTGCCAGCGGCCAACGGCGCAGCGGCCGAAACTGTTGCGCTTGCGGTCAAAGAGTCGCGCACGCGCTGCATGCTGTTAACTGCCGGCTAGACACTGTTAATTAAATTTTGCAATCGATTGTAAGTTAACCAAAGTTAATGCCAATTTACAGCTGTTCTAATTTGACGAGTTCCATCGTTCTTGTCAGTTCCATTAACTGAAACGGCTTCATTATCACGTGCATGACAAATTTGTAATCGAATTTAAATATTTTCTCAACAAGTTATAAAACAAACCTAACGAAATTTTGCTGTTCTCAAAAGCGTATTTTGGGGTTGTTCACATGCACTCGACATGTCACATTTTCATCAAATAAACATATTGAACTGATCCCATTGAAATCGGGTACAAACCTAAGTTTGTTATAATATTTTTCTACAATTATTCATTTTTTTTTTTTTTTTTGGTATTTGTCTATAATTCTGAAACGTTTGATGGGACCACAGAACTTTAAACCTGTTTTTTTTTCCTGATTTCGCGGCTGATATGGCATCTTACCTAAAACCTCAAGAAGAAAGCTAAGAAAAGAAAAACAAAAAAACTTCAGAAAAGATTGTGTTTTACCCCCAACAGCCGAGCACTATAGAATGATCTAATTTTAGCAAATATAAATATAATTATAAGCTTTGATAAGTTAGCCAGAAAACTAAAAACAAAAACAAACATATATGTACATATATAAAAATCAAAAACAAACAAGAAAAAAAGTTGCACTCGAGTGTAATAGACTGCGCAATACTCTGTTCGCAGTGTAGTAACAACTTAAAGCTGTTGAAAAACGTTTTTAATGATCATTGTAATTAATTAAATTTTTTGAAAGAAAAAAAAAAATAGAATTTTGGTGATTTAATTTTTAGCTTGATCTTCCGAGCAGGTCACCTAAAATATGTCTACGCCTCCAGTAGGCAATAAAAAAATTACTTTTTATATTTGTAGTTTCAAGGCATTGCACAAAAAAATGTAGATGTAAAACGAAGATTTAATACGCTTACTATTGTTAATTAAATTGCAATAAAAATATGTTATAGCGGAGTATGAAAGCAAAGTTCAATTAAATGCCTTTTTAGTGCATGTCCTCTAAATAAATATTACAAATTGAATAAAAAAAATTACAATGCGTTCAGTATAAAATACAAAATAAACTGATGTCGCACTTATTTATTTATTTATTCCATGCAAATTGTGCGCACACACAGACATTTATGTGAATGTAATGTGATTATGCTGAGCTACATTAATTAGTGTGATTGGGCCCACTTCCGGGCTATCTAACACACACGCACACTTTGTCGTCACTTGCATCACGTGTTGTTGATGTGGTTTTTAATAGGCTAAAATAAAAAAAATTAAAAAAAAAAATAGCTCGCATGCTAATGCTGATAAGCATGAACTCGATCGATGTAGTTTCTGAAGAGTAATCCACAAGAGAACATAATACTTGATACGACTTGATTGCGAAACTAAATAAAACTAAGACAAAACTAGAAAAGATGTGGTAGATTTAATGGCCTTGCAGATATAATATATTAATCTTAGACAAAAAGAGATTCTGGCCAAGACATGTTAAAAGGCAAAATGAAAATTTGTTCCTACAGGACGTTAACTCTCAATCAAAACTACCTGTACTATAATCTGATTAGATCCGATGCAAAAAAAAATAAATCTAAGCCAAGTTTCAGAAAAAAATGTCTCGAGAGCTTTAAAAGAATATGTTACAATCCACTCGGTTGTTAAAGTTGATCAGGTATACATAAAACAATACAAGATGTATCCTATTATAAGACAAAATAAACTCAAAATTTGAATATTGAAGTTTTAGTTTTAATTTTCTTGTGTTTCTTTTCGTTTTTCAAATAAGTTTTGAACATTTTACCAATGGCCATTCAATGACAAATGCAACCCAATTTAAATATTTAATTGTTTATATTTATCTATAGGTATATCAAATGCTAACTAGTTAAACGCAGAATGGTTTTTCACCGCATTATTCATATATGCAAATTTATTAACGTCATTATGCCACTCCCCTGAACGGCTTAAGTCAACGAGTTAAGTATTTACATCGCTATATGGTCGTTTTTCAGCGACATTCTTGCGAATTTAACAGAGTACAGCAGTACCATTGAATTATATGATCTCATAGATACATCTGTATATAAAGAAACTCGCTGCGAGCATATTTTGGCAGATAACAATAAAATGTTGATAAGGATATGCATAAGTAAAAATAAGCAGAATTCATTCTAAGTAATTAAACGATATAAATTTGTAGAAAATGTTTAACAAGCTTAGGAAATAACAAATAAGAACGTCGCAGTCGGGTGTAACCGACTGCGCAATACTCGTTCACAGTACAGTAGTAGCCTAAAATAGCCTAAAAATTATTCTTTTGAAAACTGTCGACTTTTGTGATTAATGGGAGCAGATGGAAGGAATTTATCGATTTACAACGATCAAAATGGGTGCAGCCAAAAAATCTCAAGACTTTATCGGATGCTATATAAGTTTCAAGTCTCTAGCTTGAGTTCATGAGTTCATATCAACAGTTTAATCAAAATAAATGTAATAAGGATTACACGTTTAAATGAATTCGTATTTCTTAAAAATAAAAACGTCTACAAATAACCACATATTTTATATATTTTAATTTTTTATTTATTTTTAAAACAAAAGATGACATACTTTGTAAACTGTAACGTATCTTATTAAAACAAACAAATTAAGCTAAACCGTACTGACAATAATAAAAGATGGCTAGATGACTCGACTATAAAATACTCTTTATCCAGTTTAAAGATATTTATACAAAATATATGGCTAATATTTATGTGCATTTCAAATTATAACTGTGTTAGGGGCTCGTTTTTGGCTGTTATAAATCATATAGTCAATGCAATTTATGGGTAAACAATGAAAAAATTAAGAAAAAAAAAATTCTAAGTAGTCACAAGTATAACAATCAATACGCCACACATATTTTAATGGTTTTTTATTTTTTCTTTTGGGTATAGAGTATCAAATGTAAACAACAACAACTACTCCGAGACATTCTATAGGAGGGTGAACGAAACCAGAGAGCCAAATGAAATTTTACCGGTTTTAACTACTTTTTGGCTCGCCGAATTCTTGTAGTTGTTGTAGTTCTTATAAATAATTTGCTTTTATCAATTCATATAGTATGGGCGAGAGATTATTATTATGCTGTCCGCCTTGGGGCACAAATTTCATGTTTGTATAAGTGTCTCTCTCTCTCTCTCTCTTTCGGTCTCTGTCTGTGCGCGCTTGTGTGCGTGTGTAAACAGTGTTCAATGGCATTGAAACGACACGTGTAACGTTTGGCGTCCGCCGAACTTGTAACAAGATTTCAGACAACAACAAGAACAATTCGTAATTACAAGTACATGTAAATATGTAAGTGGGCAGACTTATCAGTTAATCTGTGATGATTACTTTGCATTGGTTAACTCGGTTTTAGCGGTTTTTTGTCAACGTCTCTTGGCTTTGTGTTGTAAATTAAATGACCACATAAACCATTCGTTTGAGCTTGAAATATACTCGTATAAACTTACATTTAGTTACACTTTTAATGGGTTTTAGTCTGAAACGCATGGCAACTTTCTTTCTTAATTAAGACGGTATAAATTAATAGGCGTCTTTTTATAATCATTCACGAAATGAAAAGAGAAAAAAGAGAAAAGAGAGCTGGTCACCAAATTTGACAGACAAAATTTGGGCCACGCAAAAATCGATATTTTTCCAAAATAATAATAATTAAGACTATTAGAAATTATTAATATACTCTGAACGAGTATTGCGCAGTCGGTTACACCCGCCTGCAATATTCTCACTTTTTTTTTTTTTCAATGTGTACGTTAAAAACCTGTTAGCCACTGGTTGATTTTGTTCTAAATTCTAAGGTTATTGTCTTTAAGTCTGAGCACATTTGTTTAAGTTATACATTGTCTACATATTATACTATATTATATAATAATATCTATATATTAACAAAAATTTATATCGACCAAATTTAACACCTATTTCGTAATGAACAAAAATATAAATCTAATTTTTCTGTACAGAAACGCCATTATAATTTTCCAATACACAACCAATTAAGTAACCTTAAAGCAAAAACACCTTAAAAAATGTTTATGAATTAAATTAAATTTACATATTTCAGTAGCTAACTTTGAAAAAAACCTATACCATAAAACTTATAAAAAAAACCCCCAGTTCACCAAAAAAAAAAAAAGGAAAAAGAAAAGGAAACAAGACAAAATCTTAAGGTTAGTTAAGAGTTCTTACTACACTAACTCACATTTAAAAGTATTGCTTTAAAAATAATATACAATATAAATATATCTCGGTAGCATTTCCCACGTTTTAGAAAATTACTTTGTTTTGTGCTTCAACATTGGCTACGTTTTGTTATCGATCAGTTTAATTTCTATTTCGTTTTGAATGGTGACACATCACTAAATGCTTTGTTAAATTAATTTTTTTTAATTTATTAGCAAACACATACACATGGCAGCATTTAATGGATCAATTTCAGGCAATCAGCAGCATGTGCTTGAGGTGAGAAGAATCAAATGGCGAAACGTCAAATCACAAATGTAGTTATTCAAAATGCTTTCTTACCGAATAGAATATGATTAATTTTAATAGCGTTTAAAACAACATTGTTGTTTTTTGTGTAAGAGCAAAACTTAAGAATAAATGGGGAAAATGTAGACTAAACACAGATCATAGTGCAGCTATAGGCTCGTATAGTATATATATATATATATATATATTTTTTTTTTTTTGAATATTGTTCGAATTTCGCGATATATTGCGAAATTCGCTAGACGGTAAATGGCAAATGACAACGGACTAGACAAACCTCAATTGTGTGCGTACTTATGTGTGTGCGTATGTAGATTTATATGTAAATATATTTAGTGTATCCGTATCTTTATGAGTTGGGCGTGAGCTGTGGAGCCAGTTGGCCTACGACAGCGACAGCGACAGCAATAACAACAACAATAACTGCTGCTGCGACTGCTGATAAGATTTTGTTTACTTTTCCGAAGAGCGAGCAAAGTTTTTAGTACGTCGCGTCGGTCGTGCTCTCAGCGCCCGATCCAAATCTCATCACGAAACAAAAGTGTGATGCGATGGGATGGGATGGGATGTGATAACTATAACTATGACGTACATTGCAAATCGGAATCCAACTGTCGAATGCTGCGCGCGACTCAGAAATGTGCCAAAGACAACAGAAATATAATATAGTAGTATATACACGAGCACAGACCGCCCTGAGTGCCATATTATTGTTGTTGTTGTTGTTGTTATAATTCTTGCTGCTGATTGCCATTGTTGCTGTTGCTGTTGTTATTGTTATTGTTCTTTCTTTCTTTTTTTTCGTGTGTCACGTGACACGTTCATGCGCTGCCTTTGTCGGTTTCGTTTGCAGCGTATTTCGTAGATTTTTGGCTGTATTTGTTCAGCTTTCTGTTTAGACGGCATTTGAGAAACGGACAAACAGCAACAAGCCATGCCTGTCTGCACTTTGAGCCAGACTCGAATTGATATCGATCAGTCAATCAATCGAGCTGAATAACAGCAAACAAGCCACAATCAATTGCATGCTGCAAAATACCAGACATAAATGGAAAGCAAGCCCATTCGACCTACAGATACCACTCAACTTCATTTATACAAATGAATAAAAAAAAAAGAAGAAAAAGAAGCTTAGTTCAACTTTTGAAAATCGCATAGAAAGGCGACATGCATTTGCATTTTTCTTTCCTATTTGTACAATGTGAATATGATTTTAATCTGATTTCTTTTTTTTTTTTGTAATTTTTAAGCTTGACACGTTCACACCCTAATCATAGCCCCATTGTGGCTTATAATGGGCAAATGATATTAATAAATCGACCATTCTTATTGATGTGCCCGTTAAAAATGGATTATTGTCTTTTGAATTTTTGTTACTCTTTCTCTTTTTGATTATGATTAGGATGATTATTGTAAATAATAAATATATACACATTTCTGACACCTCGCGCTAGCGTTATCAACCATTCTCCCATCCGGCCAGTCCAACTACCTAAACACAAATGTATCTACACTTATAGTTATATAGTTCTAATTGCAGAATTCGTTTTAGCATGTATGTATGTGTGTGTGCACACACTCATACTTGCTGCTATGAATATGATCCTAAGCGTCTGCTCGACTTCTATTTGACTAAATGAAAATTAACAACAAAGTTTTGCAACCTTGAGAGCTCGTTTTGCGTGCGTTTGCGAACGGTTTTGATGGCTGTCGGTGCCGCCTTCGTTATTATTGCCATTTGCTTTTGTTATTATTAATAATTTTTTTTTTTTTTTTTTTTTGTGTGGCGCTTGCGCATGAAAAAACAGCACGTACATTTGTGTATCTGTATGCGCCGGATTGTAAACAAATATAAGAAATCATATTGCATGCAAAACGACGACGCAGAAAGATGCTGTAAAGCCAAGTATAATAGAAAACTGGGGCAGGAGAGAGAGAGAGAGAGAGAGAGAGAGAGAGAGAGGGAGAGCGAGAGCGAGAGCGTGAGAGAGGGCAAGAGAAGGAAAGCGTAACAGAGAGAGCGCGAGAGATCGGCCAAAAGATTGCGTTTTGGTTGCCATTACCTAGACTTTTTTGTATTTGCCAACAAATTATATGCCCATTAAAAGTTATTTAGCACATTTTTCTGTGACATTTCTGTCGGCTGAGTCATCGAAAACGAAACACACAGGTACCAAAAAAACAAAACAAGAGATTAAAAAAAATACATACATATGTATGTATATGTGAGCAGACTGCCTTAGCAAAATCATAAGACATAATGATCATTATGAAGGAAAAAAAATACGGTGTCAATCAGTCCAATAAAATAAAAATCAAGTGTATATTGAAATGCACGACAAGTGAACCAAATACATCAATTAAAGACAATTTATGTATTCTATTAACTCTCGCTGAGGTTTCCTCGCTCGCCCCGCCAATCTCCTAAAGAAAACTAAATAATACTATGTGAGGAAAGGGGCGTGTTTTTATTATTTATTAGTTCGAAGAAATAGAAAAAAAAAAAAACACGTTCGTTTAGCACCTTAATATTAAAAACAACATGTACATTTGTGGTCTATATGTACATCTGTATGTGCGTACGTAAACCAAAGCATAATAAATGTACATTATTCAGTTATATCGAGGCGATGAGAATCAATACACACCCACACCCACCCACCCACACACACACACACACACACACACCCACGTTAAGCGTCACGTGAGCACTTTTCGGTGTTCGCTTTTTTAAAGCAAACAGCAAATAAATGAGAGTCATAGCGAGTGCTCGACTTGCAGATATCCTGTGATACTCAATTTTCAAATAATTTTTTCAATTGAAACATTTCTTGCAAACACTTAAATTCCAAATGGAATATCTTTAGTTCAGGACTAAAAGTTTTTATAAGTTTTCGAGTTCGATTCGGCGATTTTCGCAAACTTTAGGAGCCAGATACAGGGTATGCAAAAACAAGCAACAATGTCAAAAAAAAAAAAAAAACTTCTACAAATATCTAAATGACAGGCAGTAAGCTTTTGTCAGATAGCCTCTAAACGATAGAGAGTGGGCCCGGTTGACAACGGAGCTCGGTTCGCCTGCTTATTATAATTGCCGCCATTTGTTTGCACCCCTCACCTGCCCTAGCCCCCCACCCCATTACACCTGCCTCGTGCTGGGGGTGGGCATGATTTGCTATTTAGTGAAGGCTGGGCCCAAACGACGCGTTTGCTATTTGCTTTTTTTTTCTTTTTGGGGCTCGTCACTTGTCCCAAACGGCGAATTGAGTATGCTCAAATTTTGCAATATTTTGTGTCATGCAAGCTGTAAAAACGACAAATTTCTGCACAACCTTAAAGCTAGCTTAAAGCGAAAGTTAGCGAAAAAAACATGAAAGACTTTAATTTTGAAAAATATGTATTAAAAAAATACATATATTTTAAAAAATATTTAAAAAATATTATATTTTAAATGCCGACTTGGGGACAAACAAGTGCTGTCAATCCGAAATGAACATTAATATTTTCCATCGGATTAGAAAATCGTGTTGATAAATATATCGAAAAAAATTGACATCGACATATCGATATTTCATAGAAATTTGAAAATGTTGAAAAAAGAAGAATATATATTTATACATACATATGTTCGATATTTTTGGCGTCTTCATCTTTGGCTTAAAGTTGCTCCAAAGGTCGATTTCTTTATTAGAATCGATCGAAATATGGTTAAAAAAAATGATTGAGTTAAAATTGAAATGCGGTGCTGCTGTTAACATCGATACATCGATATTTCGATTTTTTTAACATCAGTAGGACAAACCATGATCGAAAGGCCACTTGAATTTGAAAATCGATTCAGATTTGAAAGAAATGGGTGTTCGAAATACGAGAGTTATGGATCCGAGAACTGCACATGTCAAAATTGTTGTCAATTCGAACTTGCCAGTAAAAATCGTAGCATTTTATCTGATGCGAATATACACGAGCAATAGCTCCAAGTTTCCCAGTTGAAAACATATGAAATACACGCCGCAATAACTGCCTATCGCAATAAAGAAAGTGCCAAGAATTTGTTTTGTGATGTATTTAAACAGTTCAAGGACCTCCAGCCACACAGCGTGACCGAAAATTGTAGCACGCAGGGATCTCAGCCCTCGGCATTAACGACGCCAACAATAATTAGAAGCAATAATAACATGACCACAAATTGAAGACATTATAGACGAAGTTCAAGATAATTTATGCACGCATTACAAAGACCTGATGTAGACCAAAAATATATACATATATGACAACGGGCGTACCTTTTTTGTTTATACCGATCATTTTGTTGCTGTTAGCTATCATTTTGTTTGTTGTCTGCATTTACGAGACAGACGAACCCGACGCGAGTTCAAGGTTAGCTAAATTGAAGTACAAAAACATTGACAACGACAACAATAACAGCAGCAACAACAACAACAACAGGCTGCCGAAGCAAGCATATCTACATACATGCCCTCCTTATTTATTGATTTGTGCTCGAACCCTTAAATATTTGCAGTACATATTATAATTAGATACAATTATATTGTTTAATCGATATTTGCTTAAATAATAAATTCAGTTTTTGTACTTTCCCGATGCTGCAAGCTCCGAAAGGAAAGTGTAAAATGATTATAAATAAAACAGAAATTTAATAGGTGTTTCTTAATTCCAGCTAGATAATTGCTTATTTGTTTTCCACATTACATTTTATTTGTTTTTTTTTAGGGCCTTAAATATAAAAAGGGAAAATCCGAATCAGATGTTAGATACATAAATAATACCCGACAACGAAAGGTCTTACATTATATTATTAAGGAGATTTAAATTAGAAACAAGCCGACTAAGTGAAGCGGGGAGAAATAAATTCCCACAATAACTTGAAAAAGACAGTTCACACTTCTGAGAGCCGAAGTTTTAATACACTGACAGACATACGCACTTTTAAGTGCTTTAGCATGTGGTAAATTTTAATTAAGGTAAGTTTAAAATATGCTTACAGGGTATCACATGTTGAACACTTTTACTAATTTGACTAATTTGACTGTGTTTCGCTGCAGCAACAAATTACTTAAATTTGGCAAATTAAACCACTTCAAGTCCGCATCTGGATCGAAGTCTTTTGTTTTTTTTTTTTTGTTATCTTTTAATTAATCAAATTGTGAATTTAGCCAAAAATTAACATCTGAGTGTCGATTGGTAACCATTGACGTCACAATTTTTACAACTTCCGCTAAATATTAAATATTTGAAAATAAAAAATATATATCTTTAAGTGTAACTTTTTAATAGAAATGATTTTATTGATTTGAATGCTCAAAAAAACATACCCAAAAAGAACAGAAAATTCGCAATGCGAGTTTTAAATTCATTCGGCATTCAGGTTCGCGTCAAAGAGAGTATGACATAAATATATGTTTAGTTAGGTTAGTCGGTATCAATAAATTTAAAAAAAAAAAAAATGATTGTATTATTATTAATACTGCAAGCATATTTTCAAACTAATATTTTTGGTGGCACTATTGATAGACCTTTTTTTCAGCTGATAATATAACGGCTTTTATGTGGTTTTTCAGTTAATTGCAATTTGAGCAAGGACACATTTTATCACTGGGTTCTTATACCCTATCATTTGATGTCATTATAACTGCAGTATGTCGCTAAGAAAAAATAAAAAACAAAACCGGCTTTGAGGGGAGTCACAAACTTGCATCGATCGACAGATGACGTTCTTTCTGTAAAATATACACTGTTCTACCTGAAGTTGTTCGAATGCGGCATTTCCGGAGCACCCAATACGAACGCTCCACCCAGACAATAACAGCCAATTGGCTTTTGTTGTAGGCAATAAGAAAGGGGCGAAGAGGGGGGGGGCGGTTTACAGGGGGAGGGGACCTGCTCTGTGCACTGTACGCCGTCTGGCGGCGATCAATTTTTAAGAAACATTTTTCCAGTGTTGCGTTTTGACCTTAGACAATTGTTTTTGTTGTTGCTGTTGGTTATGCCATCTAATAATCGGGCAATGTAATGGAACTTAATGCTCATGTGAAATGACAACAACAAATAGCATTATCTTTGTGCGATCATGCAATGATATCCAATGCAAGTCAACGTGATTTCAAATCAGCAAGTTGCACTCTACAAGACACCTGATGTGAGTCGAACAGGTGAAAAATTTAATTGCACACCTTAAGGACAAATCAAGAAAACAATCTGCAATAGAGGAGAATTATTCAGTTACTTAATGTTTTCATGTGCCCAATTACTTCCAATTAAAAATGGATAAAATAGGGTCTAATGCAATAATAATGTACAATTGAGCAAATGTATTTAACATTCGGAAGGAGGCATCTCCCTTATTATGAAGTGTATTTATTCTCACTAAGAATAATAACAGTGTATCCAGTCGTTTTCATGAAATCGATATATATCGATTTTCTGCCTAGGTTTTTGAGAGTATTAGGAGAAGGCTCTTGTATGATCAAGAATAATTTAAATCTTCCCCAACATCCCGCAAAAATATTTAAAACTCCGACTTCGCTTTCGAATGCATATAAACGCAGTTTAGAGATGAGTACAGGGTATCTGTTAGTGTATTATTCTTGGCTAGTGTTCTTTTAATTGGTAAACTTGTTTGATTGTAACTTAGATTGTACTTAAATACGGAGCGATATTATTTCTATTTAAGGAATATTTACTTTTATTGATTGCTTATAAACTATTATTTACAAAAAAAAAAAAAAGAACGTTAAAACACAAATAATATTCATTGTGAATACGTTTAATGTACGATATTTAAAGTAATGACATCATTAAAGTGAGAATAGTAAGAATTGCGGAAATAAGCAGAGAATTTATCCAAAACTATATATTTTTTTGAAATGCTAAAATTATATTTTATATATAATTATATAATCATTTTTTTTTTTTTTTAAATACAATTTTTTTTTTAAATTCGAAGAAAAATAACTTTTAAGAATATAAACTAGAAACAAGAAAATTAGATGACTGCTCTGTTTAGATACTTTTTGCAAAATAAGTTGGGTATTACATTTTGAAAATGGTTTTTTTTACTCAAAAATTTGGTCATTTTTTATGGAAAAATAGCGAGACCCCACTGATCATCTATGTTAATCCAAGGAAAGAAGGAAATGTAAGAAAGCAGACGTTTGGAACACTTCATTTGCAGCTGTTCTGCACTCACAGCGTTGGCAATAAAAAAGGTTCTGGCAAATTCTACAATGTTTCAGGAAATACTAGCGACCTTCAACTTTTGTTTGTAGCTAATCAATGAAATAGGAAACATGTTAAAGTATTCCAAGCAAGTGAAAAAATACTGTATATTGGATATCGAATACCGTATGCAGGTGTATTAAAATATTATTATTATTATTTTTTTTTTTTTTTAGATTTTTGTTCACAGGTAAACTGCTGATAAAACCGACCGAATACTCGTTCAAAATAATGAAACTGCAATATGTTGGTTTTCATTCACACTCACATTAAGCGAATTGGGCCAGACATTCATTCAGAATTAATTTACGACCGGTGCTGATACAATGGAAAGCAATTCTTAATAATTAAAGGGCTCCACAGTTAATTGGTAAGTAGCCTGTCCATTGAATATCAAGTTATTTAACGAATTTTTTTAATTTTTATTAGCCGTGATCCACACTGAACTTTTCTGATCAGTTTGCGATTTGATTTTTTCTCTCCACAATAATTTTAAACTTTGGCCCACATTTCGCTTTAGCCGATCTTGAGTCATTTTATGGCCGCAATATGGGAATACGGCCACACTAAATTCGTTTTATGCGATTCCCATGAAGTTTTTGATTGCATTTTATTTGTGCTGTTGCTCTTGCTTTTTATTTGCCTTCTTTAACAACGTGATATAAATTTTAGTCCAGTTTATTTGAATGTATTAACTTAATCGAACGAAAGCAAATAACAATCCAAAAAAAAAAATACCACCGACCAACGTAATACCCTCAACACATTTCAGAAAAGGAAGTTTTGTGTATTTACATTTATAATTCACTAAAAGAACACGAATATCAAAAGCTATCTTAAAATTATTATTATAATTTTTTTTGTAGTCAATTAAGAGAGTGCACTAATAGACACTTCTATTTCCGATATATACAAGACATGTCATCGAGTCTGCATATGAAATAGCCAAGTGGACACACATAGCTAATACATTCGCAGCCAAATAGAGTATTAAGTTCATTTAAGGCGAACACTAGGTAAAACCCAATAGCAAAAAACAACAACATTAAGCACTAATCATTTTGTTTTGACGCTAACTTTGCGCCGACGTTGTCTTTGTATGGGAGGAGAGCAAATACAGCAGCAACAACAATGACAATAACAACACGAACCGTGAAGAGAGGCGAGGGAACACAAATATCTAATGATGCATTGCCGACTTCCATGTGCCGATGTCGGGAGCTCGTGAACGTCACAAGAGCAATTTAATTGAGGAGGGCTCGCCGAAAAATTCAAATTCAAATGACGATACATATATACAAGTACATAGTATATATAATATATACTTACATGTATTTATTATATTTTAAATTTATATGCACTTTATAATAAATATACGTACAAAGTGCGGGAAGAATAATAACAATACAGCCCTGGTCGGGAGTGGCCGACTAGAAGATACCCTGAATCCAAAGTAAAAGTAAAGATATCCAAAAGACGAAATACTCCTGCACCAAATTTGATACCAGCCTTTTTGATCGCCGAGCTAAAAAGTCGATATTTATCGATATTACGGAAATTGACAACAAAAATTAGAAACTTCCTCTGCATATGGCATATGAAAATATATATTTCAAATTGCAAGTCTACCGCTTAAAGTTTGTGAGATCTGTTTTTTTATTTTTCTTTTACATATAAATATTTTTACTTATTGAGCTAATATATTAATACTTAATACAACTTATAATGGTATAAGTGTTAATGCGATTGTTGTTAATTGATATGTATTGTCGTGAAGGGTTTGGTTGTTCATCTAAGGTTTAGAGAACCCTATGAAAACGATTTTAAGCCTGCGTCGTCTGCGGGAAGGGTTCTATGCGTTCTATGTTCCTGGTCCTAAGGTGTCAGCCTTAAAGTTTTAGCTTGAAAAAATTCGTATTTTGCTGATATTAATTCTGGCCACAGTGCCGTAGATTTGGAAAGCATAGCACGGGGACGACGAGGGTTTTGTAAAGGCGGGTTTTATTTCTTAGTTTGCCTTGGGGTTTGCGAAGGGTTTGAAGGTTTTTTGTTTATACCAGGTTCGTCTTCGATCCAGGTGGAGGTCGAGATATAGGTGAAAAAGTGGCTAGCATAGGGCTGTCCTGGTTTTCCAAGGTTTGTGAATGTGTAAATAGTTGAGAGCTGTTGAGACTGAAGCTGGTAAATCCGATTTTGTGTTCTGGGATGATGCTGTTGACTAGTGTAATTTTTTATAGTTTGAGGATGGGGTGGAAGGTGATCCGAGGAGAATTCGAATATCTTTGTAGACGAAGCAGTCGATGGCGCTGAGGGGCCTGTGTGCGGATGATGGGGTAGTAAATGCCTCCCTCTGCCTGTTACGCACATTGGCAGAAAGACATTAAGCCCCTGTTTTGCAAATCAGAATGGGTACAGGGTATAAAATGGGGATTGGAGTATTGGAGTCTCAAAAGTGGGACGAGATTTTACATACAATTCAGATTATAATAGCCGGGTCGAAAAGTAATGAGCCCGCGTGCTTTAAACGAGAGTGTCCGACTAGTAGATGCCCTGTACAGATTCTATGTGTGCTACACAAGAGTGTTTATGCCAAATTTAAAGTGCCTTGTCTTCAGTTAACTCCAAAGTGTACTGAATTAAAAATAAAAGTTAATATTTTTTTTTTGTTTTTAACTTTTGTACACTGGAAAGAGTATAATGCAATCGGCAATGGTTTTAGAGCTGTGAACATTTTGTTTGTACAGCTTAAAGCTTTGCATACCAATAAAAGCTGAAAAGCAAAAAGTCGCGACAACGCCCCTCGATCATTAACTAATCTAGTGAGCAGAAAATTGCATTTAATATAGCCAAAGAGGGGGCGGGCTGTTGGCAGTAGCCAGATGACAGACTGTGGAGGCTAACATGTCGTCGACGCCAGTTGCTGACTAAGTCAAGTCACGAGACTTGGCAGGCAATTACCCATGAAGAGACAGACAGAGAGAGAGAGAGAGGGAGCGAGAGGGAGCGGGAGAGGGAGAGGGAGAGGGAGAATTAGAGGTAGAGTCCGGGTACCACAAAGCACCAAGAAGAGGGAAGTACAGTGAGTAGGCCCAAGGGGAGACATACATAGTTAAATTGTTAGCCACTTCCTATGGCTTCCAACTATGAATAATGCCATTGCAGATCCAACAATTATAAAAAAAAAAACAGGCCAACAAAAAAAAACCCCCGCACAAGTGACGCACACGAGAATTAAGAAAGAATTTCCGCTATGCATTTTGCATGTGGGCCACTGTTTACAGGGTATGTTGCAGTTCTGCAGAGCATACGCATTGAGGTACATAAATCTAAAACAAAAAAAACAGTTAGCTTCGGGTTATCGAACATCAAATACCCTTGCAGACATAAAGAAAATTAAAGCAATACAAATCTCAAAGAGTTGTTAAAACTTCAGGTTTCACAGAGGTCGAAACGAACATTAAATTTTCAATTATAAAATAAAATTTAAAATCTTCGCTTGGAAGTGGCATATCATTTAAGAAAAATTTATTTTTCTTAAGTTTTAAAATAAGCAAAAAAAAAAAAAAAAAAAATCAGATAAGCTGTAAATTTTGTATTGCCTACTTTACGTAAGCTTTGGATAAGGATTCAGAGCTAAGGTGTGGCAAATTTTGTACTTATGCAAAAAGATGTATAATTTAGCTTAGGAATTGATTCGTTCGATTCAATTACAGAGTTGAACGCTTGACTTGATTAATGTGAAATTGTTTTAGCTGACAACTTTGAGTGGTTACATCTAATTAAATTGTTTCTGCTCTTGGAATTTTTTTTTTTGCATATTAATTAGGGAAAAGCTTAAAAAAAAAAAATTAAGTCGGAACCAAGACACTAATTCCATGGGACTGTGAGCAATCATGGCGGAAACTCAAGTGGATTAGACACTCCCAAGAGAATGTTGGAGGCGGGGGCGGTTACACACACACACACACACACACACACACATTTTATGGCCATCAATGGCGAAGCGGTGCCTGGACAACACAGCAGGTGGCCACTTCCTGGCACGACCTTGTAGACACTATTAAATTCTATTAAATGAACATTAGCAAACAAGCAAACGGCACCCAAGAGCGGAATATCGACAGACAGAGACGCACACATAATGGTAATCGAGTACAAAGCACACAAACAATAACAACAACGACAACAACAACAACAACAACAACAACAAACGCCCTCAAATCGACAGTCATCGAAAACTGGCAGAACCAAAGGATACTTATGGGCCATTATGCTTTCTAATCAATACACAGACAAGTGCCATACAACATCCTTGGATATGGTCCAAGATATACCCTGTTATGGGCCAAAACCGAAAGCAGGCTCAAGGCTCAAAAAGAAACTGGAAGAGAATCATCACATTGATAAATTATTCTATCTATTGTTAATTAGAAAACATATCTTTTTTCTAAGTTTTAATTAAGGGATAGAATATCTTTGAGTTAATTCTCATTTATTTAGCCTCTCTCATAGAAAAAAAATTATACTAATAAATAAAAATTATTTAGGTAAAACATATTAAGAGATTGAGACAACTCAAAAACTGGAATTCTCTTACAGAATAATATGTTTTACCTAAATAATTTTTATTTATTAGTATAATTTCTTTTCTAATTTTTTCCTTTATTGCTAAAAGTTCAAATGCGTCTTTATAATTGAAAACCAATTTTAGTAGTCAATATTTGTGCTGCCAAAAAAGACGTCAGACGTTAAAATAGCTTGAAAATTTAAAGATTAGTTTGACTAGGAAGATATGTACCTTCTAGGAACACCTGAAATCGGTGCATACGACAATTGTGCATGTATAGGGTATGTTATGGTCGAGCTCTTGCACGTATAATTGAATAATTGTTGTTGTTCTTGTTTTTGCCACGTGTGCCGAGTGGCCTACGCAAAAGCTTGTTTGCGTAGCTTACCCAGACCCAGAACCATTGACACAGACATATTTGTATTCATAGATACATATGTTTGCATGTGTGTACGAGCATACAAATATACATAGATACTTAGTATAGTCAACGAGCCGACACCGCTGCCAACGCCGCAGCCGACGTCGCACAGTGAGAGATCATTCTTCATTTTATTCATCAATTTAAGTGAGTTTTATTTTTGTACGCCTAATCGCGCCTTTTAAGTTAATTGGAAATTCAAGAGCGTTGAATAAAATTTAAAAAAAAAAAAAATACCTTTGTATGCATTTATGCATAAGTTCTGAATTTAACATTTTTAATTAAATTTATATTTTCTTTTAATTCTTTATTAAATCGGCAGCTAGAAAATGGCGTACATTTCAAACTTAAATTCGGTGTTAAATTAAAATGATTTCGTGGTTCGTTGCGTTTATTCAAATGTAAAAGAAACAAAATATGATGCCTAATATTCAAAGAATATATTTTCTTTTTTTGTTTATTTTTAATTTAGAGGTGAGATTTTTGGGGCTGAAATTTTGTCTTCTAATGATATTAAACGAAATCGTTTTAAAAGATAAAATGTTTCGGTTCGTCTAAATTGTTTGGGGAACTGGTTCGGTTTATCATTATAGAAATAAGGGTGCAGTTCAAAATCTGTTTTTGAAAATGCCATATCTAATCATGTTAATTTTAAAAATTTGAATAATAAAAATTCTTAAATTTTGTTCGGACAAAAGTTGCAGTTAATCATTATTTTACAAGGAATAATATTATGAGGAATAAGAGACTTTTAACATTAACTTATATACATTTAATATACATATATACATATATTATTATATTTAATTTATTAAATGTTTCAAGTATGTGTGTCGTTTTTTTTTGTTTTTTTTTTGGGCATCTATTTATCGAATTTAGCCACTGTGCAACGCCACTGTTGCTCTGAGTTGTGTACACACGTGCGCCTTGATGTTAGCGGGGGAGGGGGGTGTGTGTGTTATTTTCGGGGGCGCCAACATTGAAAAAGTAGGAGACGTGTGGAGTCAATCAGTCAACCAAACAAGACGCCCAAAGTTGTTGCTGTTGCTCTTGTTATTTGTTTATTGTTATTATTATTGCTGTTGTCGTTGTCGTTGTTGTAATTTGCCGTTATCAAAATCAAGGCATTTATCTAAGTGTGCACAAAAATACACTTGTATCTGTATGTGCCATAAGGTACAGGTCAAAGCGCACCACGAAACTTTTGATTTTGATTTAACTCATAAATGTACATACTAAGATATTTGATAATTTATCTGGTTCATGAGAAAGGTAAACTTTTGGAGTCTCATTAATTCCAATTCAATAACTCGTTCAAAAGTTAAGATTATAGTATATTTGAGATGACAATCTTGGTTGTAGACGCGTATGAGAGCGTTGAGATAGGTTTTTGAAACTTTGTGCACTTAATATTATTATGATTATTAAAGTAGAGGATTTAATTATATCAACTCAACTATTTTTTTAATTAGCATTGGCTGCTAAAACTCATCTACCGAGGACTGCCTCTCAAGAACCGAGAAACTTTTATTAGAAAACTAGGAAAAAACGGAAATCCGTGAAAACTGACATGCTCACAGATTCCAAATAACAAATATGTTCTATATATTGTTTAAAAGGTATTCTTAAGAGCTCGAATTGTTTATACAATAAAATAAAATAAAATGATACCAGAAATGCTGGGGCTCGAACTTGCTCTCGTCACTAGATTGTTACCTTCGCCCAGAGGTTTGTTGTACGATAAAAAAGACAACGCCAAAAAAAGAGAAACAAATCAAATCGAATAAAATAAAAAAACAACAAACCTGTTCCGCCGCCGCGCACCGCAAACGTTGTGGTCGCCTGCATGGATGAACTGGCGCCCGAACCCGCGCCGCCGGCTCCACTGGTTTTTGTGAATTTCAAAAGCATTGTGAACCGTTTTGTTGTTGCACTTGTTACCGTTGTATTTGTTATTATTTGTTGTTGTCTATATATGTTTGGGTGTCCACAGCAGAAACATAAAAAAAAAAAAATATATATATATATATATATATCAACAAATTGCACTTTTTATTAATTGGTTGTTTGTTGTTACTCGTTTGTTTGTTTTCGATGCTTGTCCGTTTGTCGGTTATGTTTTTGGCTGCTGCTTCGGCCAACAGGCTGGCGGTAACTAACCAACACTTGGCAAAACCAACTAACCAACACTTGGCGAAACTTGGAGGAGGCGAGGCCCAAAGTCCGAACGACGCCAACGTCAACGTTTTGTCTATTTGTTGCTATTTTTAGTAACAATTTTTTCTTTCTCACCCTCGCTCTGTCTTTCTCTCTGTCTCTCTAGTACGGCAATTGACGCAGGGACGAAGGCGACGACGACTACGACGAAATCGCGCCTGGTTCGTTTTTTGTTTGCGTTTTCGTTTGTTGTCTCCTTACGTTTTTCTTTTTATTGTTGACTATTTTCTTACTTTGCATTTGTGTTTCACTATTTCACACACTTCGCTGTTATCGTTGTTATTGTTACTCTGCTTTTGCCTATGCTTTGCTCATATGTTTATATGCACGCGTTGCGCCCATGTGTGTGTGTTTGTGTGTGTGCGTGTGCAAGTTTTAATTGTGCCTGCGTCGTCAAATTGTTTAGATAACTGTTTAATCGGGCTGGTGGCTCATGCATTTTATGCTACAACTGTGCTCCTGTTATTGTTCTTTACGTTTTGGTTAATTAGTACACGGTTTGCACATGAAAAAACAAACAAAATATTTTATATGTTTCTGGTACGACGCCTGGCCCTTTTGCATTCAACTGGTTGTGCGGTGCTGCCGGATCGCCAACGAGACGACCATGTGCCAGGGCCGGCCAATAATTAAACTATCGATGAATTTCATCGAATTCGATTTTTAAAACGAAAAGCTGACCAGCTGGCGGCATTACCAGCTGGCAAATGCAAATTTACAAAAACTAAATAAATACACAAATAGGCGAGTGTGTTTTTAAATTATACAAACCAATATGTATTTATTAAGCAAATTGCTAAGTATGATGTCGCCTGACAATTGTCCGGTCACACCGCTACATTTCTTCATGTAATCGCACAACGGATAAGATTATTCGACTCGGCGATAATTTTCTGATAAACAAATCAACAAAGCGACTGACTTAAACCGTTTTCGACTGTATTCGTAGAACTGAACAGAAGCTAGTCAAATTCACAGTGTCGAGCATGTGTGTCATATTCTTCTATGCCAATTCGCAGCCCAGCGCCAACGGCTACAAGCTGATATTGGCCTCCAATCGCGATGAGTTCTTTGCCCGCGACACCAAAACGGCGTCCAAATGGACAAATGCGGATCACGTCTTCGGCGGTGAGTGTGCAATGCTGCTTATGCCAATAGCCATAAATTCACTCCTGCATTGTCAATCGGCAGGCATCGACCTGGAGCCGGGACGCGAGGGCGGCACCTGGCTGGCCATCGGCAGCGAGGAGGGGATCTTGAAAGTGGGCGCCCTGCTCAACCTGACGGGGGAGCCAAAGCCACGCAATGCAGTCGGTAAACGCAACTCACATACAAACATATACAGACAGACCATTTAGGTGGCACCTTCAACCATTTACCCATCCTCCCTTTATTCGTTGCGCTCATTACTGATAACAATCAAATTTTTTTGTTTCGAAGCGCACAAAAACATTTTGCAACCGCATAATAATACCAAGAACAGCAACCAACAGAACAAACAGGGCCAATCAAATAACGAACATTTCTTACTAGGACGCGGCATGATCGTGGCGGACTATGTGCGTCAAACGGACGAAGAGCACAACATTATTAACTATAATCAGCGCCTGTTGGAGGACTGCACCAAATACAGTGCCTTCAATTTTGTCTCCATTGAGATTGGGTAAGCACAAAGAAAGAGATGAAACGTGCTGTTCACATAACTTTGAGCCGCTCTTCTTTTTAGGAACGCCTCGCAGCCGGCCCAGGTGATGCTATTGAGCAATGTGCCGCCCACCCTGGTGCCGTTCGAGCAGGAGAAATGCTATGGCTTTGGCAACAGCCTGCCCGATAGTCCCTTCGCAAAGGTGCAATACGGCCAGGCGCACTTCGAGCGGATTGTGAGCGAATTCGGGCACTCGGATGTGAGCACACTGAGCGCAGAGCTGCTGCAGCTGCTCAAGAACCAACACAAGTTCTGGCCAGATGCGGAGCTGCAGCGACGGGCGCCCAGCTGGGGCGAGGGCCTCAGCGCCCTGAACGTGCACATTGCCGAGCACGGCTACGGCAGCCGTACGCACTCCCTCATCCTGGTCGATGCGCAGAACAAGCTGCATTTCATTGAGGAGACCATGAAGGGCTTGGATCCCAGCGGCGAGTGGGAGCACACACATATTGAAAAACAATTCGCAAGCATTTAAGTGCATTAGCTTAAAAAGCAAAAATTACCTATATACATATATCTCAAGACTCAGCTTATAATCAAAAAAACTCATCTGTAAAAGGAACTTGCATAAAGCTCATATGAATATTCTATTCGACAAAGGTTTTGAAGCCAACTGAATTGAGCAAAGTGCATTTTTTTACACAATTAAATATTGTACACACATATGTTACGAATTTTCACTTAAATCAGAAATCGGACAATTACAAGATAGCGAACTATATATGTGAATGGAACGCAACTATGAGCCGATACGATTGTATACCATATCAGGCTTACAGCAACGCAAGGCTAAGAATGTATTCTGAATATATATATATATATATATACTCTAAGTGGCACATTTGCATGTGTTGTATACAAGAGACTTTAATTTTATTTGTAGGAATTTAAAACATATATATAAATATATATAAATATATATATATATATAAGCACGCTCAAACTACGTGTACCGAATAATAAAACCATATCTTTATAATTACGGCTGTATGTCGTTAGTTTAGGAGGATTAAAATATTAGATTTAAACTTGCGGACAAAACGTGTCATTAAACAATGCGAAATGAGATTATAAAAACTTTTTGCGGACTTTGATTTCTACAATTTGTTTATGAAATGTGAGAAGAAGATGCATAAATATTCACGTCGCTGTTTTAAAACTGCATGGAGTACATTTGATTTGGCCGAATATATATATACATATATACATATATCTCTCATAAGGCTAATCGGTTGAGTGGGGATAAGATAATCATATCGTGCATTACCCTATATCGCGAAGATACTTGATAAAAATTAAAAGCTTTTTAAAGCAATTTAGCGTACTTAAATAAATTTAGCTTGTAAACGTGTTTTGTAACGTTTAGTTATACCTGAAAACTTGGCTAATTTTGGTTATATTCAAATTGATGCTTGAAAATAAAAAACAAAAAACTATTAATTTATGTGCTTAAGAATTCATATTTTCGGTTATAAAATATTTAGTGAAAAAAAAATGTATATAGCTAAGAGTTCAGGACATTTTTTCTGTGATTAAAAAATGAATAAAAAAAATGTATGCAATGTAAAATGCATGTTAAAAATTGAATGACAAAAATTCTAGGTTTACACAATTGATACAGCCAATTCAGCTCATATTTTCGGCTATTAAAATATTTAAATTGACATTCAATTATGATCACGCTTGAACCCCAGCACGCCCCAGACAATTGTGTGCTTTTCTATAGTTATACATTCATAATCAGTTTATATATAGTTAAGCAAAATAACAGCAGATTATACAGATTACTCAAGTTATCTTTGTGATCCGGATTGATTGTCGCCTACTTGTAGCTTTTGCCCACGCGTCCACGCCGGCCGCCGCCACCACGCGTCGCTCCGGTCCTTGCTGTGGTTTCCCCACCATCGGCACCGGCACCGGCGCCCCGCACCACGCTCTTGAATTTGCGTGAGTTCATGGCGCGCTTGCTGTAATTAATAATTGATGGATTAGTAAATCAATTAGACAATTTGTTTACTTTGCTTCTAATTGACTTACCGCTTGTTTAGCGTATTTCTCGTCAGGGGTATGTAGGCATAGGGATCCAGTTTGCCGCGCTGTTTCATGTCGCCTTTGGCTTTCTTGCTGCTGTACTCGCTGCCCGCGGCTTTGCCAGGACCACCGCCGGATTTCACGGACATGGCATCGCCGGCTGGAGCGCCGAGCGGCCGATGAATACCCCTGCGTGTGCTGGCGCTGGTCTTGCCCGAGCGCATGCTTAATGCATCGCTGGCCTTTCGCTTGCGCTTGGCATTGGACGCTTGCTGCACGTCCTCCTCATCGCTGGAGTCCTCCTCCATGCCGCGCTTGGGATTGCCACTGCCCGGCTCGTGGCCGCTATCGACCGAGGAATCGTCGCTCTCCGAGCCATCAGCGATGTCATCGCCATTCTTGGCCTGGCCCCGCAGCGCCTTGTCGCTAATGATGAGGCGGCCATCGTCGGCGGTCTTGAAGCCGCCGTTGGCCAGCTGTGGCTTCGACTTGGCCTGTTTGCTGGGCGCAGCAGCAGCAGCAGCCGAGCCACTTGCTGCACGAAATAAAAAAAATTGTAGTCGCGACATTTGGTTAATGCGAGCGAGGAACTTACTCAGCACATTGCCAATGGACTTGAGATCAGCCAGATCGACAATCTCATCGGCATCCTCGCGGATGTAAGTGCTGCGCGCCTGCTTCGTCTTCGACTTTGACTTGGACGTGCGACTCTTGGCGGCAGCGCCGCCCTCCTCCGCGTCCATATCATCCGGCAGATCTGAGTCGGAGTCGGCCAAAATGTCGTCGATGCTGTAAAAAGATAATCATTTTTTATTTATTATAAACAGTTGAAAGTAAATAAGTAAAAGAATCATAAATTATATAAATACAATTTATATTATATAAATATAAGTATAAATTATATAAATACAATTAAATATTTATTAGTTGACTGTCCGGCGAGCTATGCCCCTAATCACAACTAATTGTTCAGTGAGGCGTAGAAGTATAATCTGAAAAGTCAAACTATTCTAAATGGTATATAAAATATTCGGGAAAAATTAAAGAATAAAATTAAATAGGGCTTGTTAGATTGGAATACGGCAAGCTGACTAACTGAAGGTATCCCGAAAGGAATGATTTTATGATGGGAAGAGAGAGAGAGAGCCTTCTGAATAGTCTATTATATCGTAGGCACGACAGGAACATGTTTTTAATAGTTTCTACCACTAGGAAGACAATTAAAGATTAGATTGAGATTGATTGAGAGAGAAGATTGGGATCGCAGTGAAAACCACGCAAGCCAAAGAGACGAATCCTGGTGGATACCAGATACATGAGCAGTATTCCAGGATTGGGCGTAGTGTAGTAGTAAACTCAAGCAATGGGAGTTAGTATGGAAGGGACGGAATTACTTACGTATAGGTCTTCTGCTCCAGATCGCCGACGAGCTCCTCGTCGGAGCTTTCGGCCTGGGCCTCCTCGTTCTGTTTCTTGCGCGTGTCGCGACGCATCTGCTTGCGTATTTTCTTGAGACGGCGATGGGTCACCTCATCGTCGCCAGGCACAAAGCGGGCGAGCTCCTCGGTGGTGAAACGCTTGCACAGCTTCTTGAGGAAGTAACCAATCTGAATGCGACAATAGCGCTTCGTGTCCTTCGTCATGGCCGAGAGGGAGCGCATCTGCAAACAGGCCAGCCGCTGAAGTTGGATATATCGAAAAGGGAAATATATTGCACTTACGATCGTCTCCAAATGATTGGCCACCAGCGGTATGGGCATCACCTTGATGAACGTGATGAGAAAGGCGACGGCTGCCTCGCCCTGATGGCGTGACTTTTGCACCAGAAAGACGGAAACCTGGTGCAGCACAAACTCCAGTGTGCTAACAGTTAGATGCTGGCCCTGTTGCTGGAGCACGGCACGAAAGGCCAGAATCGTATTGGTCACAAGCGATTCGTCGCCGGTGAAGCCGGCGGTCAGGATGTCCACAAATTCATTGATCTTGCCAGCCTCCTGATAGAGATTGGCGATCTGTTTGATTAGCTGCTCGGCGACCTGTTCCTTGCGCGTCGAGAACTCCTTGTAATTGAGCACCGCCTCCGGGATCGTCTTCATCACGAGCGGATCGTTGTACGCCAGCTTGCTGCGGCAGTCCAGCAGCGATTTGAGACAACTGTTGTTTAAGTCAAGGTAGACCGAAGGAAAAGGAATATATAAATATAAGCGAGTATAATGAATATGTGAGTACTACTCACTGCAGACGCGACGCCTGGCAGACGCTGCAGGTGGTGGTGAAGGCGTCGAGGAGAATCTGCTGCAGGGCAATGCAGTTCTTGCGCGTAAATTTCTGGCACGACGGCTGCTCCGAGGTCATCAGCTCGCACAGCAGCCTAAAAGATGGGTGGGAATAATATAAATAAATAATAAGGAATGTAAGGGAAAATGTGTTGGCTCACTCGTAGGTCTTGCGCTGCTGCTTCTTCATCTTCTGCTCGTCGCGGGCCACCAGCTTGGACTTGTCGTTGCGCAGCACGGGCGCCATGTACTTCTCGAAGTAGGCCTCGATGCCGCGGCATTTCTGGACGCGCACAATGGCAGCATTGATATCGAAGTACGCATCGTACTCGAAGCTGGCGACCGCGCTGTCCGCCAGCAGGCTCTGGGCGCTCTCGAAGAGCTGCGCCTGCACCTCGACGGGCGCACGGCCGATATACAGCCGGATGACGTCGAGCGCACGCTTGCGCTGATCCGCCTCATAGCTGCCGGTGGGCTTCTGTATGTAGATGTTGAAGAGGCGCGGCAGAAAGTTGCGCGCGTACTGGCCAACGGCCGCATGGCATTCGGGGCTCTGGCTCTCGTCGAGCAGCTCGATCAGGCCATCGTAGATGGGCGCACGGAACTCTGGATTCTTCTCCATGGCCTCGCCGAGCGTCGGCGCCAGCTTGCTCAAATATTCGGGATCGCGTGGCTGACGACAGAAGCCGGGAAACAGACCCCACAGCTGGCAGCACAGCAGCTCATAGACGTGCGCCTTCGCTTTGTTCTTCTCGTCCACCGCAAACTTGCGCCAACTGGCCAGACTGTTCAGCGCCAGCGGCAGAATGGTCTCCTTGAAGAACTGCAAGCTGGCCCCGTTGGCGCCCTCGCGCATCAACGGCAACAGCCACGAGCGCTCCAGGCAAACGCCGCCGCTGCCGTCGTTCAGCGGAATTGCCCGCAGCACCAGCTCCGGACCCAGCGTCTTTATAGCGCTGATCAGCGTGTGCTCGATCTGTAGACGCAACGTGCCTTGGCTCTCGTAGCGTTTGCCAATGGTCGCCAGCGCGGGCGTCAGCTCGGCTCTGTGCGGGAAGACAACGAGAGAGGCTAATTAGAACATTTGTTGAAAGGGCATCAAGTTGGAATTTTAGGCAAGCATATAATTCTCTTTTTACACGGTTATTCTCTTTTAACATAATTTTAAATTTTTTATGAACCCATTTTAAGGAACAGTTGAGAATTTAATTCACTATTTTACTATTTTTTATATTAATAAATCTCTGATAACATTTTCTTTTTCCAAATCATTTCTTTCTTATAATATATTTAATGAATTGGCAAAAAAGTTCTCCAGATAACTCTAAGAGGAATTTTGTTATATTGCTTATTGCAGTTCTTATGTCTAAATATAAAATAAAAATAAAAATCTTGAATTCGTTGCGTAAACGTTAATTTCTCAAATTATCTAGATACCAAATTTGGCGCCTCTAGATTTCGGAGATACATTTAAATAGTTTCCTTTGGGGTGTCTAAGGTTATTTAATCCTGTGTGCTTTAACACGAAAAATAAAATTCCTTACCGATTGTTCCAATAGAAGGTTCTTATATAGTTGAATATATTGAAAAACAAAAAAGTTTCTCATATAAAAATTTAATGTTGAGTAAACTTTCTTATTGGAGCTATATATATATTATAAATTTGCAGATACTTAAAAAACTGAGAGACTAGTTTGCATAGAAACAGACAGACGGACACGGCGGATCAAGAATATATATCTACTTTATAGGGTCGGAGACGTCTCCTGCTAAGCTTCTCATATATCCCAACAAAATTTGAATACTCTCTGTAAGGGATCTGCGTATGATAAACCGGAGCCATGGCATATTTAAATTCTTTGTGATCAACGATTTTACTGACTGATCGTTATCCCATATCCCGTTATAACAAAAAGTAAAAGCTTAACGCCACATTTTCCGGCGCTTTTTAACGTACCCAAAGTGCTTGCCGCACGCCTCGAAGACAATGGAGAATATGAGTATAACATATTTGGAGATCTCGCCGAAGGGCGCGTTGAGCACCTTGTGCAGGGCGCCAATTATTCTGGTCACCGACTGGCGATATTGATCGGCCAGCTGCTCGGTGGCACAGGCGCGCGCCACACAATCCTGCAGCAGCTCCTTGATGCAGTTGGACACGCCCACCACGAGCTCGCTGCGTTCGGACATCCAAAGATCGGTGGTGCAGACCTCAAAGAGACGGGGCAGCGCCTGCATGCACACGTCCAACTGGAGTGTGGCCAAATGCAGATGGCCCTCCTTGAGCACCGTGATCCAGGCGAGAGTTTGACGCACATCACTGCGATCCGGCCGATATTCGTGTATGGCAGCCAGCAGCTTGGCGCACAGCGTGGCGTTCAGATTGACGCTGCGGGTGAGGAAGAGTGCGTGCAATGCCTGGAAGCAGTTGGTGCGCACCAGGACATTGGCGGCGGTCATAATCGACAGCAGGTGCTCACAAACGTTGCGTATGTCCTCGGTGCGGAAGCCGGCCAGCGTGTCCTTGAGCAGGGCGAGCGTATGCAAAACCGTTGTCTGCGCATTGGCCAGCACTTCCGGCTTAAACTGCGCCAAACAGAATTTCGTCACACGACTGCTGGCCGGATGGTGTTTGACCTTGCCCGCCGCCTGCTGCTGCTCATCCTTACTACTGTCCTCATCGCTCTCGGCAGCTGGCGCCGGTGGCAGCATGAAGCAGCTGCCATGTATGATCGAGACCACGGCGTGCTGCGCCGCCTTGCGTATCTTCGGCCTCGAGTGTATGCTGAACGCGAGCAGTGCGTCAAAGTACTGAAACGTCGAGCTGTACGTCCACGTCGCGTAGTCCTGGGCGCGCAGCAGCACCGACAAGCAGCCAATCAGCTAAAAGAATAATAATAATGTGATATAGATATCATTTCAACTGTTCTAAATAGTAAATAAAGAATAATGTGATACAAAAATCATTATTATAATAATAATAGTATATACCCAGACAAACCAAATCATTTTCTCTTGTAAATTTAAAAATGTATATTGCTAGACCTCAGAGGCGGCATAAATAGAAAATCGCTAGATGATATTCTATTGATTCAAAATAAATTTAAAAAAACAAGAAATATTCTTGTTCAACAAAGAATATTAATAATATTATTCCAAGTTCAACCTTCATAAAAAAATTATAGTTTAATTCTGATCTGTCCCACTGTAACCAACTGTGTTGAAAATGGTATTTGGAGGCACTCTACTCACATGGCGGATGACGGATTGGCTGCTGGAGTCAATGAAGCGCTGCAGCAGCTGCTGGATCGTGGCGGCCGTTTGATCGAAGCGCTTGCGCAGCACCGGCGCTGGGACGGACTTGATGCCCATTGAGAGGAGTGCGACGCCGGCAATGATGTCGCGCTCCTCGCTGGCGGCCTCGATTTGGCTGATCAGCAGCAGAAAGTATTCGGTGGACGATTCGGTGCCGCCGCGTTCGCGTATAATTTCGGTTAGGGCGCTTAAAATGGCCAACATCTCCTTGTGCAGATCGGAGGAGGCGCGAAAGCCGGTTAACAGCTTATTGAAGCTCATGTTGCTGCAGCTGCTGTAGTTGGAGGCAAAGCTCTGGAAGGTCTTGTGTGTGCCAATGCCAGTGGCCGTGCCCGACATGCCATCATCGTCGTCCAGCGTAAAGGACATCAGACTGCCGGCAACGTCGTTGACGGTCGTCGTCTCCGCATTGTACGCCTGACGCTGTTCGTGCTTGTGCACGGCCTCCATGGTTAGCCCCTTGGCGGAACCTGATGCGGCTGCGTGTTGCATATTGAACAGGTGGTTGATTAACCGCACAAACTTTAATTGCCTTTAACTTACCCAGATTCAAATTTGGCTGAAAGAAACGCGATTTGGCTTTCAGGCGATGTTTCATTTGGTCGGGATTCGATACGGCCGATTGTCCCTTTGTCCAGTTTTTGCCTTTGCCATGGCGCTTCAATTTCGATCGAAATTTACCCATTTTGAGTGCGAATGCAAGTGCTACGCACTGAAATCTGTAACTATTCTTTAAAATGCCAAACGCCAAACACGTGCAGCACACAGAAGACAGAGCAACATGTTTTGTTGATATCGCATTTTCATCGATATTCTTTGCCAGTTATCGAAACCGATGAACGGCTGATGCACGCATCACAAGTGAGATAGCCAGCGGCAATGAAATCGGCACTGTGACGTCACAATGCATCCATATAACAAAAATTTCGCTCTTAAAGAATTGCAAATGACTAAAATAAGCTAGTTATCTTATTGAAAAGTGGGATGGATCCGCATTATTTGTGCATACAGCACACATCGGATTATCGGATAAAAATTCAAATATTTTGATTTTAAGAATGTTTTTATCTAATTAAAAATGTCGGGCTTTATATGGATAATATACAAGGTAAAAATCTAGAGCGTACCTATATAAATAGAGCAAAAATCGAAATTCTGACGTCACTCTCCCTTAAATTGCGCTCTTCTGCTTCACTGCCAAATAACGGAATAACCTTCAAATCTCCTAATGATGTGAACTCACAGCTGAGTAGCGTTGCCAGCTGTTCGTGCTGCGTGTGTGTTATCGATAGCTGGCTGCGATATTTGCTCTCAACAACTACAATAAAAACAAAATACCTCTCGTGCAATACGTTTTGAGCTAAGCAGCTAGTATTATTAACATAAAGAGGAGCTAGCAAAAGATACCGTGCAGTCCAAACACAATGTGGCAGACGCTGCTCGGCCTCAGTTGTCTATAAAGCAAGCGGACGGGCGAGCAGCACAGCACGAAGAAGAAGAACAATAACAACAACAGCAGCAGCAACAGCAACAACAGCACAACAACAACAACGTAATAACAACAATAACAATGCAAGAATTTCATTTCTTTAAATGTATGTAAATGCTTAACGGACCCTAGCAAGTGCCTCCACCCCCTCCCCGCAGTAATGCGTTGCCTTCACATAAATGAGCACACAAACCGTAATAACAAAACGAACACGAGGAATAAACAAACGAGAATCAAAACAACACCAGAGGGGCGAAACGAGGGCGACGAGAACGCAGCCGGTGAGAAGAACCTGAACCCGATTCCAAGTCGAATGAGTAAAGCGCAAAAGAAAGAAAGAAAGTAAGCGCCAAGTGAAAATTAGGCCAACATTTGCGACGCCAAGCAAACGTTGGCTAACAACAACAACAACAACAACAACAACGGAAACAGCAACAACGACAACTAAAAGAGAACGCCGCCGTATCCATGAAACCCTAGCCATAAGCAACCGCAACAATACCTCAAAATGGACTTTCTGGCCAATTTCATCAAGAATCCACAAAGTATGTTGTGTAAGTATTACCGGCGTTATCGTACCTATTTATCTGCATGCTATATAAAGCAGTGTTGACTAACTAACCGAATAATTGACTGACTGACTGATTGATTGATTGACAACTACTTAAGCACACTATTTTAATTCTACTTTTTGAAAAGTTCCACTTAAACTATTGTGTAAAATTAGTTTATTTTTATGACCTTAGAATTAGAAAATGTTAAATGTTAAAATGTTAAAGCCTAGCTGGAGACGTCTCCGACCCTATGAAGTATATATGTTCTTGATCAGTATCAACAGTCGAGTCAATATAGTCTCTTTCAATGCAAATTAGTCGCTCAGTTTTTAAGCTATCGTCAAGAAACTTTGCCTTTCTTTTTTCGGTCGGATCGAACTACCATAACATATAGCTGGTTTTTTAGTTTTTAGTTTTTATAAAAAAAACGTTCAGCATATCTGCAAACTATTGTCAATCGGTTGAAATATAGGTTTTTGAATGGAACATTTTTTGTTTTCAAGATATCCGGATAAAATTGTTAGTATTGTTAGCGTCCCTGTGCTCCTTATATAGAGTTATATACAATATAATATTAATCAGTTCAAAATAAAGTTGCTTTTTTTATAAAAGTCCCAATTCGTTGGCTCATTTGAAATAATTTTTCAAAATGATCTATGCAAGTTTTTATAAAAGACATTTTTCAAGTGATTTTGCAAATGGAACAGCCAACATTTGAATTAAAAATTCTTGGCCCCAAATGAAGCCCACATATTTATATTGATTTATGCACCTTTGTTTGTTTCCTTCAATGCAGCCACCTACATCGATCTGGACTACTCATTATGGCTTTATCGCTTTCTAACGCCACTGATTGTCACATTCCTCCTGCCGCTCGTCTTCGTAGCGCTCATCTACATATCATTTTTGGTTCTCTTCATCTATAAGCTGCACAGGTAAGCCGGGCCGGGGCGCAAAACTGCTAAGGTCAACAGAAATAAACGTGCATATAAATATATGTACATATATGTGACTATGTCTTTATCCAGTACATAGATTGACTTACGTACATGCATATAAATATATATAAATATACGTATATATACGCAGCTAATTCGCTGCCAGTGCATTTCTGTCATTGAACCCTCTGACGAAATCGGCCACAAAATTCCCTTGCAAGAATAACAGCACACTTGAACCTTCCCCCCCCCCCCTGCCAACCACCGCCCCCCAAGTCACCTGTTATGTGCTGCCAAGCGAATGGTACTTAACGCTGACTTTGCATTATTTATTTACGTATTTCTCCAGTTCTCCAAAGGCCACTTTTTGCAATGTAAAGAGAAAAAAAAAACTTGAAACCGGTTCTAATGCTAATTTCGCGAGTACAAGTTGGCCCAGACCTCAAACTATTGATAGTCGCACTCGCTCTAGGACTATCATTAGCGTGTCCACTAAACCCCTCCTCCCGTTCGGCTAATTATCTCCGATAATCTGTGCACATTTGAGAGCCAGCCGCGAGTTCGAGCTATGCGTCATGGGCTCTCGCTACCCGTAAAAATCGAACCGAGGCACGCCCTCATTGTTGCTTCCCCTCGTAGTCTGAACTGTGTTTTTACACTCGATGACCAAGTGAAAAGAGAGTATATTGGGTTTGTGCAATGTCCGTCCGTATATTTGTTCGCCTCTATTGAAGCTGGAGACTTGAAACTTGATATATATACTCGTCTATAGGCGCGTCAGATAAAGCGAGAATTCGATTGAATATATATATATCCCTTAGTTTTAAAGCTAAATACACTAAACCTCCTCCTCCATAATTTTCCCGCCCCCACAAATTACAAGAAACGAGTATTGCGCAGTCGGTTATACCCTACTGCAATGTTCTCACTTGTTTTCCTTTTGCTAGATAACAGAGCTGTGTCATTACGACTAACTGTACTTGTGGTATCAGTTCCATTTTGTGCCTATCTGTCATATGAATAATCTTATTGGAATTTAAGTGCAGAGCTCTGTGGATTTTTTCTAGCTTCCCACAAAGTGCCCCAACTCATGAGCTAATGCAAATAATTGTAATTATTATATATGTACATATATGTAATTTGCAATATCGTTCAGTTCGTTTCATCGGGAATTGCAATTTATAAAGTTGCGGCCAGATAAACAAACCGAACATAAAACGTTTTGTAACATGTCGTGTTTTTATACCCTTCCAGAGGGTACTTTAATTATGTCACTAACCATGTAACGCATTCAACAAGACAAGATATTTGATATACTAAACTTAAAATCTTGTTAACATCGGACTACAATAGCCCATAGCTCCAGTAGGAACAATCGGTCCAAAACTGAGTTTTCGCTCAAACACCTTTTTTGCTTATCAAGATAAAAGTCTCGCTAAGATTCTAATATATCTACCATAGCAACAATCGGTCATATCATACGAAGAAAAAATATTAACAAAATACAATATATGGTATAGTATATTATAATAAGATTTCCAACAGAAACAATCAGTTGGTTATCTACATATACCCCTACATTTGTAGGGGTATTTAATCACCGGGAAATTTATTTCTTTCATCGAAAGAAAATCTAGTTTTTCCTTTAGCCTGGCCAATTCACAACTACGGGCGGAAAATGGATGATTTTCTGTTGAAGATAAAAAAAAGCAGTCAAGAAGTTTTCGTTCTGTGAGGTCGTCTTCAACAATTTAATGCAAAGAGATGCACGACAATTGTTTGCCCTTCTTATCAGCGACTTTTCAATGCACACGCAGCGAGAACAAGAAGAAGAACAATGGCCGCCCTGGGGGTCGCCATGAACAGGTGCGGATGCCAGTTCGCTTCTCGAAGATCACAAGATCGTGCTGTACGCAACTGGCGACTAAGAAAAATATAATTCGCTAAAGATCCGTCCATTGATTTATTAAGTTTTTGATATGGCGAAGACGCCAAATGCCAAGCTGATAACACCTGAGCCTGAGGATGATGCTGATGCTGATGCCGATGCTGATGCTGAAGCTGCAGCTGCCCGAAAACTAAATTTAAACATAATTATCAATTTAGCAATTAATTGGCGCCTCGCAACGCAAAACAAAATTCCATTGATATTAACTGCATTAACTTTCGCCTGGCAACTACTGATAAGCCCTAGATAATAATCCCCCCACAAATCAGCTTTAAGCTTTAACAAAGATTTTGTTGTCTTTTTTTTGAATTTTCAATTACAGTAAAACAATATACAAATAAATGCTGTATTTTTTAAATGGTTCAAATAGGAGAAAACCTATTCACGCTTCGAAAAGTTATTTAAATTTCAACAACTGAATATTCTGGAAATTTGGTATTTTTACAACGATAAATTAATATGTATAATACAAATTTAACTAACGCTCAAAAATGTAGTACACTCGTATAAAGCTTTATGGTATTATATATTATCATAATTTCTATTATTATATTATAGTTATATAGTTTTCATATAGTAAGCCAAGCAATCAAAACATTAAAACTGGGTTTGAACCGAACCGGTTCGAGCACGGCAAACCAATATTTTTAAAATCCCGAACCAAACCTGTTGCACAAGAAAGCATCCAAAAATGGAACCCGAATCGAAACTTTTTGCTATGGTTGTTTTTCAAAACCAAACTGAAATATTTGAACCATCAACCGAACCATTGACAAGCTTGTTTTTCAGGCTAACAAAAATATTTATGGGTTTCTTTAATTTTGCCCAGTTCTAACAAACGTTAAATAAATGTTTACAAATATTTAATTTTGCGAACTAGGTAGTTGGATGGAATAATAATAAATGTAACCTTGAACCTGTATTTCTTATGTACATATTTATCATCATATATCATCATTTATCAGGTAAACTGGCTAAAATGTTGGTCTATTGAACCAACAACAATTAAGCCTGTTTGTTTGTATAGGAAGTTCAAGAACCTTCCTTCTGTTGAGGTCGACATTGGGAATTCTAACAGTTTAAATAACGAAAACTCAAGTTATTGTTATTTTGGAAAAATAATGAATTTTTCTGACTGTAGCTGGGGGAAGTTCTAGTGGGCGTGGCCGGGATATCAAGGTCGCAATCTTTGGGGGGAGATCACTAGCAATTTGGTGACTCCAGCTTTAATAGTGCGGGAAATATTCGCCTTTTACCGATTGGCGATTTTAGGTGTATCGACATGTTATCGATTTGCCAGCCTCCCAGTGGGCGTGGCACAATTCTTCGTACCACTTTGAAGCTGAAATCAAGTCTCTTTGTTGCGTTCATCCAAACCAATATACTCCTTTCGCTCCTTCTGTGTACCCTGTATACCCTGTTCTTGGCAGAAGATTTGCGTTAATAACAAGATAGTATACTTTATACTTTAACCTAATTCCATCCCTTTCTCACCCTGTTTTCTAGGCAGGTTATCATGCGCGCCGTGCAAACGGATCGAAACTTTTGGCGCGTCGGGCGGAAGATCGTGGCCGCCATTTGGGATGCGCATGCGCGGATCTATCATGGGTACGAGGTGATCGGGCTGGATAATATACCCCAGGAGGGTCCCGCGCTGATTGTCTACTATCATGGGGCAATACCCATTGACATGTACTATCTGAATTCACGGATGCTGCTGCAGCGCGATCGCTTGATCTACACGATTGGCGATCGGTTTCTATTCAAGCTGCCCGGCTGGGGCACCATCTCGGAGGCATTTCACGTCAGTCCCGGCACGGTGCAGTCCTGCGTTAGCATATTGCGCGACGGCAATCTGCTGGCCATTTCGCCGGGCGGCGTCTACGAGGCACAGTTCGGCGATCACTATTACGAGCTGCTCTGGCGCAATCGCGTCGGCTTCGCCAAGGTGGCGCAGGAGGCCAAGGTGCCCATCATACCGTGCTTCACACAGAACCTGCGCGAGGGCTTCCGCCAGGTGGGCATCTTCCGCACGTTCTTCATGCGACTCTACAACAAGGTGCGCATACCCGTCTATCCCATCTACGGCGGCTTCCCGGTCAAGTTTCGCACGTATCTGGGCAAGCCCATCGATTATGATGAGAATCTGACACCGCAGGAGCTGCAAATCAAGGTGCGTTTATTTTTTCTCTCTCTCTCTCTCGTTCACGACCTGCAGCTGGAGACTGAAAATTTGAAATGTTAAGATGTTATCGATTTAATATCTCTCAGATTACTGACGACCTAGAGATCGCACAACAAATTACTTGAATACGCCCATTGGAGGCGTGGCAAATGTATATCTCCCCAGTTTTTCATAGACAGATTACTGATGACCTCTTCTAAAGATTAAGCATAAATCTTTTTGGTACGCCCACTTGGAGCCTGCCTCAAAAATCCGCCCCACAAATTGCAAATAACAATAATTTATATCAGTAAATAAATAATTAAGACCCTTGGGCTGTGAACGAGTATTGCGCAGTCGGCTACAACCGATTGCAACGTTCTTGGAAGTGGAAACTAAAGTCTCTTTTCTGTATTTTAGGTGGCCACCGCCATTGAGGATCTGATTAATCAGCATCAGCGCCTGCCTGGCAGCATACTCCACGCGCTCTTGGATCGCCTGCCGGCGTTTAAGAAGCGCCATCGCCAGGGCTCCGCCAAGGATAAGGCGGACTAGGCCGGCATCTCCAAATGTTAAAAGTCACTGTGTTAATCACTTAAATCTAAATCTAACAACAACACGAACAACAATTACGAGGGCATTGAACATGATCCATAACCGTATGGGAGATGCAATGCGCCGCCATAAGACTTCGTTCCATGTACTTCATTATAATGTATCTAACGAGTACTTCCGTTTAGCTCTAGCTCGACTATCATCCAATGCGCCCCTTGAAGGTCTCAGACAGCCTTTCAGTGCAATAATCCGCCTTGTATAGCTCTTAATTTTTTGGTACATAGAATACGCAAGACAAAATGCTTTGTTAGCCTTAAGTTCGATGTCGAACGAATCAAATTTGATTAGAATTCATTGGTTGTTTTTTTTTTTTTTCGTCCTAGTTTTGTAAACGTTTTTTATGTAGAACCAATTTAGGCGTAAATTGTCGTAATTTCTTACGCCTGTGTGTGTTCCGGTTATGAGAATGGTTTGTGTGCGTGTGAATGCGTTATTAATATATATATAGCTTCCTGTATTTGTATAAATGTGAAACTAATTTTCTGTGTTTAGACCTTCTCATACATTTATGACAAATGACAATTAAATTATAAGCGAACTGAACCTTATGTTGATTTTCAATTAAAAAAAAAAAAAAACAATTATAATAATAAGAACAGTTAGCACGGTTCTTTGCTGCTGATTGTGACATTTTCCTGTTACACCATCTCTGCAGCAGACCAAACGATTTAGCTTGGCATCCAGGAATTAATCATCAGATAATCGAACAGGTTGTTTTAAGCATTTCGGTTGATCAATGATTTCGGTCATAATTCGAATTCAGTAAATAATGCAGTCCTTTTGGGCTTTTTCGTATAACTTTATAAACTGGCCTTTTTAAATCTTTTATAAAACGAACAAAATAAAAAGTTTTCAAGAATAAAATACACCATTGTTTCCAAGCAGCTCAATTTCATATAACATTTAGAACTATATCCTAAGACAACACACCAAGTTAACTTTAAAAATAAAAATAAGGCAACACTTTTAAGTGCGATTTAAGATCATGAAAATCGCATAGAAAGGCGTTCCATGTTCCAGTGTCAGTCAGTGCATAGAACTATATATCATATCACTTTTACAATTTATTATTTTTAAGATGCTATTAAAGAGAGGCGGCAACCAAGTTCGAGGAAGTATAACATAAGGTAAGATAAAGAGCGCGAGAGTGAGAATAAGAGAATGTAAGCTGAGAAAAGGAATAAATAAATAGGATGAGTGAGAGGCAACGGCATATCAACTGTAGCAGAGAAATAGAGATCATTATTATTGTTAGCATGAGATATATTTAATTCATAAAATATCAACCAAAAAATGTGCGAAAATAAGTAGGGGGAGTGAAATATGTATTATTTCGAAAAAAAAGTCAAACTATATTTATGAAGATTTTATCTCGAGGAGAAACCATGCAAAAAATGCCATCGAACATGAAAATCGGTTCAGTTTTGGCAAAGTTATGGGAAGTTGAAATGTGGGAGCCATGGATCCGGGAGCTTTACATGTCAACATTTTTGTCAATTTTTGCATGATTTCTGACAAATGAGACCCCCTCAGAATCGATTTAAATGTGGTTTTTTATACTAATTGTGACAAATACAATCGATTAAAAATATAAATTCGCATTTCCAAATTTTGAAAAAAAAAATTTTTCGAAAATGAGTAAGGGAAGTAAGGGGAGTACATGATATTTTTGGCAAAAAAAATGACAAAAAAAATATTTTCATTAATCCACATATTTGAAAATTAGAATCAATTTAGAGGACAAACCATCAACAAAATGCCATCAAACATGAAAATCGGTTCAGTTTTGACAAAGTTATGGGAGTTTGAAATATGGGAGCCATGGATCCGAGAGCTTTACTTGTCAAAATATTTGTACATTTTTGCATGATTTTTGACAAAAAATTTGACCCCCTCAGAATCAGTTTTAATGTTGTTTTTTATACTAATTAAGACAAATACAATCGATTAAAAATATAAATTCGCATTTCTAAATTAAAAAAAAAAAAAATTTTCGAAAATGAGTAAGGGGGGAGTACATGATATTTTTGGCAAAAAAATGACAAAAAAAATATTTTCATTAATCCACATATTTGAAATGTAGAATCAATTTAGAGGACAAACCATCAACAAAATGGCATCAAACATGAAAATCGGTTCAGTTTTGACAAAGTTATGGGGGTTTGAAATGTGGAAGCTATACATCCGAGAGCTTTACATGTCAAAATTTTTGTCAATTTTTGCATGATTTTTGACAAAAAATTTGACTCCCTCAGAATCAGTTTTAATGTTGTTTTTTATACTAATTAAGACAAATACAATCGATTAAAAATATAAATTCGCATTTCTAAATTAAAAAAAAAAAAATTTTCGAAAATGAGTAAGGGGGGAGTACATGATATTTTTGCCAAAAAAAATATATAAAAAAATATTTTCATTAATCCACATATTTTAAATGTAGAATCAATTTAGAGGACAAACCATCAACAAAATGCCATCAAACATGAAAATCGGTTCAGTTTTGACAAAGTTATGTGAGTTTGAAATATGGGAGCCATGGATCCGAGAGCTTTACTTGTCAAAATATTTGTACATTTTTGCATGATTTTTGACAAAAAATTTGACCCCCTCAGAATCAGTTTTAATGTTGTTTTTTATACTAATTAAGACAAATACAATCGATTAAAAATATAAATTCGCATTTCTAAATTTAAAAAAAAAAAAATTTTCGAAAATGAGTAAGGGGGGAGTACATGATATTTTTGGCAAAAAAATGACAAAAAAAATATTTTCATTAATCCACATATTTTAAATGTAGAATCAATTTAGAGGACAAACCATCAACAAAATGCCATCAAACATGAAAATCGGTTCAGTTTTGACAAAGTTATAGGCGTTTGAAATATGGGAGCTATGGATCCGGGAGCTTTACATGTCAAAATTTTGGTCAATTTTTGCATAATTTTTGACACAAAATTTGATGTTTTTTTTTATACTAATTGTGGCAAATGCAATCGATTAAAAATATAAATTTGCCTTTCTAAATTGTGAAAAAAAATTCCCTAAATGGGGAGTACATGATATTTTTACCAAAAAATTCAAAAAAATTTTAGTTTTGTAAATGAATATGCTTTAAGTGCGGAGTCAATTTAAAGGACAAACTATGATCAAAATACCATCAAACATGAAAATCGGTTCAGTTTTGACAAAGTTATGCGAGTTTCAATTTTAGGAGTTATCGAGCTTTATATTTAAAAAATTGTTATCAAATTTGCCATTATTTTTGACCGAAAAATAAACCACCCCAGCATGTGATTTTAGTGGCCTTTTATACTATATATAATGCCGGCAATCGATTAAAAATACAAACCCAGGATTTTAAATTTTGAAGAACACAATTTTTTTTTTTAAATTTCTATGGGGGAGTACATGGTTTTGTTTTTCGAAAAAAGTCATTATTTTAAAATCATTACATTTAGATGCAACCTAGAGGACAAAACATGATCAAAATGCCATGAAATTTACATACAATATTTATCGTTCATAGTCTGTGCATATTTGAGATAAAAATTATACATTTAAACAAACTATTTTAAATTGTCATAATTTTTTACCCTTATAATTAAATGTTGTGTTTTTTTCTATTACAGTCGGAAATAAGTTCCAGAAATCAGAATCGACATTTGCAGTATGGAAAAAAAAAACGAACTTAATTAAGCTGAACAACTATAAGTTTTCACAAAAATGGCATCTTACGAAAATTTAAATAGTCATCATTTTTTTACATTTATTTGTTTATTATTAGTAAATTCATCTATTAACGCTAGTTTAAGTAATTCATCAGATTTGAAATTTGTACAGCTTATTACAAGTGCAGCCCGAGGCGGATCGGCCCCTGGCGACAAAACATTAAACCTGTACACACGATATATATATATATATATATTTATATATATATGTGTAGTACGTACTACGTAGTTACACTATACATTTAGTATGTAAGCATCTAGATCTTTGGAAAGAAACACTCGGCTAGTGGCCAACAGCTGAACAGCGCTCGGAATAGGTTCTACGGGTTCTACGGGTTCTAGGATTATTTCAATCATCGTGAGGTTATCACAGGCGGAACTCACAGCAAACTGATCGCGATGTCGGCACTTAGAACTGCTCGGCCATAAGGAGGACGACGAGACCGCTCCAGCCGGTAAACGGATTGCAGCCCTTGCCCTCGCCCGTGGTGTCGTCATACTGCTCCCAGATGTACCCAGTGCGCTGATATTGCCTAAAGATGTTCCTCACCAGATTCTCGCGCAGTTCGCCATAGATTTTGCGCGCCAGTTCCGAGTGCGGGCCGGCAATCCTGCCATAATGCCGCAGCGCCTTGACGGCCAGATAGTTGATGTTGATCCAGATGGGGCCACGCCAATACGGCGGATCGTGCTCCGTATTCCGTTTCATGTACATCGACGAGTTCTTCGCCAGCGAGCGCAGACCATAGTTGGTCCAGAGCAGCTCCGGATCGCGCATATCCTGCAGCATTTTGCCCAAATAGGGCGAATCGTGGTCGAGCTGCTCGAGGAGCAACGGAAAGAGGCTCACATAGCCGAACATGTTGTCGACGAACTTGTACGTCGGCTGCTTCAGCACGTACCGTTGCAGTTCCGGCTGCGGCGGCGGAATACCGCCGCGCTGTCCGGCCGTACGCTGCGCCGACAGCGGCGGCGGCGTCTGCTTCAGCACCACGGAATCGGAGTGAAGGCCCCAGTCGGCAAACTGCTCGCTGTACGGATCCAGGTGCAGGCGATGGAGCAGCTCGTTGTCCGTCAGATACGAGGCCGTCTCATAGTACTTGACATCGTCCTTGCCCAGCAGCGTGGACAGCTCGGCCATCACGCCGGCGGCCAGCGCGATCCAGCAGCGCAAATCGACGTGACGCTCCCGGAATGTGGGATGCGAGGCGCGCGGATAGTCGTCCAGGCCCGAGGACAAGCTCTTCGGGTTCAGCTCGCGCAAGGTGCTCGAGTTGCGTCCCTGCCACAAATACGTGCCCAGTATTTCACCTGCAATGAAGAGCGGCCGTAAATAAGTGGGCAGAGAGAGAGAGAGAAAGAGAGGGGGAGAGGGAGAGTTACCGCGCTGCGTGGTATTGTACCAGGTGAACCAGGCCTGGAGGCGCGGATAGAGGCGCTCCAGGGTGGCGAAGCGACCCTTCTGCGACAACTGCTCCTTGTGCCGGGCGAGCAGGCGGCGCAGCGTGAGAAAGAACGTCGGCGGATTCGCGTTGCTGTTGCGCTGCGTCACAAACTCCTCGGGCACCTTGGCCAGCGCCTCGGCGCCCAGTATCTGCTCCCTGGGTATCCAGCCCTCCACGTTGAGCAGATCGAACCAATGGCATATGATGTCCAGCTCGATGTCGATGTCCCAGGCGCTGATCAACAGGCCGTGGAAGCCCTCGTCCCACAGAAAGCCGCGCGGAAAGAAGCTGCGCGACGGCACCGCCGTATAGAGCGGCGCCTTCCAATACGGCACCGGATTCTGGGTGTGCACAGACTGCACCCGGCTGGCGCCGTAAAAGTACCCGATGCCGCCAATCATATTGCTGAACGCGTTCCGTGCGAAACGTATCTCGTCCGGCCCGTAGCCCTTGGCGGCCAGCTGAAAGGTGGCCTCGAAGCGCTTATCGAACTCGCCAATCTTCGCCTGCAGCGAGTCCGTGTAGGCGCGACCCGTCGGCGGCTTCGGTATGGACTCGCCGAGGGCGAAGCCCGACGTTGACTGGTAGGTGATGTCCAGCGTGAAGTCCACCTCGGCGGTGATCTGTATGGCAATCAGATTCGGTTCCGGGTTCGTTGACGGCATGCCGTTCTGGGACACAATCTCGCCGGGCAGGCCAATAAAGCGTTCGCCGCGCTTGTTGCTGAACGCACGGAAGTGCGCAAAAATCGTCTCCTTCAGCTTGTTGAGCCCGGTGGCCACCGTGCTCAGATACGATTTGTGCAGAATGCGACCCTTGACCGCATGGAAGCGCACCTGGAACTCGCCGAGGCCCTGGCTCTCGCCGTAGACGCCCGGCTCGGGGCTCTTCTCATCGGACACGTACTTGATGTGGCCATTTGTGCGCTCGTCCAGCGCCACATACCATATCAGCGAGATGCTGCGATCCCAGGCGCGCGTCGTATTCCGCACGGAGATGCGTGCGGTCCAATCGCCGCCGTACTGCCTGGCCCCGGAATGGTGCTTGACGAACGAGGTCTTCAGCTCGAACGGCAGATCCTGGATCTCCTGCACGCCGAAGCTGCGGCCATCGTGATGCGTCCAACCGTAACCGTCCAGCCTGTCGCCCAGCTCGCACCAGTGCCGTATACCCTGGCCGCCCGGGCCCAAATTGCTGGGCGTATACCACATGAGGCCCATTACCAGCGAGTGGGGATCGCGCGTCTTCATGCCAAAGTACGTCTGCGGCCGATACGAGCCCCAGTAGCGCTCCGGATCATCCAGTCCGCTGTGCACCACCATCTTCTGATTGTCGTACGGCGTATTCACGCGCGTCTCCAGATAGCCCAGGTAGCCAAAGTAGCTGGCGATGGCCAGCGAGACGCAGCCCACCAGCGTCTTCCACTTGTCCAGCATCAGCTTCGAGGACAGACTGAAGCCGCTGCTCCGGCTGCCGCTGCTGCTGCGCTTCTGCTTGGCGCTGGCTGCGGCCGCTGCGGCGGCGGCCGCCGCTGCCGGCTGATTGCCCGTTGCGTTCGCTTTGGGTGCATTGTTGTTGGCGACGCCCGCATTGCGCGCCATCACGTCCACCTAAATGTAATGTAAACGTTAAGTGAAAGTTTTATTTGTATATATGTAGAAATTCTTCTTTTTTTGTTTGTTCACACACGTATACAATCCTTTCAACACTGATTGACGGCTAGAAATGCGCGCTCCGGTTCGGATGTGCAACTAGTTCATTTGATAGCCAATGCAAGAAATGCTGGTTCACTGATTCACTATGTTCCATTTTTTTTTTTTTTTTTTTGAGTAAGCTCCATATGAAAAATCAATGAGTATATAAAATGTATACCCTTATATTGTTGAACTAAATGTACGGCATAAATGATGCTCAACTTGCTAAATAAATTCAATCGTTCAATCAAATCAGTCATTTTAAGCACTCTTTTTAGTTTTGTGCCATTCTGTCGAACAATTCGTTTTGTATTGTTGTGCAGACTGAACAAATCTAATAATTGGCCAACTGAACAGTTTCATTCACTTGTCGCCGAACAAGTTCAGTAGTTCATATTATTGACTCGTTCAATCGAATTTATTCTGAACTAAGCGACACAACTCTAGCTAATAAAGTGACCATCGCTTGCTGCCTGCCCCTTACCGATACGTCATCGATACAACGCTTGCCTTTGTATCGATAGCACAGGCTCAAACAGCTGTTAAGTGTGCACAACATTTTTTGTGTATTTTCTCTGGACTCCGACGTGATGGATTCGTTTGCTATCCCGCTGTTCAAGACGAAGCGCTCGTTCAAGCGCACCTTTTCGTTTCCCAGGAACTGCGTCTATCGGCCGCTGCGTCAGATTCACAACATGGAGCGCAATCAGAAGTTCGTCGGCGATCAGCCAAGCTGTAAGTGTTTGAGGTCAAGTTGAGTCCTTGTTTTACGCTTCACTTCACAGACTTCACGCTGAATGCACCGCCCTCGCTGCTGCCGGCCAAGAAATATTCGGACATTAGCGGCCTGCCGGCGCCCTACGTCGATCCGCACTCGAAGCTCCGCTACGCCAATGTCGAGGAGTACGCATCCATGCAGCACATGCCCTCGGACATCATCAACGGTTACCTGACTCTGCGCGGCTACACGAGTGCTGTGGGCTAGCAACAGTGCTGCCCATTTTGCCAGCGAGCTTAATGGGTGTAAATGTTAAAGTAAGAGAACAATTTACATTTTTAATAGTTAGGATTTGCATAAGCTAATATAATAAAATAAAAAAATTAATCTGAAGTTATGTGAAATTTGTTCAACTTAAGTGTAAAACATGTTTGCTTCAAATATTGTCATATTCGTGTTGTAAGCTCATTATTAATCACCTAAACTACTTTTAAATAGTACTTAAGATTCTGAAAATCGCATAGAAAGGCTATAATTATTTAAAGAAGTGTAAGAAAAAAAGATAGTGATGTCAAAAGGAAAGTTAATTTAAATTTATTTATTATTTTAAAATTAACAATAAATGCGAAGCAAACAAAAAAACCAACAAAACCTATTTAAATATCACTACTAGTCTTATCTGAGGCCATGCAAAGTGCATAGAAAGAGAGAGAGAGAGAGAGAGAGAGCAAAAGTGTGAGAAAGAGAGCATATTTTTAAAATAAATGCAAGGTAGTAAAAATCGCGTAGTAGGCCGATTAAAGTTGGGGAGAGCGATTAAATGAGAAGGGGGAGAGTAAACTGGGGAAAGCTGACAGAGAAAAAATATATTATACACTCATGAAAATCGCATAGAAAGGCGCCACTAAATTGCGTTTCTAAACGGACAGACTTTACCTTTTACACACATATATACATATATATTGACTAGAACAGTATTTTCAATAATAATAATATACGACTTTTATTTAAGGTAATTATACATAAACATTTTACAACTTAGGGCTAAATAATTATGTATTTTGTATGATCAAGCAAGTTTCTGAAACTGCATTCTTTTTAGTTTTAGTCTGTGTGTGCGAGTGTGTGTGTGTGTGAGTTTTCGTGTGTTTCTGTGTGTGTGTGTGCGGTGTCATTTCATATTTCGAGCACCTTTGGAAGAGATCGGACGCATTGCTCGGCTACTGGGACTAGTGCAATCCGCTTCCAGCAGGCATTGTGTAAAAGCGTGTCAGTTAAGCTATATTTGTTGTTGTTCGATGACCCTTTTGTGGCGGTCGACATCCGCACCGGGCAACATCGATTAGTATTTTGTATCCATTTCGTTTGGGCGTGGCAACAGTAACAAGAACAATAAATGCTAGCCGGCCTGATTGATCGGCCGGGTAATACTGTTCGGCTGTGTCAGCATATTCAGATCGGCCCGAAAGCTGCGCGGCAGCCCCGATATATCCAGCTGATATTTCAGCACCACCATCGTGGCCAGCGTCTTCAGTGTCGGCTCAAAGTCCAGCACATGCAGATCACTGTAGTCGATCAGCGTGGTGGTCGCTGCCGCCGCCGCCGCCGCTGCAGCTGCGGCCGCCGCTGCCGCTGCTGCTGCTGCTGCTGCTGCTGCAGCTGGTGGTGGCGGCGGCGGCGGCGGCATCGATTCATTCGCACGCGACGCCAGCGACTGGGCGAGCGGCGCGGCGCAGCGCGGACTGGTGCCGCCAAAGAGGAACATCCGTGTGCCCATCACGATGGCGCACTGGCGTCGACGTGCCGTCGGCGCCTGGCCGTTGGCGCGCACCAGATTCCATAGCTTGGTGCGCGGATCGAATGTGTACAGATCGTTGAAGTGCTGATCGAGCAGGCCGTTGTAGCCGCCAAACACGAAGATCAGCTTGTTGTGAACGAACATGCTGTGGCTGCGCCGGCCGACGGGCACCTTGCCGGCGGTGAAGGGCCGATGCCAGACCTTGGTCTTCATGTCGAGATAAACGATTTCGTGGCAATATGTCTCCTCCTGGCTATGATACGGACTGTGCTTGTCGCCCCGTCCGCCAAAGATGTACATGCGCTCCTCCTCGTACGCGACGGCCGCATGAAAGTCCCGATACGTTGGCGGGACACCGAACGTTTGGACATAGCGCCACTCCATCGTCACCAGATTGAGGGCGTGGACATCGCTGCTGAACTCGTTGATCTCATCAACGAATCCACCGAATATATACATGCAGTTGCCGATAACGCACGCGGAATGACCGTCCCGGGCGCCGGGCAGACAGCCGCTAACCGCTGGCCGTGTCCAGCGCGCGGTCTTCGGATCGAAGCAGTAGAGCACATTGCACAGATGCTCATCGTTGCGGCCGCCCCAAATATAGATGCGGTCCATGTACGCGACAACGGTGTGGCCGTAACGCTGGAACGGCACCAGCGGATACTTGAGCGGATCGCCGTCGACATCGCACTGCTGCGGCACCAAAGTCCAGCGCATCGAGTGCACGTTTAGCACATGGACATCGATCGGCTCGTTGAAGCGATAATCGTCGCCGGTGCAGTAGCCGCCAAAGCTATAGATGAACTCGCCGACGCCGACGGCCGCATGATTGACGCGCTGCGGACCACCATCCAGATGCACCGTCCACAGCATGCTTCCTGCTCTCTGCTCAGGCGAAAAAGCACATAAATACCCTTGAATCGGAAGCGAAGTCTGCGAAAGGAAAGTTTACAATTATGCCAGAGTTGCCAACAGCTTCAATTGAGGTTTCAAATGTTCAGTTGTGTGTTTTTTGGCCTTGTGGCCAATTCCGCTTGTTTTTCGTGTTTTTTTTTTTTTTTTAAGCTAAAATGCAAATTTTCAAAAGATAACAACTACAAGAAAAATAAACCTGATTTACTGCTAAAACGTAAAGCTATCAACTGCAATTAACTAATTAATGCTCAATTTGCTATTTACAAAGTTGTAATCAAAAAATATATATTCAAAATACTTGCTACATATATGTTATTAGGCCAGAAATGCATTTTTTATTTTTAAAAAATTTATAAAAAATAAAAATGTATTTAAATAAAAATCGCAAGCTTGAACTTTATACATTTATGGCGTAATTTTTATAAACAAAAATGTAACAAAAATAAAAAGATAATAGATCATAATAAACAAAACCGTGTTTTATTTGTAACTAAATCATAAAGCTATCGGATTCAATTAGCAAATTAATTAATCCAACTAAATAGCTGCTCAATGATTTCTGTTATATTTAAAATATATATGTACAGCATTGACCTGATTGCGAGCGACAAGTAAAATTAGGAAAACGCTAATAGGAACATCAAATTTCGATCGCAGGTACTGCGCACCATATGCTCATAACGGACATTCAACCTGTGCGTTCCGTATCTTGACTGCCTTGCTCAAGTTTCAAGGTCGAGATATTGAACAACAAATGCGAATGAGAATGAAAGAGTGAGCACGCAAAAAGGCCACACAATATGTACTTGTAAGGCAACAAAATTGAAAATGTGTGTTCTATAACAACAGAAATTACAATAAAAGCCCCTTTTATTAATTGACATAAATAAAGAAATATTGAAGGACATTTCAGAAATACAAATACAATAAGAGTCTTAGGCACAGATGCTAGTAATTTAAAAATTCTTTTTTAAAATATATCTAGCCTTTTTGTTTTATTTTGCATACATAGAGAAAAGCTGATTGTTTAAACTTTTTTAAAATACTTAAATTGAAAAAGTGAGTGCTATAAAATGTTTAGTCTTTTGTTTGGCATAAATAAAATAAAGTTGGACTAGTCGGTAGATGAGGGAACTGAACAAAGAGGATCCGGGTTCGAAGCCCAGCCCAGCGTATGGTTGTAGTGTTTATCTTAACCGAACATTTAAATAAACTACAGCACTTAAATATATATTGCGGTTAAGAAGCACAGAAGTTACTAAACAAAACATCTGGTAAAATTTAACAAGTCAATTGGCAGCACACATACATACATAGTGACGATTTCAGGGTATCTCCTAGTCGAGTTTCCTTGACTAGAGCATATTTTCTTTTTTTTTTTTTTTTGCTTGTTCAAATTGGCCACACTTGCATCCTCATGGTTCTTTACATCCTAGCTGCATTTATTGTGCAAATCCAATTGTTGTATTTGTTTACATTTGAGCAGAAACCAACCAGAAACTTAAAATTCAAATAAAATGATTAGCAGAAATTGCAAATTGGTTAGCTAAAAAAAAGTGGTCCTTATTTTTTTTTTTTTGGCTTCATACGAAACGGAATTGGACGGCACTCCAATTACACAGATACATATGTATGTTTAATACATACATAAGTATTTATTATGTGCTTGGGAAGCGGGGAGGGGGGGGGGTTCGCCTTGGGTTTTGCCCACTTATTAACGCTTACCTCACACGACGACTATTGCACTGGGCCACCGCCGCCTGTCAACTGTTTTCGAGTCGTTGTTTGCTTTGCACGCACTGACAAAATGGTTTCAATTTTTCGATTAGGCCAAAATAAAAACAGTTGTGCAGTTGTTGCCGCAGCCTATATGTTCATATACACACATATATATATATATATATATATATATATATATATACTTACGCCCGGGGTTTTCGTAAGGCGCGTGCTATGCAATAAATTTTGTGTGTGTGTGCTTTTCTTTTTTTTTTGTGCTACTGTAGCAGCAACTTCTGTTTTGTTGCTGCTTATCGATTATATCGATACATACGTATATTGATATCGATATACGATGTTGAGTGTGGCCAGAGCGTTGGAATTAATGCAGCTCTGTTACAATTCCCCACACAAACACACACACCAGCGCCCCCACAGCAAAAAACGCACGCAAAATGAGCAAACGCAAAACAAATATATTTTATTCGGTTCAACTAAATTGATGGAAATATTAATAATGCAAAACAATTGCATTAGTTATATGCCAACGGTGTGAAGAACCACAAATAAGTGTCATTAACTGAGTGGCTCGTTTTGTTTGTGAGTGCTTTTGTGTGTGTATGTGTGTGTGTGCGCGCGCGCGTGTGTGTGTGTTTGGGTTTCTGCAGCGCACAAAAACAACAACACACACAAGAAAACTCTGCAACTGCAACTGCAACAGAACCGTAAGTTGTTATAAGTTTTTGTGTGCCTTCATTTTTGCCATTTGTTGCTGTTATTGTAAAAGCTTGAAAATGTGTGTCCATACATATATATATTCATGCACTTACATATGTATGTCTATATCAGCAAACAAAGTACATATGTAACTATATATGTCACACATACATACATACACACGACTTACGTATGTATGCACATGCAGTGGCTCTGTTTTGCCCTCTCCTCTTCGCACAGACACACAACAACAAAACAGTGCTGCCAACGCTGTTTGCTGCGTATGCAAAACACGCAGATCCTAAACAAGAACCTACTGTTTTTTTTATAAGCCTTTTCGTTTTACCGTATATACACACATTCACATTTGTGGGTGTGTGTGTGCAGATAGTGATTGCATGTGTGTGTATGTGGCTGCTGCTAAACAAATTGCGTCTTTTAGCAACTCCAAAGTGCGATAAACATTGGTGAGTGCGAGTGAGAGCTGCGTCCAAAGAGTTCATGCATCGGATCTCTCTTTCGTTGTATTGTTGTTATTGGTTCTTGTCTCAGCTGTTCGCAGCTTACTGTTATTGCCCGTAGGAAGAAGACAAGGACTTCATTTCGCTTTCTCGTTTCTTGTTTGTTGTGTTTTGAGTATTGAACATTGCGCACCATACACACATACACACATATACATATAATATATATATATATATATAAATATATATATACACAGAGAGCAGCTGTATTGCGCATGAGTGTGTGTGTGTGTATGTGAGTCGATGCAAACACACACAGCTGTTTCTGCGCTGTATTTTTGTTTACGCTTTCTCCCTATCTCTCGCTCTCGCTTGCTAGCACTTTCTGCCGACCGCGTCGCTGGCGTCGCAACGCAATAAATTTTGTGTTGTTATTTTGTTGTTTTCTTTGATAAGATTATTATTTTTGTTCATCAGCTGGTTGGATGTTTTTTGTTTTGTTTTTTTGTTTTTGGACATATTAACTGATTGTGATGCAAAAAAGCAGCGCGCATTTATCTTTATCAACAGAGCTAATATTAAAATGGTAAATCATAATTCTATTTGCTGCCACACACACACACATATATATATATATATATGTATATATATATACATATATACAGACAATTAAAGAGCGTTGCCATTGACGGTATTGACCCCAGCTAGAAGAAAGTCACCGCAAAGGCACAACAACAAGGACAACAGTAATTGCTGAGTGCGTGGGTTTTGTTCTTGTTGTTGTTGTTGCGCCATCGGGCTTTCCTCTTTGTTAGCACGATAAAAAAACAGACGACGCAAAAGTTCTATTGACTTCTTAAGGCGCGCGCAAAATGAAAGCGCGGCGAGTAAGCCACAACGACAACAACAACAACGTAAAGTAATGAATACTGGAATTTGGGGCGAGTGGTCAAAATTGCGGGTTTTTTTTATCGCATAACTGTAAATGCGTATTGTCAATTGAATAAGAACACATGCTGATTCCGATTCCGATTCTGAATCAGCTGCACAAAACTGGTGAGCGCCAGTCACTTGCAACAGCAACAACAATAACAACAACACCCAGTCACCTCGTCGGCAGAAAAAACAAACAAGCAACAACAGCAACTTATCACACAACGATACAGATACATTAGCAAAACAGAAACTGACAACGACGTTCTTACCGTTACTCAGCACATTGCCTTTGAACACAGTGAGTCTCAAAATGATTGGTCCAGCTCGTAGAATTATGGTTTTCCTCTTTAGTTAACAAAAGCCAATTAGAAATCCAATGAAATAGAATAATTCAAATTGAAAAATTTCAATATCTGCTTTTGTTTCTAAAACTCGATACTGTCAGTTAAAAAAGTTTCTCAGTTTTGTTTGAAAATATTGTAATTTAATATTGTAAAATTGTGGCAATATCCGTTTTATGTTTCGCCGAGAAATGTTCAAAACGCATTTTATATACATGTTCAGATTATATCAGTTTATGACTTGAAATTTATTATTATCTGTACAAATTAATTATTCCTAAAAATGCTACACCAGAATTTTGCGCTGTGAAAATATTTAAGAGAAGAAATTATAAGGTTTACGCTTTACTTTAAAAATCCATAATAATAAGTTTAGAATAATTGAGACAACCTAAGTAATCCAATACAAGTTTGGGTTACTCTTACTAAATTCAAGAATAAAAAATATGTATATGTAAATGAATTAATATTAATAATTTTAATTATTAAACTTTTGTTAAGCTTGGGCATATTTTAAATTTTGTACGATTATTTTTATTACTCAAAGTATACAATGTAACTATAAACTAATTATTTTTAAAGTGATCACCTGGGATTCGAAGCCGGAGTTTCGTTGTTCAGCTGCCCAAATATCCACACTTAGACAACTCATTTCTAAGAATTGTAAATTTAATTTTGTATACGTTTTTTTTTATTATTTTTTTGCTACCTTTGTTTTTTTATGCGCTACTGTATGTGCGGCTGTTCGAATACATTGTAGGTAGCAGTGTACAAATTTTTATGGCTGTGAGTGTGGCACGCATGCCCAATGCTGCCACCTCGTCCGCGGCTGTTGCCGTGTCATGGCGCTCCAGTCTTTATATGCCCACACGAAGCACCAGCAACAACAACAGGCAGAAAAAAGACACGGCAATAACAAGAATATTGGGTTAACATTTCTAACGGTAATTGGTGCGCAGTGTATATTGAATTTTGCATTTACCTTGCGCATTCATATACATATACACGAATAGAGACATGCGTTGTTATTGTTGCTGTGAACTACGTAAATTGCTTGAAGTACTTGACTGCGTTCTCGGTTTCTGCTTGATTTTGCTTTCTTGATTGCATGTAATATGCGTATGCACACATACAAACATGTTCGTGTGTGTGTGAATGCGTGTTGTTGTTGTTGTTTTATTTGTCCATTTTGCAATTGGCGGCTTGCTTGTTGCGTTGCAGTCGTCACTGCCACCTGTATGTGTACTCTGTTGCTGTTGTTGTTGCTGCCTTTTCTTCACTTCTTTGTATGTTGCTGCGCTGCTGCCGTCGCCGTCGCCGACGCCGACGCCGTCATTGCTGCGTCGCGCTGTTGGCAACTGTCGGCAGCAGCAGCAGCGGCAGCGACGCTGCCCGTCAGTCGCTCGTTACATTTCGCATAGCGCGCTTTGGTTTTTGATTGCAAAATAAAAGTGAAGTGGCTAGGCAAACGGCAGAAATCATACAACAACAGCACCAACGGCAGCAACAAAATTAATAGAAATCAAAACGTAAGCAAGTTGATGCCAAAGAACTTTCAGCTTCCTTTTACATTCCTCTCATTCACACTGGTTCACCGTTTGGTTCACTGAACTCGCGATTTTTTTCGGCAGCTTCTTTTTTGCGCTGCTCTTCGTGTTGTGGTTTCTGTTTGTGTGCGTGTGTGTGTGTGTGTGCTTGCGTTTGTTTTGATGTCTGTGCGAAAATAACGTCTTATTCAATTAATTAATTACATAGGCGTTTGTTTCATTTGTTTTTTTGTTTTTTGTTTGTTTGTGTTTTTGTTTTATTGGCGCCAAAAGGTGTCACCGTTTCGTTAATTTCACGTGCTAATTGCTATTGAGAAGCTGCTGGATTTTGCCCCGCTCAACAACTGCATTAGCCGCAGCCTTTGTTGTCTGGCCAGCAGACACCCTGGCCAAGTGCATTTCCCTGTTGGCGCTGCGCAACGTCTCCGTCTCCGTCGCCCACGTTCTTCCTTCTTTGTTCGCGCCGCGCCGCGCCGCCCCCTTTTCCCTGTCGCTCCTGTTTCTTTGTTTCACTCGTCGACATTCGCGTCAGCAGCCAATTTGCATTGGGGATTGAACAGAAACCCCGACAGCGATGATGATGATGATGATGTTGTCGTCGAGGGCTTGGCAACAATACGCAGAAAGCAACAAGGGTGCTAATTATGGAAATAGATCATTTACATACATATGTATGTATGACGCACACACACACACACACACACACCCACACACATGTCATGTAAAGGAGCAGGCAATCTGTTTGGCCAATGCATTTGCTAATAACTCAATTCTATTTACCAGCTGCGCTCCAAAGTTCCCCAAGTTGTTTGCGCTCTACTCCAAAAAAATCAGTCTGAGGAATAAGAAATCGACTGTGCACGGTTGTAGTGGTGGAAGCAGATTATGAACTTAGCGCAAAGTTTATTTTAAGCGCATTTTTACAGTCGCTTGTTATTTTTTTATTTTTTATCAAAGCCGTTAACTGCACCCTCTTTTTTTTCTAAACCAATTATATTACTTTTTTATTTAGTAAATTGGCCTAGAGTACAAAATAAAAATAACATGTATTATTGAAAATTTGCAATTTGTTAGATATTCTCACATGGCTTTTTTTTTAAGGTTTCTTTGTTACTTTTTATGTAGTAAATTTATAAGAAAAACGAAATGGGGAATATAAATGTACACAAATATAGTAATTAAATTTAATGTTTAAAATTTCAGTAAATGTCATTTTAGTTAAGTTAAAGCTGGCGAAAATAATTTTTAATGTAACATTTTGTTCATAAGGCAGCGAGACCTTGCTAAATAATAAATAATAAACATAAAAAACAGTTCAACGGTTATTTGGTTTTTTTTTTTTTTGGCAAGAACTTTTATAATTTTATATTATATATCCATTTCGATGTTCGACTGTTATTTCGTTAAATTTTTTGCCCAATTTTAAATAACTATAAACTTTAATTAACTTTATTTTACATTAGCGCAATGTAGAAAATTAAAAGAAAAATATATTTCCATTGTATTTAAAACTACTTTTTTTTTAAACAAACTATCGTTTGGGCAAAATATGATTCGGTTGGATTTAGGTTCGGTACACGGTAAAAAAATATGTATGAGGACTCATTAATAAAATCGTTTGCATAGTAATAATAGTAAGTAAGGTGATACATAAATGATTGGTAAAATGATATATAAATTAAACAATTACGTACTATGTTTTTTTTTTATACACATAGATCCTTTTTGCTACGTAATGTACTTTTAGAAGTGGAATGCCATTTGTGACTATGACTATGTATTTATCACATTAACTGAACACCCATTCCCATTTACATATCTACACACAACAGCCGGAAAATGGGGGGCTGTGGGACGGGGACAGGTGGTGCCGTTTTTGGAAGGCAGCTGTAAACACTGTAGATGCGGATATATCGAAATTTTTGCGGCTGGCATTCGCTGGGCGATGACGCGCCCATTGCGCCCATAAATCATTTGGTAGCCAAAGCGGCTAATAGAATGCCGCCTGCACATTATCATAATTATTGACTTGACGGCCAGTTTCTATATCTCTCTCTCTCTCTCTCTCTCTCTCCCTTGCTCTTGAACTTGAGCGTCAAGTTGCCCAAACCCTGCCGAAACCTTTGAGGACCATGGTTTTTTGTTCTGGCCATTTGTTTCGTCGGCTAAAATATGATGGTGCTAAGAGACGTGCAAATGGAAATCAATAATGGAAATGCACCGGGCCATATTGTGCGCTCTCTCTCCGTGTTCGCTATCGCTCTGCTCGTCCCTCTCTCTCCCGCTCTCTTTGTTTGGATTGTGCATAACAGCGGCCGTGTTTGTGTACACTCGTTCAGCGAGTGAAAAGAGTATATTGGGTTTGTGCAAGGGGCGTCTGTTCGCTTGAATGCAACTTGCTTCGGCGCTATTGGAGCTAGAGACTTGAAACTTGGAATATATGCTCGTGTCTACCCGCGTCAGATAAGGTGTTAAGATTTTTTGGCTACGCTCACTGGAGGCGTGGCAAATCCCACTTAGTTTTCCAGACAGATAACTGATAACCTCCAGTAGAGATCGCACATAAATGAAAAAAATCCATATTTCCACAATTTCAGAGCCCTCACAAATGACAAAAATCGCGTATTCTACTGAAAATAGCAATAATTAAGATCGTTTTCGGCTGGTTTAATGCTGTGTATCGCGCAGCCGGTGACGCGCGACTGCAGCGTTCTTAATTGTTTGTTGTTGTTACAAATTGCTTGCATATTATATGACTCGACTATATACACAGTCAGACAAAAACTACACTGTACATACATTAATAATCACTCGCCTTTGTCTTTTGTCTTTGGCAGGAAATCTGATATATTCGTATGTACGTACATACGAGCACACACATCTATGTATGTATACACTTAAAGAGAGACCGCACGTGGAACAGCAGCAGCAGCAGGAATAGCAGCAGCAGCAGCAGCAGCAACAGCAGCAGCCAGACAGCAGACACAGACAAAAGCCATCGCCATTGCATTGGGGCTTGTTCTGTGACCCACGACACTGGCAGACGCTGGACATAATCGTTCAATGACAGCAGCCGCAGTCGCTGCCACCGCCTCTGCCTCTGCCGCGGCGTCGTCGTCCTCATCGTCGCCGTCCGCTGTAAGCAACGCGCGCAGTTAACGCCCAGCAGCAGCAGCAGCAGCAGCAGCAGCAGCAGCAGAAGACTCTCTTTGTCTCCGTCTCAGCAGGTGAGCATTTAAGCAGCTGACGTGAAATGTGGCAGCCTGGCGAGCAGCTCAGCAAGCCGCCAACATTTTACAGTTATTGCCAGGGGAGCTTAGCCACAAGTCCAAGTTTCAGACAGTCGAACAGAGAAAAGAAACGTTTAGATTAAATACCCTTGCGTATGGACATGTGGAAGATGTGCACTATATATAGTTAATTGTCGCGATTGCATATAGAAATTCGATGCTGGTAATGCAAGGTCAAGATATGACAGAGAACCAGTTTTTTATACAAAAGTGCATTTTTATATATTTTGCTTTTTTGTAAGTGCGATTCCTTGAGTATAAATTTTATTTCGAATGCAATTTTCTTTTGGGTTATAAATCTTTGTTGGTTCTAATCTGTGAAGATATGCGAAAAGTTAAGCATTAAAATACATTTCCACAGAGGAATATGGCTTTTACTTTGAAAATAAATAATAAATAAATTAGCTCTTTTAATATTCAAATTGATAAATGACGCGACTTAATGCCAACGATAATTATGGATTTTGGGAAGGAAACGGAGGAATCATTTTTCAATTGAAAGGGAGGAGACTTAATTATTATTATTATATATTTATTATTATTATTTTATATTAGCAAGATAATCGATTTTGAATATATCGAAGCGACACCTTAAAGGTCACTTTCTGAAGGTTACAATAATTAGGTAGAGTACGGCGCAGTCAGTTACACCCGTCTTCATTCGTCATCTGCTTAAGTTGTTTTTGAACAGCGCAACTAATCTATTTGATTTTGCAGCGCGCAAAGAGACAGCCAAGGAGTGGACTTCCCTGTGAAGGACACGACAAGTCCACGACTAGTTTCGGACAACCAGCTAAACGCCAAGCCAAACCACACGCCCAGCGCGCGACGCCTGCAATAGGAAACCAAACATTAACAGAAAACAGTAACAGTAACAGCGGCAGTAACAGCAACAGCAACAGCAACAGCAACAGCAACAGCAACAGCAACAGTAACGGTAACAGTAACATCAGCTATAACTGCAGCCAATCCAGCAACAATGGTGAAAACCTTTCAAGCCTACTTACCGTCCACAAATCGGACCTACTCATGTGTTCATTGCCGTGCGCATCTCGCCTCACACGACGAGCTCATCTCGAAGTCGTTCCAGGGCAGCCAGGGTCCGGCGTATCTCTTCAATTCGGTGGTGAATGTCGCCTGCGGCCAAACGGAGGAGCGTGTCCTGCTGACTGGCCTCCACGCGGTCGCCGATATTTACTGTGAGTGCTGCAAGACGCCGCTCGGTTGGAAATATGAGCACGCCTACGAGTCCAGTCAGAAATACAAGGAGGGCAAGTTCATCATTGAGCTGGCGCACATGATCAAAGAGAATGGCTGGGATTGAACGTTGGCGGCGCAGCAAATGGCGGCAGGCAGTCCGGGCGGCATGGGTAACGTTAACAATACGGCAACGGGCAAAACAGCAACAGCAACAGCACCGAAAGTTGTTTGACAGATGCGAAATGGCTTTCAGCCTAGGTTGGAGCAAGCGAGTGAGCATGCGGGGATGGCAGCAGCGAGCGCCGCCGGTTGGTCGAGTCGAGTGGAGTTGAGTCCCGTCGAGTGGAGTTGAGTTCGAGAGTTTTAGGGTACCACAATATATATATATACTATTATATAGTACATAACTCGTCGTATCTTATAGAACACACAGATACACACACACATACACACACACCCATTACACACACCCAAACACACACACACACACACACACACTCAGATCCAGTATGGCCGCTGCTTTATTTGGGCTTGGAGAGATCTCTGCGCTGGACGCAACAACAACAGTAGCAGCAACTTGAAACTGGCGCCATCTGTCGACCACGGCGTGAAGTTCCATTGTTTTATGTTTTGTTGCCGTTCTTTCGCTCCTTAATTTGGTTTAAATGTTTATCGAAATAAGCTCTCCTCACTATGTCTGCTTAACATTTGATATCTGTATATATTTATTTTTGTATTTCATATTTGATGTGTTTCCCCCCATTTTTTTTTTTTTTTTTTAATTCGATTTGCAGCTTGAGCTTTTTGTACAATTTTTGTTGCCATCAACACAAAAAAAAAACACAAAAAACTCGCACTGCCAATAAACGAAAAAAAAGAGGATATATTTCAAATGTTTTTTTGTAACAAATGCAACAAAACGACATTAAGTAGGAAACAGCAACAAATTTAATGCATATGGCATGCCTAATCAAAATGCACTCACACACACACGCCCAGTCACACACATAGACACACACACACACACACACATACACACACAAACATATTTACACCTTTTCAATGTAGTAGTTATTTAATAAAATATTTAAAAAGTAATTATTTAATGCAATTTAGCTTGGAAATCTGCATAAACTATTTGAAAAAAAGCGCAAAGAAATGCAAAAAATAAAAATTAAATAAAAAAAGAACTTAATAGACATTGCAGCTAACATTAAACAAATGAAACAAAAACAGCAAATTGTGAATGCCAATAAAATAACTTAACAAAATGATATATGTATGCAAGCAGAGTGAATTATAAAAGAACAATGTGCGTAGACCCAAACGCTAGGTGGCGCCACATAAATGTATTATGTTTTAAGTGTGTTGTTTCGCTAATTTTTGTATTAATTAGTTTAAAAAAAAAAAAAAACAAGAAGAAAATGAAATATGTTCTCCTGTATTGTTAGGGTGCCGCAAGTGGGAATGTAGAAAGGTGATAGGGGAGTCCATTTATGAAAGCAGAAAATGCAAAACAAATTTGTGAAATTTGTGAAAGAAATTATATAAAATACATTGCGCATTATGCGCGTAAATGTACATATATGTATGCAATATATATTGATGCATATTCATGTCGCAAAAGTATCGTACATTATTTGCAAACAAACACAAAAAGAAAATCAAAGAAAAGCGCAAGCAGCAGAAGCAAATTTTTAAATTACATAAATTAATATGCAAAATAACTGCCAAGAACTATTCGAGTTAATGATGTTCTCTAAGTAGTCATAATTAAATATATATATACTTTATATGTATATGAAAATATATTTTGTGGTAGCATTAAAAGCAAAAAACAAAAAAAAACCAAAAAAAAAAAAAACAAAAACGAATATCGTGGATTATAGCGATAATAAGCAAAATCATACAATAAATGGAAATCTCTTAAACAAATTTGCCTCAAAATAAAAATTAACAATGTCTGAATATTTGTTTTAATTATTATGCAGGTTGCAGTACTTAAAGCCCAAAACTGTAAAAACGAAACATAATTGAAAACGATTAATAACAACAAAAAACAGGGGATACTCGTTAATGTTTTATGTTTATTATTATTATTGGCTAAATAATCATTCCACATCATTTAAGTTATTTGCCATTTTTCCATTCTAATAATCCATCACAATCCATAAACCATAAATTGTTTACAAAATCCAAATATGAATAATTATAGTATACTTTTTTATTATAATGCGTTTATGGATTATGATTTTCAGCAACAATAATAATTGTAATACTGAATAAACAGCGATATTTGTTATTTGGTGTTCCGGAATTTATCACAAATGTTTTAAAAAAAAATCGTAGAGTATACTTTTATCCAGTTCAAATTCAATAAACATAAAACCCATGATTATATTGATCTTATGTACAAATTGCATACTATATTACACATATAAAAAACAATAACAAACAATAGACTAAAAGATTTCGATCGTATCTATGTTCGTAAACTGCAACTTACATGATATAGTATGTATGTTTATGTATTTACATGCAAACGTGATATAGCAAATTTGATGTATTGATGTAAACATATTAGATATTATACATACAAAATCATCGTAGCTAATGTTAGTTTTTACATTGAGCACTGATATATATATATATACATATATATATATATATTTACTCATATGCATACATAACTGGCATAAATGAAACCACCTAGACGTGTACATCAGGATATGTGCATACATATTCGTACATCACAATCAAAATCAAAACAATATTAAAGAGTTGTGTTGAATGCATGACAGCTGATTATTATTTGCAAATAGAAGAACAAAGAAAAATATATATATATACGCATATATATATATATATGTTATAGATTGCCAGATTGCAATAAAGCGCATTTTTTAGCTCATCTCATTGCATTTGTTTTTTATATTTATCAAACTAGGCTAGCTTACAAAACCTTTTGGGAATATGTGGTAAATTTATAAATTTTATTTACTTATGTAGGACAATGTACATTAAATATTTAATGCTATCTCAGTGTTTAAAATATATATTGGCTTTATCTGTGTTCAACTTTAGTTGGCCTCTAAAAACAGAAACACATTTTAAGTATTATTTAGTATTATGAAAATCGCATAGAAAGGCGATTCATATTCAAGAGAGTGAGAAAGAGATAGAAATTGAGACGGCTAGCCTCCAAATTGTTTGCTTCTTTAGGAACAATCGGCCATAAAATATATTGACAAGATATTGGCTAAAATAAAAGTACTGTATTGTTAATAAGAAAGATTGCATGTCGAGGCTTTTATATCATATTCCATGGAAACGTTCGATATTATGCGGCTCAAATCAGAATTTTTAACCGTGGATTATCAAACAATTGTAATGGGATTGTTTGTTTTATAAATTTGCCGAGCTGGTTCATCTTAAGTGTTTAATATTCTATCCACTTTAGAAAGACTTTTTATCCATTTTAAAAAGCTAAAATAATGTTGCCAGATCTATAACAAATCAAAAAGTTATCTATTTTTTTTTTTTATAAAGTTTTTTTTGCGATAAAAGCGATAAAAGGTGAATATTTCGCACAATCACCAAATTTGCTATATAGATTGCTGGAGACCTTTCCCAAAGATTACGACCTTGAATCGAAAGCCAAATGTTAAAGGTAGATTAATGGACACCCCCTTCAAATATCGCTAAAAAGTCGCGAGCTATAGTCAGCAAATTTGTCAGACAGTGTGACCTCCGCTTAAGATCGGGCCGAAAAATGTATATATATAAATACTACACTGCAACGTTCTTTTTTGTTTCAATTTGGTTCAGGTTCAGGTTCAGTTTCCGTTTTCTAAACTGAAATCATAATGCGGCACAATTGTTGAATGCTCATTACGGAATTTAATGCAAGTTCAAATAGAAATGGGTATCTTGTGGTCAGTGTGCGCGAAGCTCAACAAGTCTGTGTGCGTGTGTCGGTGCATGTGTGAACGGATTAGTGTGGGTGGTAAATGTTACTGTGCGGCAGCATTTCATTCAGTACGTTAACAAGTTGGACAAACGTGACTCACTTCCATTTGTTCTGGCTGTAGTCCCACTTGGAGGAGAGACCCGTTATGGGCTGGACCTGCAAGTGTATGATGCGACGGAGCTGGGCCTGGCGACGCTCCTCCTCGAACGTCTCCGGCGGTTCGCCGTAGAGGAGCGCGTTGTACGCTACGGACAACATGATGCCGAGGGCCGTCGCCCAGAGACCGATGCCGACGACGAGCTTCCAGTCGGGCGTGAAGTGCTGAAACTCCGTATATGTCTGGCAGAAGCTGTGTCGATAGAGCGTCTTCTTCTCCTGCAGCGAGAGCTTCTTCCAATCGCTCTGCTCCTTCTCGCGCAGGCTGCATATCTCCGGCGTCACCTCGCGATACCGTATGGCCGGAAGCGGAAAGTCGGCGCAGTCAATATAAATCGGAGACCCATTGACGCCGTGGCCGACCACCTCCCGTTCGCCGTTCATCAGGCGCGTGCCGTCGTGATGGGTCAGCCGGCGCGATATGGCTGATATAAGTGCAACGGCATTTGGACGATAAACGGCAGCCGCAGCTGCAACAGGCGGACGGAGCCCGGCGCCGCGCAGAAAGTTCATAATGGTTAAAGGAAAGCTGCTGGCCGAGATTAGCTTGGGATGCGCGAGGTGGGGGGGGGGGGGAGTAGGGGGGCGGCTCCGCTTACCTGTGGTTCCGTTAACTGGGCAACTCGAAATTTGTTCGCAATTTGTTCGGAGCAGTTTTCGAATTGATGCCGGTGCTTTAGCTCCAGGCATATAAATCTAACTGACTGTCGTTTTTCATTCGACTCGCCTGGCAATTGACAGCCAGCCAGGGCTGTCGACTTTCGCACAGTTCTATTTAATCAAAGTCGGCGACGGGCTCCAAGCCCTTCAACACAGTCGCCAAGTGTCGATAGAAATGAACAAAAAAGCACAAAAAAAAAAAAAAAAAAAATGTAGTAGCAAAACAAACATATTCACACTCACACACACACACACACACACGATTTTACATTTGCCCAAATTGGTTGCCTTTTCAGGCCAAGTCAAGTGGCATGAAATAAAATGAAAAGAATAGGCAGCTAATCCTTTTGGCAGCAAGACCCAAGTGGTCGGAAAATGAAACAATGAAAAACACCAGTGTGAACGTTGCAGTCGGGTGTAACCGACAGCGCCATGCTCGTTCACAAAACAGTTTACTCTCTTGGCTGCTTTCTAAAGCAAGTCGCCAATTAATAAACTTGAGAATTATTATTATTATTATTATGTTGATGTTGGATATATAATTGAATTGGAAAAAAATCTTAATACTATCGCGGGGGGTTTCAAGTTAAAGTGTCTATCTATTCCCAGTCTCATTGGTCCAACCCCATATACTCCTTTCACTTCGCGAACGAGCGAGGAAATAGTCAGTGGGGCAAGCAAAAAAAAAAAAATGACATGTGAGGGACAGTCAGACACATGAAGGCGCATCGCAACCTTCGCCCCCGCACCGCCACTGTTGTCAAAGTTCCCTCAATTCTGACGTAGGTCAATTTAATTTGAGGAGATTGTAAAGCTGAAATGGTTGTAGCTGCCACACGCCCACATGCAAACCGGAAAAACTCTTCCCCCATATCATGCAACCATTCGTTTTCTCTGCCCCTGTCGAGACCCTTTTGTGCCTACACTGGATATACGTGCAATTGTAGCATTCTCATAATATATTAATAGCAAAATGCCTTCTTTTCATATCGTCAATAAAATCTGATAAGAAATTCCATTAGACTATGTCCGAATTTTCAATTATTTTTCACCAATTTGTTTCTTTTTAGGTGGACTTCTAAATAGCCTAATATTTAACGTTTTTTTTTATTATATTTTTTAAAAATCCAGAAGGGAAATTTTACATTATAAAAATTAACGTCCAACTACTATATCAAACGGTTCGGTAAGGATGTAAGGAAAAAAATAATATTTATTCAAATCTTACATAAATAATACACTTCAATAATTTTTTTTTTTTGCTTCTTTGTATATCAATACCATAATATGGGATTGGGTTCCATTTTCCTACTTCTCTGATTGTGCAAAAATGTAAAATGTAGTCAAAATAAGGTGAAAATTCGATAGAGGATAGAAGCAAATGAAACCCTCGCCTATACAACTTTGGAAAGCCTTTTCCGTGCAAGGGGTGGTTTTTTCCGATATCGATTCAAATGATTGCCTGCATAAATCTTCAAAGCTGAGATAGAATCTAATCCGATTTCAATTTGCGTGCATTCCCAATGAGAAATTCGGGTGATAAATTTACATTCCGCACTCACGTCAACTAATTTCGTTTTTGTTCGTAGATGTATCTTTTTTGTATATGTATATCTGATATGATTTGAATGAAAGTTAACATGGAGAACTGTTATTTTCTGCAGTTTAATTATTTAGTTGAATGGAAAGTTTGCGCCAAACAAGAGCCCCAAATTGAATTAGAAACTTTGCCAGTGCATCAACGTGAAATGCGTGATGCATTCAATGCGAGTGGTCAGAATTGCCGCATTTGAGTGCACTACGGTTGAGTTTGTGGTTTTTGTTGTCAGCCTGTCCTACTTGGTTTCCTAAGCATTTAATTAGTACTGAAAACGACATACGAAGGGCTTAAATGGCCAGTTCAGCGCATTTTACCAAACAGCACGTGGTCAGCTCATGCAGAGAGAGAGAGAGAGAGAGAGAGAGAGAGAGAGGGGGGGGGGAGAGGGAGGGGGATGGGCGTAGGCGGATCTGGAGTTGGAGTCAGGACCTGCCTGTCATCACTTCCAAGTCTAATGGGAGTCAACGCTCACAGAGCCGAGTACAGTTTAGTGCAGTTAGTTGACAGTCGACAGCCAGTGCCCCATGCCCCATGCCCCGTGCCCCGTGCCCCGTGCCCCGCTCTCGGTGGCAGCCGTAGCTGTCACATGCAATGCGCCATCATTCACAGCCAAGCTCCACGAGCAGCGATACCGCCCCAAATCACTTACTCCCATTTGTGCATTTTGGCCGTGTGCAGTTGGCGGCTTTTAGCAGTGTTGCAGTGGCAACAGGGGTCCATTGGTTCGGCTAAGACGTTTGCGACTCGTGCAAAAAAAATAAAAATAAAAAAAAAAATGTTTATTCAAATATTCATTTTATATACAACTAGTTCTGATTTTACTTGTGGAAAAATTGGAATAGGAATAGGAGGAATAGGAATAGTCAAATAATTAATTTAATAATATTCAATATATAATATTTAATATTCATTAAATAATATTCAAAAATGCATTATTATAAAAAAAGCTAAACTTATATATGAAAACATAAATTGTGTTTAAACAAAATAATTCGTGTAGAAAGAGAACATTTTTAGCTTTTTAAGGGTGGTTTTTCAAAATCGCGTAAGAACAAAAGTACGCGTATATAAATAAAAATTCAGGCAAGCTATTCAAGATTTCCTTAGCGAAAATAATAACTTTTCTCATTCGAGAAATATTTTTTATTAATTCATATTAAAAAAAAAAATTAATTCAATTCCAGTTCTTTTTACCAGAAGTTGTAATTGGCAAGTTCTTATTATTATTAGTATTGCATGATTTTATCAGTGCTTACAAGACATTACACATTATTCAAATACTTAGCTCAATGGGTCTATTCAGCTAAGTTCGCATTAGCTGATCCACTTAGTCAGCGATTGAGGATCAGACAGCATTATAGCCGGTGCTCCGACTACAGTCGGGACTGCTTACATAAAATCTTTGTGTAAGAAAAACGCATTGCACCCAAGTGCCATAAAGCGACAAATCCATCAACGGCTCGAGAATGAAATGATGCGAAGCGTGAGCAATTTGTCTCGCATGAGGCGATACGGGATGTTACGAGGGTTGCCCGCAACGTTATGCAAAAACTAAAAAAAAAATAAATTGTATTTTTTATTATTACAAGTAGATATAATGACTGACAAAATATATAGTCTCCATTAAAACAAGTACTGTTTGTTTGTTCAATTGTTCTATTAGGGTTAGGCGTCTATCGGTGTTTTCTAACACGACACGAACACGAACCACAATTCACACGTAACATTTACTTACGTACTCATTTACCATGATATTCATTTGTTCATGTATAAAAAATATGATTTTTAATTTTCTATCTAAAAAATCTAAAAGCATCATCATTCCATCTTTTATATTTAAATTATTCCAAGTAATTTTTGAATAACTAAGAAAATTATTTTTGGCTTGCCGTATAAACATTATTTTCTGTTTTTTTTTAATTTAATTTTGGACATTTATGAGATTTGATTTTCTTATATTGCCAATAAGTAGTTTGACCTCTTGAAATGTCAAATCATATCACCTGCTAAGACTTGTGCCACGTCTCACAACAGCAGAGGCAGCCCTCGTATGACGCCAAGCTGTGTCAATTGAATTGCCAGTGCGATGGCGGCTCTGGGGAGGCACTTGCTCGTCTGCGGTCTCCTCTACATTGGTCCTGCGGTTTGTCAGCGACGTGAACCATTTTCCCCATTAGTGTACACTATGTGGAGGAGCTTGTCGTAAAGTGGGTGCCGCATAAAACAGAGCCTGGGTGCTAAAAAACTGGGATTTCATATCGCATTCGGAATCTCTGCAGAGAGTGCATAAATTTGATGCCGAGAATATCAAGAATAACAATAATAATAATAATAAAATTAATATAGAAATAATGAAAAATATTATAATCATAATAATTATAATAATAAAAATAAAGCAAGTAAGAACTGTGTATTATTATTATTTTAACACTATCAACAATCGATTAAAAATATAAATTTACAATTTAAAATTTTGACTACAAATTTTTTGTTGGAAAATGATGATCAATCAATCTGATCAATCATTAAAATCACATCAAACAGGAAAATCGGTTCAGTTTTGAGAGTTATGGCAGCTATGGATTCGAGAGCTTTATATGTCAGCATTATCTTTTTTCTAATAAAATCACATTACGAAATATTGTTTACCAAATACAAACAACTAAAGCTTAATACTTAATTTAAGAAAAAATAATAAAATGTTGTAGTATTATATTAAATATATATATAGGTTTATTTCCGAAGAACTATTTTTATTTTTTTTATATACTTATAAGTTAAAACAAATTTTAAATGTTGTATTATATTTTGTGTTTCTACTCATTGGTATTATAAAAAAATATAAAGTTTGTCTTATTCATTTTAACGTATATATATATTTTTTTTCCGTGTTATTTGCAGGCAAGATTTGAATCCTAAATAATCAGTAATATAAATGTGAATTGTAAGTGCTGCAACTTTTCTTTTACAGATATCTATATATCTGAGATATAAACGAAAGTGTGTGCAATCTTTGGCACTGAAAAGAATAACGTTTTGTTTTTTTTCAATCGAAAGGACTATAGCGATAAATTGTGACGTTAAAACTCTCAATTGAGCCAATTGTTTTACCGACTTCGACAATGAATGCCAGCTTATTGGTAGTCACTGTATGCTGATTTATATTTGCACAGCTGAATATTGTAAGGATATATTAAAAGGCAACAGTGTATATTGCCCAGGTTTTATTTATTGGCTTGGTTACAAAAAAAAAAAGATTTAATTATGCGTGCGATAAATTAATTAAATTCAGAATTACGCATATTACTGTTGCGCGAAACCTTTAAAAAATTGTCCTATAAGCGGAGTTCTTAAAAGGTTATTTAGTGTGATTGTGGCAGTATGTAAACTTATGGGTATGACTGTTCGGCTTAACTTAAAATTGGAGGTATCAATCTTAATCTTAATTATCTTAATATATATTAAGAAGTTAAGATAAAAGGGATAAAGTAAAAAGCATTCACATTACATTTTTGATAGTGCAAGAGAGTAAAGCTGCAATAAATCACAAGTACTTTAATACATATACCTACAGGAAAAAACTCAGATGAAAATGTTTTCTGAAGTGCGAAACAAAAAAGTTCTATCGCTAAAAAATTATTTATACCAAATATTGTTTTTTCTATAGTGCTTGAACAATTCGGCTAACTGTTGAAAGTTGAATTTTAAATTTTCCATGCATATATAAATATTGAGCTCTGCGCAATTTATTTGTGTGGCTCGAAGCTGGCTTTTATTGTGCAATATTTTGTAAATTTAAATTGAGCGTAAACTTCATAGCCTAACGGCGCATTATTTGCCAATTCACAAGCACGCACGCACACACACACACACACACACACACACACCTGAACACACAGCACACACATACATTTTTTATAGTTATTTTCCAAGCGCTGTCAGCGCCGTCCAGAGTGCAGTTGTGGAGATTTGAGCTATGTTCGGCCATAAGCCGTTTATGCCCTTGATTTATTACGGCGCAACAAATCAACAACCCAAATGATCCACCAGCCGCCAGGAAGCCCACAGCTCCGACAACTGCCAGCGGACCTTATATATGGCCATATACTCGTACAAATTCACATGTCTGTAGTATAGCTAAAAACATGCACACACATTTGCATATGTGCGAATACGAACAGGAGTGACTGTACATTGAATGTGCATTTTTAATGCTCTCTCGATGGCGATATTGCATTGAAGGTGGCACCAGATATTAACATTGACCCTGTGCGCCAAATTCCAATCCATAGTATTGGAAAAATCTGAGGCTGGCTGCAAAGGTTGCCTGGGGCTCAGTTAACACCTATTGAGGCCCAAATTCACACTTACGCAGGGTGAAGGCGGTGAGTGTGTGTGTGTGTGAGTGTGTGGAGAGGGCTGGGGAGGAAGGGGGGGGGGGTTGTCTGCACCCCACAAGCAGTTCTAGCAGCGGAAAGTGATGATGACATGGCCCAAATGGAACTTTCGTGTATGTATTATTATTTCTTTTACTTCGCTCGCTTCTCTCTAGACTTTTATTCTCGTTCGCAGAGAGAAAAGAGTATATTGGGTTTGTGAAATTTGAAATATATACTCGGGGCGTGGCAATTCGATAAAATCAACGTATCTGCCTCGATTATAAAAATATATTATACAAATAATTCTCAGACAGAATACTAATAATCTCCTCTAAGGGTGTTTAAAAACAATTTTTGTGCGAAATCGAAAATGGCAATCGAACGATTTCGGCCACGCACACTCCCGCCAGCACAAATTAATAGAATAGATATTTTTCAAAAATAAGAATAAAATTTTGAAAACCGTTTTTGACTGTTTTAAGCTGTTCTTATACTGTAAACGGGTATTGCGCCGTCGGTTACACCCGACTGCAATGTTCTTACTTTTTTTTTGTTGGTGTTTTGGTTTTTGCTTGGAATTGTTCTTACCCTTGCGGTTGGCATATTGATTTGGTCATGAAAGGTGCAACGCATCTGAGCCCAACAAATTATGTTAACGATTTTTAAAAAGGACACGGAACTAATCTTATGTCCATCATAGCTTTTAAGCACACTTTATTACTTGATATTGTACTGCCGGCAGAAAAGCGATAATTCCATAAGTTGTTGTGGGAAGAATTGGAATTGAAAGTCTCGAATTAATCCTTTAAGCCAACTCTTATATATATTACATATATCATATATCACATATTTGAAAGGGTATTTAATCTTCGATGCTCGAAATCTCGAATTAATCCTTTAAGCCAAATCTTAAATATATATTAATCTATATATATCACATATTTGAAAGGGTATTTAATCTTCGATACTCTAAAAAATGGCTGCCTCATGTTTCTGTTATTTGTCTGTCTTTGTTTTTTGCGGTCTTAAAACAAATACATTGTACAAAAGCAGCTATTTGAATGCTCTTTCTGTCTTCCTGTAATATCTTCTAGGCTCTAAGACTCTGTGCAAGATATGTTCCCATCCCTTGTTAATACGATTTCTGTAACAGTCGGCGAAATATAATCGAATATTTCTTTGGGCAGGACACAGCCGATGACAAGTCACTAAGAAGGTCACGCAAGCACATTACAGGGCGTAATTATCGAGCACGATTTCCATCGCGTTACTTGACACACTCACACACACACACACAGATATGCTACATTGAAAAGCGACAGACACAGACAAACAGAAAGTGTTGAAAATAAAATCGTGTGCCCATAAAACGTGCATAAAAATTTGTCATTGGTTGAGGCGCGAAGAATTGGGAGGAGCCCATTGGCAAGCGGCTTCGAACCAGGTCAGAGCACGCACATACTTGAATGTAAATGGGTTGCGTGTAAGATTTGAGTGTGCGTGTGTGTGTGTGTGTGAGAGTGTTTGTGCGTCTGTGGTGTAAAAACGCTGACGTGGACTCAGCTGCTGCTGCTACCTTCATGACTTGTTCCGGTCTCCGGGCATCGCCCATGGAACTCATTGCGAACGTACATTCGCTTTATTATACCCTGTACGCATTGAAAAAGGGTATGATGGTTTTCTGCAAGTGTATGTAACAGGCAGAAGGAAGCAGACCCCATACAAATTCTTCATCAGCATGACGAGCTGACTCGATATAGTCCTGTCCGTCTGTCCGCCTGTCTCTTCGTCTGTCCGTCTGTATGAACGCAGCGTTCTCGGAAACTACAAAAGCTAGAGACTGAATCTAAACGACTATAGATTCTATAATTCAATACGCATTACGAGTTTATAATTTGTTTTTCGATATTTCGATTGCAATACCTAGACTACCAAATTTAGTTCGGCATGTGCGCGTGAAGCTTCTGACTTGGGATTTGGGATACCTCCCCCCATTCGCCCCGTACTACAGATACTACAGACTTGGGCTTTGTACCTAGATTTGAATGCTCTTATTACGTAGTAAAAAATTAAGATTATGCTCTTAGTTTAAAAGTTATTCACGCATTTAGTTTCCTTCATTTTGTCTGTGTGTGTGTGTGTTTTTGTGTATGTGTGTATGAATGCAAGGGGGATGAAATGTGTGTGAACACAGCGTTCAGGGTATCCCCTAGTCGGGCGCTCCCGACCAGAGCCCCTTACCTGTTTTTTTGTTACTTGGCAAAGGGTATTAACATTTTGTGGGCTGGTTTGTAACACAGCAAGCCCGCCAAACGATCTAAAATTATGTGATTATGTTTTAAGAGCAGCCCTATTGCTAGCCAGAGGGGTTTTCCCTCCTCCGTCGATACGGAGATAAATCCCTATCTGTAGGGAGAGCATGCAATATTCGTCTAATATTCGGCTAAGAGATATATGGCTTGTTGTTTTTTGAGCCACATTTTCATAGATGAGCAGCAGCCAAAGCAGATGAAACACAACAGCGAGCAGCAACTGCATAAAGGGCGCCTGTTGGCCCGCTTGGCTGCAGTAAAATTAACTTGATTAATTAGCGTTAAAATAGCACGCAACGGATTCAAGACTTAATGAATAAGCATGCCATAAAACCAGCTACTCCTTTCTGCCCGGCTCGATCCTCGTGCCCGTTTCGTTTAGTGCAAGCGAGAAAAAAAATCAACTTTTCAGTTTTTATGTGCAGCTTTTTGAATGCCGCCCGTTTGGCATTTAATTGAAATGCCGTTGCGTATACGCAGCGTTGCCAAGCAAGTGCGAAAAACACTCTGCGAGCGAACAAAGTGCAAAAAGGTATTAAAGTGCCGCACAAAATAAAGCACTAGCAAGTACTAAGCCCAATTGTAAATAAACAAGAGAGTCATGCAAACTGAGGACAATATTAAGGTCGCAGTTGCCAAGGATCCATCATGAGCATTAATGCCTTTACAGTTAATCAGCTTGCCCCGTGGTACATAATATATATATATAAAATAAATAGAGTAAAAGTAAAGTAAAATCTTATGTCGATAACCTTACCATTGAGTTATTCCAACAGCAGAATATACTTGTATCTCTTAGCCTATAATTCTAAAGGCTATTGGCTCTCGATAGCTTTGCAACTAGTCAAATTGAAAACAGTGTTGAAACCTAACTTTTCCGGCTCGATATGCTGTAAGCACTTATTTAAACGTCTTAACAGCTTGTGCTGTGTTGACCTTAACGGATGCTCTCTTTCGGCCAAGTATATATTTAACAAAATAATTTCAATAAGTAAATCAATAATAGTTCATTTATGCACAAAAGCCTTTTAAAGCTATTATTATAAGTGGATATTATAATTTTTTTTTTAAAAACAACTTTTAACTCAAAGCGAAGGCTGCTTTAATTAGCTATATTAATTATAGTCGCATTTTTTATTTGTGTGCCGTTCGCCAGGTGACGAAGCGTATATTGGATTTGTGCAACATACGTCTCGCTGTCCGTCCGTATTTTAATCGGAGCACAGTCGAACGCACATTATTGCTGTCCCAATTACGGAGTGTTGGCCATTTTAAATTCAAATTGCTGTTTAAAGTTTTGCAGCAGATTCCGGTGCGGTGTCATTGTCATTGGGACTTGGCTTGATGTCTTCTTGGCCTGCCGCAATGCCACAATAAGCCAAAGGAAGTCGTGTCATTTGTTTTGGGCCATGTTTTTTTTTTTTTGTTTTGCGACTAATTTGATTAAAAAGCACTTGGCGGGACGCTAAGCAGTACATTTCATTAGGCGCTATTCTATCAAATTCACGCCCACACAATGAGTGAGGCCTAATCATCATTTTCATCTTCATCATCACCATAGTCGTTGTTGTTGTTGATGCTGCTGCTGTGCCTGACAGTTGTCAAATCAAGTTCCCAAAACCAAATACCTACCATTAATTTTGGTCACAGTCACCGCCCCAACACCAACAACAATAACAACAACAACAACATCAACAACAATAACAACAATGCCAAACAATCGCCCTTACTTGCCTTGGGCAACGGAGCAATTACATTTAATTATCAGCGCGCTATGCAAATTATTGTTGCCTTAAATAAGAAAAATAATGCGCCATGAAAAATTTGAGCCAAAAAGGCAGTTGGAGGCTGCCAAAGCGGCTTTGAAATTGGGCCAACAGAAAAAACCTAAACGCAATGAATGAAAGTTTTTTTTTTTAAACAAATTTCAGTTAAAATACACAAGTTGCGAGCGCTCGGCGCGGAGATACCCCTTACATATTTTATTTATTTATGAAAAAATGGCTTCATTTAACGCATTAATAACTTTTGTTTCACAATTGGCTTGCTTTTCAATATTTATGTATAATTCTTATTCAACAGCTTTTTTTATAACTGAATAAATAAACATTTATTTTTGCACGCAAAAATTTGTATGCCAGAAAAAAATTCTCTTTTATTTTACAAATATTTGTTTGTATTGATTGTTAATCCTCAAATTGTTCGTTTTACTCGGCTCAAATATTATATAATGCATTTTACCTGAAAGCAATTTGTATGATTTGAAGACCTTTTTTTTTTAGTTTGTTTGTTGAATGATGGCTTTATTATATTTTTATGAAGCGCTTTTGATAGTTAAAAGTTTCGACTGTTTTTAAATTCGCTGTAATACTGTGAGACCTAATGACATCTGGCAAATACTTTTTTTTATCGTTAATCGGAGTTCCCTTTACACTTTGCAAATATTATGATGGCCAGCTATAAAAGTCAAACAGTCACAAACAGGACTTTTTTTGTGAGCTTCGATCAACTTAATATATGAAGTGAATTTTGTATGCACTATAAAATAGATGTAAATTTAAAATGGCTAAAAAAAAAAATGGTCTTATGCTGTTGGTTATTTATTTCCTTTTAAGCATATTTTTGTTAAGAACTGGAACAATTAATATTTTTGTTTTTAAATTATTAATATTATTTGTATAGAGTATCTGCTGGCTTCACTTTAAAGTAATGATTTTTTTGTATATACAAAATTATGAATTTAATTTTCACAACCCATTTGATTTGTGTGCGAAAGTGGAACTTATCCCTTTCGGTGCCCCTATGTGGTGCACCAAAGAGGCAACATGTGTCAAGTGCCATTCGCTGACCGTTGGCGATGGAGGACAGCGGTGCTGAAGCTGTCTGGTCGCAATTACAAGAACTTTATCAAAAGCAAATTAAAATGGGCGACATCGGCGGCGGCAACAGCACCGGGCCTAAAGCTACAACAGCACTGCGAGAAGCGGTGAAGAGCAGCAAGCAAACAACCTAATTAACTTGTCAAAAATTCAGTCTCGCACCGGAAAAATGGCAAAGGCAAACAAAAGGGGCGTACGCCAGGAGGGTAGGAGGGTAGGAGGGTAGGAGGGGGGGGGGTGTGTGTGGCTTCTACAGGCGGTGCGGCGCCTTTTACTTCTGCAACGTGCCTCGGCTTAAGTTCTATTAAAATTTCAATTACAATTTTTTTCCATTTGCCCACTGCTTTGCTTGTTGTTATAGCTCTGTTTCGGCCTAATACTTATGTGCTTTAATTGTTGTTTTTATAATTATTATAATTATGATTGTGAGACAGGCACACCCCCGGGCCGCCTCCTAATGGATGCCCCCGGGGGGCGCCGCCCTAAAAAGTTGATTGTCTGCCGTTCGTGCTGTCGCTTTGTTGTTCCCAAATACTTTAAACGTGCATCCCGTGCGCAAATGTTCGGAGCTAAGTTAGACCGAAGGGCGGACCAACCCGAGCAGGCAGGGTACGCTTTTCAATGGAATTTGGCAACAAATTTCTTTATTTGATTACGATTCTTTATCGGAAATGGGCTATTCGACTATATCTGCACTTTAGCTAAGCTGATAAAAATTTCTCAAATAATTAAACTTGTAGTTTAGGAGGAATATATTTTCCATTTTGCTCTACAAAATGCAAGAACAGTTTTTATCAACTTAAGTTGGAAGTTTTCCTATTTAAGAATAGAATAGAAGATAGAATGTAGAATACTCCGTTCAAGAATTTACCATAAAATAAGCCTAAAACTTTTTTAATAAAATACCAACATTTGTTTAATCCAGTACATAATTTGATTATAGACCGTATTTTGACAGTACCATAATAACTGAGGTTTTTCTCTGAGTGTGCGTTTAAACTATTTTATAATTTTCTCTATTTAATAAAGTATAGTATTTACCATAAAATAAACACAAGACATTCTTAATGAAATTAAGTACTGTGCTTAATCTGGTTATAGACCTGACAGTATCATAATTACTGAGGTTTTTCTCTGAGTGTGCGTTTAAACTGTTTTATAATTTTCTCTATTTAATAAAGTATAGTATTTACCATAAAATAAACACAAGACATTCTTAATGAAATTAAGTACTGTGCTTAAACTGGTTATAGACCTGACAGTACCATAATTACTGAGGTTTTTCTCTGAGTGTGCGTAAAGACTGTTTTATATAATACAAACACATTCTCAGGCATATCATTTTCTTACTTGCAATTTCGCAACTGAATCGTTTTGTGCGTCAGCGTACAAAGTCAGTGATCAATAATTGTGATTCATCCGGTAGCCTACTGTGAAGATACGTAATGTGTACCTGACATCAGTTGCGTACACGTGATGTACAAAGAGAGAGAGGCATAAAACATATCTGTGGTTACAAAAGAGGGGGGCGACATCTTCGTGTTGCATGTGCCTCAGTTACGTATATTCAGACGGCGTGCACCCTGCTGTTGCACTTGGCACGGCTAAGGACTCAGGACGGGGGCCAGGATGCCGACGATGGCTGCCAAGTGTGCGCCGCCAGCGATTTTTCTTGAGCAGCGACGGGAAATGTTGGTGAAGACGTGTGTCGCTGACTGTTACGGTAATGCAACGTGCCACATTTGCGTGTTGTGCCGCATGCGGGCGTGCACGTGTGTGCGTGCGTCCGTGTGTGTGTGTGTGTGTGTGTGCGTCAGTGTATTCTGAGTGTCTGCGTTGTCGTTGTCGTTGTCGTTGTCGTCTGGCAATGTCTCCATTTGGCGTTTGCCCCTACTACGTGTCTATTTAAATTTGCACCGCTGATGCTGCCCCTAAAACCAATGCGAGGTCACATTGACTGTGTCGTTCAGCCTGTTACAGTAACTGTTCATTTTATCTATCGCAAATACATTATTTCTCATTCTCGTTTTAAAGAATCTACACTGAGAGAAAAAACGAGAATTGCGGCTTACTCATATCGAGTGTACTTTAGTCTAGTCAAAAAAAAAAAAAAAAGACCGAAATTTTTTACTGTCAAACAGAAATAATAAATAGATAATAATAAATCGAAAGAACTATTTCTAAAACCATTTTATCTATACAATTTGAGTGTACAATTTCAATTTTATACAAAATATAAATATAAAAAAATGCAAATAATAATTTTTTATTTTTTTTTTTTGATGTTAAAGATAACACTTGAAAATATTCATTAAAGAATTATTTCTAAAAACATATTTTTGAATATAAAACATTTTGTATTTTTGTAAAATGTGCTAAATTCTTGGCGTGTTATTATTTGTTTCCAGAGGATATCCCAACTGGCCTTTGTGGAAGGGTATTCAGTGGCCTTGTACTGTGTGTTGAGTTTTCGCAACTCGGTTTTGGCTGCATTCTTTTAAGTTGGTTGTAAATTGAATTGAAATTATTTGGCAAATGGCAGCGTTGCAGCACTTTATGCAAATCTAGTGACAGATTTTCACGCCCTTCTGGCAACTGGCGCACACCATCCGGCGCGATGTGAGCAGAAGCCGTAATTGAAAAGCGCCGTAAACGCGCCGTGGCAACCAGGAGATATTGCCGCTCGCGCTTCAAGCTGAGTACATAAATTTGTTGCGCCCCGGCATTAAGCGCCACTTTGTTTGCCATTTGTGAGTTATTTCCACGACGCCACCGGCGTCGGTTTCTTTTAAAAGCGTTTAAGTGATTCAATGCGTACGCAACCACAAGAAGATCATGCAAATGGCATTTGCATGGGGAATGGACTTCCTAGTTGGCAGTGCCAGATGCAGTCCCAGACTTGGTTCAGGCAACTTGTAATCCCTATGTTGAGTTGTGTTCCTCTCAGCGCATTTTATATGACTGTGTTTGTCCCTTTGTTCCCCTCAATTGCAGCCCAAAAGTCCGCTGACAACTATTTGTACACTCAGAGAAAAGCGCCCTTCTAAATTCAAGTACCTACTTTAAACTACGAGAACATTTCGTTTTGCAGTTCAAACTTGTTTCAATGTTGCATAGAAAATAACTAGTTTTCTAAATTAAGAAGAACTTTTCTACACGAAATGAGATTGCTGACGATTTTAAAATGGCATACTAAGCCTTAATTGCAGGGTGCCTGCTAGTCGTGCACACCCGATTAGAGCTTCTTTTTGAATTTAGGCGTACACTTCAATCTAAGCATTTGCGTCTTGTTTCAATAATATTCGAGTTCAGATTTTTATTGACAGAATAAAATTGACAAAAAATTGTTGGATTCATAAATTCTATAACTTTGTCAAAACTTAATCAATTTACAAATTTTGTTGATGGTTTATCCTCTAAATTGATTCTACATTTAAAATATGTGGATTAATGAAAATATTTTTTTTTGTAATTTTTTTGCCAAAAATATCATGTACTCCCCCCTTACTCATTTTCGAAAAATTTTTTTTTTTTTAAATTTAGAAATGCGAATTTATATTTTTAATTGATTGTATTTGTCACAATTAGTATAAAAAACAACATTAAAACCGATTCTGAGGGAGTCAAATTTTTTGTCAAAAATCATGCAAAAATTTACAAATATTTTGACGTGTAAAGCTCTCGGATCCATGGCTCCCATATTTCAAACGCCCACAACTTTGTCAAAACTGAACCGATTTTCATGTTTGATGGCATTTTGTTGATGGTTTGTCCTCTAAATTGATTCTACATTTAAAATATGTGGATTAATGAAAATATTTTTTTTTACATTTTTTTGGCAAAATATCATGTACTCCCCCCCCTTACTCATTTTCGAAAAAATTTTTTTTTTCAAAATTTAGAAATGCGAATTTATATTTGTAATCGATTGTATTTGTCACAATTAGTATAAAAAACAACATTAAAACCGATTCTGAGGGGGTCAAATTTTTTGTCAAAAATCATGCAAAAATTTACAAATATTTTGACAAGTAAAGCTCTCGGATCCATGGCTCCCATATTTCAAACTCCCATAACTTTGTCAAAACTGAACCGATTTTCATGTTTGATGGCATTTTGTTGATGGTTTGTTCTCTAAATTGATTCTACATTTAAAATATGTGGATTAATGAAAATATTTTTTTTTTAATTTTTTTGCCAAAAATATCATGTACTCCCCCCTTACTCATTTTCGAAAAATTTTTTTTTTTTAATTTAGAAATGCGAATTTATATTTTTAATTGATTGTATTTGTCACAATTAGTATAAAAAACAACATTAAAACTGATTCTGAGGGGGTCAAATTTTTTGTCAAAAATCATGCAAAAATTTACAAATATTTTGACAAGTAAAGCTCTCGGATCCATGGCTCCCATATTTCAAACTCCCATAACTTTCTCAAAACTGAACCGATTTTCATGTTTGATGGCATTTTGCTGATGGTTTGTCCTCTAAATTGATTCTACATTTAAAATATGTGGATTAATGAAAATATTTTTTTTTTTAATTTTTTTGCCAAAAATATCATGTACTCCCCCCTTACTCATTTTCGAAAAAATTTTTTTTTCAAAATTTAGAAATGCGAATTTATATTTTTAATCGATTGTATTTGTCACAATTAGTATAAAAAACAACATTAAAACTGATTCTGAGGGGGTAAAATTTTTTGTCAAAAATCATGCAAAAATTTACAAATATTTTGATATGTAAAGCTCTCGGATTTTGTCAAAACTGAACCGATTTTCATGTTTGATGGCATTTTGGTCACGGTTTGTCGTTTAAATTGATTCTGTGTTCACAAAATATGCATTAGTGAAAATAATTTTTTTTTTGAATATTTTGGCAAAAGTATGATATATTCCCCACTTTACTTCTTTTTGAAAATTTTTTTTTTATATTTAGAAATGAAAATTTATGTTTTTAATCGATTGCATTATTAACAATTAGTATAGAAAACAACATTAACACCGATTCTTTTTTTTTTTTTTTTTAATTTGCACATGTAAAGCTTTCGGATCCATAGCTCCCATATTTCAAACGCCCACAACTTTGTTAAAACTGAACCGATTTTCATGTTTGATGGCATTTTGTTGATGGTTTGTTCAAGTAGTGCCAGGGTTCCTGTCTTGGTTGTTTGAACACTGTGAACGAGTATTGCGCCGGCGTACGCCGGACTTGTTTTTGTGTTGGCTGCGGAAGGAGTAAAGAGAAAACTAGGCACTTTGCACAAAATTATGCGTAAATAATAAATTTTGCTTTATTGAATTTCATTCCATTAAAATGTAACCACATAATGAGATGTGTGTGTTCGCATCGTTGCTGCTCATTGTAGTTGTGTGTGTGTGTGTGTTGTGTTCATGTGTTGTTATTTCTCGTTTGCACATGCATTATAACGCCTAAGTTATTTTATTTCGTATATTTCGTGTATGCATGCTCATTTAAACTTGTACATACATTAGCACGTATGTGCATTATATGTATAATCGTATCTGTTTAATTATTTGCACAACTTTTAATTTTCATCGAACAGCCACATTAAACATTAGGCGTATTCCACATATTTTAACCAAATCGCCAAGTCATATTTTAAAAAATCTGAAATTTGTATACATCTAAATTTTGTTATGCGTTTTATGTACATTCAAACACCTTAATACTGCCAGTTGTAGGAAATGTTAGAGAAGCAAAATGCATAGGAAAATGTTATCGATTAGGCGCCAGAGAACTCTGCAATATCGGCAAGAGTATTTTGATTCTAAGCAAATCTGGTCCGATCCAATCAGATGTGCTTAAAACCGAGCAACATTTTCTGCGATTTTATCGCACTTTCAAATATTCGATACATTTTGGCCTTAAATTAATTAAAAATTAAAATACGTAAATTTAATAAATTGAAAATTTAATCACATACAACTGACTTTGTAAAATTCTACTATTTTATTCATACCAACCCATTCTTGTAATATTGCTAAAACTTTATTTATGTAGATTGTTTTATTCTTATATTCGTTCACGATGTGAAAAGAGTATATTGGGTTTGTGCAATGCCCGTCTAGCTGTCCGTCTGTCCGTCCGTCTGTCCGTCTGTCCGTCCGACTTGATATTTGAAATATATACTCGCGAATACCCGCGTCAGATAAAGTGTTAAGATTTATTGGCTACGCCCACTGAAGGCGTGGCAAATCCATTTAATCTATATATCTCCCTCAGTTTTAAAGCTAGTTACATCAAATTTTTGGAGACAGAGCTCCTCTAAATATCGCACAAAAATCTTTGGTTACGCCCCCTGGGTGCGTATCGATAAAATCAAAATCAAAATCAAAATAAATAAATAAATAAGTAAATATCGATAAAATCGATATATCTCCGCCCACTGGGGGCGTGGCAAATCGATAAAATCGATAAAATCGATATATCTTAGGTGGCCGCTAGCCGGACAAAATCCACCCCCCCCCCTACCATTTTCGAGTTCGATTTAGCAAATTTGGCAGACAATTTTCTGATTAGCTCCACTAAAGATCGAGCCGACAAATTTCGGCTATGCTCACCCCCGCCCCCATAAAATAAGAAACCAAAACAACAATAATAACTGAGACCGTCTTCGACTCTTTTAAGCTGATGTTATAGTGTGAACGAGTATTGCGCAGTCGGATACACCCGACTGTAACGTTCTCACTTGTTGTTTTTATGGCAAATATATTTTTACTGAATTTTTAATCATTTTTTGAGTTTTTTTTTCTCAGCTTGCAGATTTTTTTGCTTTTCTTTTTCTTTTTTTTTTTTTGCCTCCTATATATGTTTTCTATGAATGAGATGCATTTTCTGTTTGCTTTATTAACAACATACATTCACAATTATACACTCATGTATTTAAATATATAGTGGATACAGTTTTCTTATACTGATCTCCGAGATTTTGTAATACTTGGTTTAATTTATTGTTTTTTAAGCATACAGTGTTACTCCAAATATTTAAGGAGCACTTATTTTGACGAGGCTTCGTAAGGGTATTTGAGAATGTGTGTGTGTGTGTGTGTGTTTTTTTTCGAGTCCGTAGACTAATGAAGGACTTAAATATTGTTAGAATTAGTTTATCGCCATTTCTTGAATTTGTATCTGCATATGCCCACGAAATAACCTTTTTGTTGTTTCGATATAGCTTTGAAAGGTTTCGAATTAGAATTTGTTGCTGCTTCTTTAACATGTATATAAACTGTGTTTATACAAAAATTTGCGAGCCAAAAGAGTATTGATATTCGTGTTCAGCCGCAGAGACTAAATCGAGCAATTCATTTGATCTTATAGAGCATGCTATACGCACTATATACGTATTTAAATATATATATATATATGTTTCTATTCAAATATATGTATCTCTTTTTCGGTTTACGTTTAAGCCAACTACTTTTTTGCACTTAGATTTGAATGGTTTTTTGAATAAGTATATTTAATTGGTTTGAATAAGCATTGATATGCCGACAATTTCTACGTATACTTTGTACATTCAATACAGCTTTGTATTTGTGTTAAAATTGATTTGGCTTTACATTGTTTTGCATTTGTTCCTGTTGTTGTTGAATTAATTTTGAAACCTATTTGATGATGCGTGCATTTAGTTTACCGGGCTCTTGACACTAAACGTGGGTCGGGTCAAAAAAGCATTCGTTAGCGCTGCGCGTTTCGAGCAATCAAAGCCAAATTTCAAAATGGCAAAAACAACGAAAAAAAAAAAAACAAAAAAAGAATTGCCAACTGACAGACGATATTTATTGGTCAGCTTGCCATATAAACTTTGCTCATCGAACAACAAAAAAGTGGTGCATACATTTAGGCTCGCTCTATACTATAATAATTCTGCAGATCTCTCAGTTTCGTCGTATGTGTGTGTGTGCGTGTGGCTGTTTGTGTGTCTACTGTTGCTGTCTGGTGGTTGTGTGTCTTGTACTATTTTACACAAAAAAATTGTTGCTTACATTTAGTTCATTTTTTTGTTTTGTTTTTTGCATATTTTTGTATTTTTTTTTTCGATTGTGTTTTTTTCATAATTTTGTAGTTTTTTTTTTTTGATTTTTGTTTTTTTATTTTTCATATTTATTCTTCAATTGTCATATTCAATATGCAAGAACACTTATTGAAGACAAAAAAAAAAAAACATCACATCAAACTAATATTGACGACTAGTGTCGTTCATTTAGGCTTTTCACTTGCTACACACATATGCGACTGAATTCGAAACTAAGTAGTTCGTTTATAGTTTGAAACTGAATATTGAATAATGAATTGAAAGCAGCTACGACAACATATGACAACATTTAGGTTTCAATTTTTGAAAATTGAAAACGATTTTGAGCCAAGTCGAAATGCAACGAATTGTTCTCCTGATTTGATCGATTAATTGCACTAGTTTACGGTTTAGTTTAACGTTTCTGAAATGAGCAAATAGCGTTTTTTTTTCTTTCTATATGTGTACCCGATATCTTTCCGCTTGTTACAAAAATTGATATGTCTCAATTTTGTTCGATATATGTTTTGATCTCTTTGTTTGTTTTTGTTTGTTTTTTTTGGTTTCGTTTTGGTTCAAATTCGTTTTCGATACTTCTGAATACATAATTTCTGTTGCTGTTGCAACTACATCTACTTGAATATACTTTGACGGTGCTTCAGTTTGGGAGCAGCGCGTCTTACGGTATTGGAAACTGATTCTGCTCAAAGTTATTTTGACGTTCGATGAGCAGCTTGTGGGCGCTGACGCTATCGAGACGTCTGTCGGTGATGGCCACAAAGGGCAGACGTTGCTTGCGGCTGGTGGGGGATGAAGACAACGACGACGACGACGAGGACGAGGACGAGGAAGCGCCGGCGCCGGCGGCCGAGGCGTAGCCGGAGGCAGCGGCCCCAGTGCCATCCACGACGCGATGATAGACAAACGAGCTGAGCGGAGATGCTGGCGGAGCCGAGGTGCTGCCGGCATCGCCATCACCAGATCCGACGGCGGCATGGTGGTTGCCTGCATGCCAGCCGCTCTGGCCGCGCCCGGCAACGTTGGCCACAAACTGGGCGCTGCGGCTGCGCGGAGTGCCGAGGAAGCTGCCGGCTATGGCCGGATACTGGGGCAATTTGAACAGGGCCGGCTTGGGGGTCGGAATAGCGTCGGCCGGCGGCGGGGCTGGTGCTGGGACTGGGGTCGCTTCCATCTCGATTTCGCGCTGCCAGAAATCGACGGCCGCCGAGAGCTGCGGCTCGTCCAGCTGCTTCTCCTCGCCGGGCAGGCGGTTGGGCAGGCCGGCCGGGCTGGGGATGGGCGTCGCCGTGGTCGGAGTCATCGTCGTTGTTGCGGTTGTCGTTGCCGTTGCCGTTGCCGTTGCCGTTGCCGCGACGCCGCCGCGCTGCTGGGCAAAGAGATCCTCGTAGCGGTGCTGGTAGCGGCGACGCTTCTGCTTCACGTACTCGTCGTCCAGGCGGATGATGGGCGGCGAGGCGCGCGGACCGCTCCAGCGGGCGGCGAACGGGGTGGGCGTGGCCGGGGCGAGGGTGCCCTCGAGCAGATTGAGCAGCTGCTTGTTGCGGCGATTGTACTTCTTGATGTACGGCGGCAGGTCGGCCTCCTCGAAATGGTCGTGCTGCGCCTCCTCGAGCTCCGCAGCCGTCTCGTAGTCGTCGTCGGCGTCGTAGTCGCCGTACAGCTCCGGATGGGACTCGCGATAGTGCTCGTCGTACACCTGGAACTTGACGCGGGCCAGATGCGGCCACTTGGCGTAGTAGCGCTTCAGCTGCTCCAGCTCGGTGATCTGGTGGCCCAGCTGTTGCTTCGGCGGCGGCAGCGGCGGTTCCGGGGTCGTTGCCGGGGCCGGCTTGCGCTGGTACGGATTCGGGATCGGATTCGGGATCGGATTCGGCATCGGATTCGGATTCGCATTCGACAGGCGCTGGCGGGCGAGCTTGTGGTGGTGATGGTGGTGCTTCAAATGATGGTGGTGCTTGGCCAGATGCTGCTGCTCCACGAGATCGCTGCTCTTCACGCCGTTGCGCAACACTGGACTGATGCGACGATACCAGTTGCCGTCGTCGGTGGCAATGAGGCGCTCCATTTCGGTGCGATGGCCATCGCCAGTTGGCTCCGGCTGCGGGTCGAGATCCTGATGGTCGTAGTAGCTCACCTGACCCTCGTAGAACGGCTTCGGCGAGACGCGCTGCGGACGCACGCCAACGGCGAAGATCGGCGTTGCGCGGCCCTGCAGCTCCAGCTGGCGCTGCTGCTCCTCCTTCAGCTCGCGTTCGCGCTTGCGCTCCAGCTGGCGCATACGCTCCCGATGGGCGCGCTGCTTGCGCAGCTTGTAGGCGTAGTGCGGCAGCATCTCGGGACTGAGGTGGCGCAGATAGTCCTTGTAGCGCTTCTTGTGGCACTTGTGGCCGTTCCGGCGACTGGAGCGCCGCAACGCCTTGAAGCGCTCAAACGCCGACGGAGTCGCGTTGGGGCCACCTGCAATAGAGATTGGGAAACTGGGTGAGAGCGGCTCGAGTGAGTGTACGAATTGTGAGTCCCGGCACGACGCGCTCGCTCGGAAGTAATAGATTTCTATTAGGCCCGGGGACGACAACAAATCGCCATATTTGTGGCTGCTTGCTGTTGTTGTTGTTGTTGTTGTTGTTGTTGCTGCTGTTGTCGGTTTTTGTGACCCTCATCTAAGACCACAAAATCCGTTGCCCATAAGACCACAATTCATTTCATTTGATTGTGCATAAAAGTGCGGCAACCTCGCTATCAGGAACCCGGCCAAGCCAAGTCAGCGAGGGCTGCTTCATTACTTCGCCAAACACAATTGCAATTTCCTTATTCTATTATATCATCATTTTTTTTTGGAATTTCGTAAGTTTTGTAAATGCATAACATTTACTTATTATCTATAAGATAGATTTTTAAAAAAAAAAATTAAAAGAAATAATTAAACTAAAAAAAAGCAACATGCTAAAATTGTTGTCTAAATATTTCCATATGTCTGCAAGGGTATTTTTGGTTTGATAATTTTATTTTAATTATATTTGTAATATATTTTGAAAGAAGGAATAAATTCAGTCTACAACTTTAATATATTTTTGTGTATTGAACATTAACTAAATTTCTAAACAACTCAGAATGGTTTCAGGTTAACCAGCATAATTCAGCTACTTTTGGCTTGATCTAATTGAATGTTATCGATTGAATCGCAGGATATATCGAGCGGCCCTCAGAGCGGCTGGCAGCCACTGAAGCACATACGCTCACAAATACACATACATAACGAATAGCCAGAGACTGGCTTAAGATGCGGCCAGGCACAGGACCTCTGGCAGTCCAGGCACGTTCCAGGGACGCCTACTCCACTACAATGAATGCAGTGCCAAGTTCATTTTTTGTTGTTGTTGTGGGTGGGGGCGAGGACGAGCCAATCCTCGAGACATGTTCTGCCTGGACCCTCGGCTCAGTGCCAAGCTATACAATATTTGCCGTTTTGTTGGCTTTATTGCTCCAAGCAGGAGCAAAAAAAAAAAAAAACCAAAAAAAAAAAAAAAAAAACAAAAGAAAAGAAAAGACAAAAAATGAATGCTCACAAAACAAAACTGTTGTAATAAAATGCTTGCCCCTGGGACTTTGGGCGCCGAAGCTCATTCCGTTTGATTTCTGGCCGAATTTGCATAACTTGTGCAAGGCCCATAAACTAATTAAGGCCACATGCGAGCAGCCATTGAAGTATTCACATTTGCACTCATATTAAAGAGTACTTTTTCGTTTTTCAACTGCGGTCGGAAATCTTCTGTGGACCGCCCCGGGGGTGTCGGCATTCAATTGGGGCCTTGCCTAACATATTTTCAATTTACGGTCCACAGTCGAGCCCCGATTTCCCGCCCGGCATCAGCTTAGTGCACTGCAGCTGGCCCAAAACCGAAAAACAAAAACCATAAAGGCAAACCAAATCAAAGTACACGGGATCTGGCCTGGCCGCAGCTTTGAGCCAAACAGTAGCAGAAATTGCACAGTAATTTGTGCAATTATTTGAATTTGCTGCTAATCAGAATAGATTATATTGATTATTGGCTAACAAATTATACTAAATTAAACAAATTCAAGTTTAGCCAAATTTATGTATTTGGCTTAAGCCCAAAAAGAATTATATTTGTGGTTTTTCATGTTCAGTGGAACATTTTGTTGCTTATCTCAAGCCGCAAAGCTAAAAAATTGATAAGCTGAAAATTACAATTGCGGTATAAATTAATTCAATTATTTTGGCTAAGCCACATTTGTTAAATTCTAGTTTGGAATTGGTTAAATTTTTTCTTTTCAACTGCTTGTCAGTTAAGCCCGAATTTATATGACTCAATCTCGACTTGATTCAGCTTTAATAAAGCATATTGACTACTAAAGTTATCAGAAAATTAAAATTCCTAATATTAAAATCGGCATATAAATATTTACTTTTTAATTTCAGTTATTGTTAATTGCCAAAACACTGATTGCAAATTTAAATAAAATTTAAAAAATATATATGTACATATAAAGTCTCACAAAAAAAGTTCTTTAAACACTTCAACCAAATTTGTTGCTATTTTCTCTTTTTAGTGCCCAAAATTTTGATATGGATTACTTTTCTGATTTTGCAAAAATGTTATGCATATATAATTTATTTTTTGCTTATTGTCGCAAATTTAAATAAAAGTTTATATAAAAAAACATAAAAGTTTTTACATATATTTAAAGCTCTAAACAAAAGATTCTTTTTACATTTTAATGAAATTTGTTGCTATTTTCTTTTTTATTACCCAAAATTTTTTACTTTACTGATCTTGCAAAAATTTAATTTTTTGTTTATTGTCAAAAGACAAAATAAATGTTGATAAGAAAGAAATTATATCCTAATACATTTCAACGAAATTTTGTGCTATTTTCTAATTTTACGACTTTTCTGATTTTGCAAAACTTTGATATACATATAATTTACTTATTTAAATTTGTTTGTTTGTTGCGATTTTCTAATTTTACTACTTTTCCGATTTTGCAAAATGTTATGCATATATAATTTATTTTTTGCTTATTGTCGTAAATTTAAATAATAGTTTATATAAAAAAAAAAAAAAAGTCTTTATATATATTTAAAGCTGTAAACAAAAGATTCTTTTTACATTTTAACGAAATTTGGTGCTATTTTCTAATTTTACTACTTTTCTGATTTTGGAAAAATTTGATGCACATATAATTTACTTTTTGTTTATTGACAAAAGACAAATTTAAATAAATGTTGATACGAAGAAAATTATATCCCAATACATTGCAACAAAATTGGTTGCTATTTTGCAATTTTACTACCTTTCTGATTTCGTAAAACTTTGATCCACATATAATTGCTGGTATGGCGCCCACTGTGCGCCCTTTTGGCATATCTCATTCCCCCGTTCGGTTTGCGTGTTTTTGTGTTTGGAGCCCTCCCCGCGTTCACACTGACAGAGCCCCTACGCTCCGGCTTGCTGGATATCTTTAGTCGAATATCTATTTGGGCGGTCTGTGGACTTTTGGCCGGACTTTTGTACAAGCTTTGCCACTCTCGCAAATACCCAAATGACTTACCCGGCTGATAACGCAATGCAGACGCCGCCTGCTGCCCGTACTCGACGGCCATGAAACGTGAGCCCAGCTGCTGCTGCTGCTCGTCCTTGGTCTCATTTACTGTGCGCCCAAAGTAGCTGCCCAAGTAATTGGCTTGTGATTTGGTGGCATCGTCTTCCTCGTCGCCGCCATCGTAGAAATGCAGCTCGCCCACATCGCTGGCGTCCACGTCGACGGCGTGCGCCTGGATGCGGCCGTACGCCTCCTGTCCGTAGTATCTGCCGCCCAGCCAGCCCAGGCCGCTATCGTGGCGCTTCTGTTTGCGTCCGATGGGCACCGATGGATTTGGCCAGCCGGAGTCGCCTGAGCCGCCAAAAGTTGTTCTTATTGGTGGGGCTGTTGTTGTTAATGTTGTTGTTGTGGCTGTCGCGCTGGTCGTGGTGGGTGGGAAGATTGTCTCATCCCTTGGTGCGCCTGCTGCTGCTGCTGCTGCTGATTCATCATTGTCAATTGTGGACTTAATGTTTTCCGCCAATACTTTATCATTACCAAAATTGTCCTCAATATCGCCGATTGCCATAATGTCCTCGCCAGCCACATCCTGGGATGCCTGCAGCGCTGATTGGCCCGGCGCTTTATTAAATTTTCGTTCATTTAATATTTCAATAGAATCAAACAGCTGCTCCACTGGCTGCTCTGGCTGACGCGCCCACGGACGAGCCGCCTCCCCATCCCGCTGCTGGCCGGGTCCGTCGGTATTTGCCTGCTCCGGCTGCTGCTGCTGTTGCTGCTCCTTTTGGCTCTGTTGATTTTGCTGTTCGTGCATGTTCTTAAATTTTTTATACGCAAAACTTTTGCTGCCAAAGTTCGCGTTCGACTCCTCAGCCACCTCATCGGGCTGTTTCTCTGCCCGGTTCTCGACTTCGACCTCATCGTTGTCATCGTTGGCTTTCTCCTCGCTGTTGTTGTTGCCGTTGTTGTTGCCGTTGTCGTTGTCGTCACCGGAAGTGGATTTTGTAGCTGACGCTGTCTCTGCGACTACAACTAGCTCTTCCTCTTCCTGTTCGCCGCCATCCTCCTCGACATTGGCAACTCTCTTCGGCAGCACGCTCTCTTTATTGTTTTTCAATTTGTAGTTGTAGTGGCTTTTATTGTTGTTATGGTATTTCTTCTTGGCCGGCTTGCCATCTTTGGCTAGGTAAACAGTGGAATTCCTTGAAGTGGGCCTTTGAGATTCAAGTATCTGCAAGAACACAAGCGAACAATGCAAGAACGTAAAGACAATAAAAGCCATTCCCAACCCCATTGCCCCAAATGCAGCAGTTACACACCAGCCGGCTGTATACCTATCTCTATATATGCGATATACTATATATATATATATATATATATATATGTATATATAAAGGGGCGTGTCTGTTGCCGCAGCGAAAAACAATAAAGCCAAAGTAGCAGCGACTAAAAGGCGCACCGAGATACTCAGTTACTCAGTTAGACACATGTGCGACAATAAAAGGCAAGTTTCGCAGGATGCTGCCTCAAAGTTGCTGGCGGGACTGGGAACTGTCTGTCAGCCGAAACCGAGTGCAAGGCGCTGATTAGATGCGAACGTGGCAGCCAGACGAGCATCTAGTATGAGATTGCATTTGTCCAAACCATTAAGCCCGTTCTTCGGAAACTTTTCAACTCGAATATTGTAACTTGCCAGCCATTGAAAACTGTTTTAGGATGCACGATGCACTCTCCTGTTGTTGTTGTTGTTGTATTTGTTGTTTTTATTAACTTTTGGCAAACACAATTGAATTCGCTAGCACGGATGTAGTATCTAAAGCAGATCAGGTGTTGCCTTGTTAACTCGGTTCAATTTGCAGCTATTCAAAGTTTGGTAAATGCAATTCACTTTATTTTTCCTGTTGTCACAATTTGTTGCCTTGATATTGCCATAGAAGAAAGATCATGACAAAATAACGAGAGAGTCTCTCTGCAGAAATTAATTTAAATATTAATTCTATAGCCTCAAGTAATAATCATGAGAATTGCATAGAAAGGCAATATTTAAAGTAAGAGAGAGAGAAAGTAATATAAATACAAACACTACATCTATAATTATTCATCAGCTAGCTGACTTGAAGCAATGAGAATTGCATAGAAAGGCGATTCCCATTATTTATAAAGGGCAAGCACAATTGCATTGATCTGCAATAATCTGAGCAGCGAGTACCCATCATATAAAATTAATTTAAATATTAATTCTATAGCCTCAAGTAATAATCATGAGATTTGCATAGAAAGGCACTATTTAAAGTAAGAGAGAGAGAAAGTAATATACATATAAACACTACATCTATAATTATTCATCAGCTAGCTGACTTGAAACAATGAGAATTGCATAGAAAGGCGATTCCCATTATTTATAACGGGCAACAACAATTGAATATAAAATTAATTTAAATATTAATTCTATAGCCTCAGGTAATAATCATGAGAATTGCATAGAAAGGCACTATTTAAAGTGAGATAGAGAGAAAGTAATACAAATATAAACACTATATCTACAATTATTCATCAGCTAGCTGACTTGAAACAATGAGAATTGTATAGAAAGGCGATTCCCATTATTTATAACGGACAAACACAATTGCATTGATCTGCGATAAGCTGAGCAGCGAGCACCCATCATATAAAATTAATTTAAATATTAATTCTATAGCCTCAGGTAATAATCATGAGAATTGCATAGAAAGGCACTATTTAAAGTGAGATAGAGAGAAAGTAATACAAATATAAACACTATATCTACAATTATTCATCAGCTAACTGACTTGAAACAATGAGAATTGCATAGAACGGCGATTCCCATTATTTATAACGGGCAAACACAATTGCATTGATCTGCGATAAGCTGAGCAGCGAGCACCCATCATTTGGCTTTTTGCTGCTCCATCAGCTGATGAGCTTAACGTAATGGACTCCACAGCGGATTAGTGAAGGCGCGCACAACAATGCTTTATTGCCCGAGGATTGGCTGGCTTAACTGGTCTGGCTGAATGATGATTTCAAGTTGACCCCGTTGGGCAGGCGATTCGGCCGGGCCAACTGCATATTTAAAGCAATCATTCAGAAAAGTAATTTGACTCGGCCAGCACATTGTGCGACATTTCAATGCGTTTCCCTTTTTCTTTATCCTTTCGCCAATTCTTTTTCTACTTTGCTCAGTCTGTCTTGCCTGTGTCTCTTTATTTTTTCTCTCTTCTTTTTTTTTGTTTTTTGCGGCATGTGTGCTGTTTCAATAGAACTGACCTTATTTGAAACACTTGCTGACTTACAGCACTCACCCAGCAGCTACACACACACACACACACACACACCCACGCACACACACTCGCAGCTTACTCTGGCCTATACTCACAATATCGGCCGACTCGGACTCGTCGGCGTCGTCCTCCGCAGGCTCAGCATATTGCAGCTGGGAGGCCGAATCCTCGCCAATGTCGCCACCACGCTGGTCAAATATGTCCTCGGGTATGCTGGCCTCAGCTTGTAAATTGAAGTCTGTAAGAAAAAGAGAAGAGGAGGTTAGCTGTGGGTTAATCTATTTGCAAAAGCTGCATTCGCACAACAAAATGATCGAAAGGCGATTTGAAGAATACCCTATCTGGATTTGGCGAGCACCTCGTTTTTTTTTTTTGCTTTTTTATTATGATACTCGAAACGACATTGCATATGTTTAAATTCCTCGTTCCCTCTCTACGCTTGGAATAAAAGAAAATAATTTGCAATATAAAGAGATGGCATGATGGCAAGACCCCCATAAATATATATATATATATATATATATACATATATAATAGGAGAAGGTCAGGCGATGTATGAGTTTCTTTTGGCGCTCTACCTAAATAAAAGTAAGCTGCTTGAATTGAGTTCCACTTTTGAAAGTAGTCTCGGTGGCCATTGAAATATTTATGTGTATGTGTTGTACATGCATGCAGATGTATCTGTGGCAGTGATGCATGTGCATAAGTGTGTGTGGAATATGCATGGATGACCTGAAAAAAATAGGGGTTTACTCATAGTTGAATAGACAAGAATTTAGCAAGAAGCCAGCAGCGTGCTGTCCCTTGGGTGTGCGTGTGTGCGTGTGTGTGTGTATGGATTTCCTTTATGCGTTGTCATAGATTGAATTGCCTTTTGGGGAACGCACACACACACACACACACACAGCGTGGATTCTCTCTGCATGCAAGATTAAAATAAAATGGAATAAAAATATGTTGTATATGTGTGTGCCTGTGTGTGTGTGTGTGTGTAAAAGGCATCTTAAATTGCGAGTGAAATGCCTGGCAATGATCTCCACAGCATCATAACAAGCCACAAAAAACACATCTGCATACAGATTGACCTCGAATAAAAATTTATTAGTTTTGGTGCAAATTTGACACATTCATTTGTGTGTGTGCTTGTGTGGACAGGTATTTAAAATCTCCCAAGGTATGAGCTGGCCGAGCTTTTCCGAGTGCCAAAAACAACACCAATGCCAATTAACCGTTGATTATTGAGTTGCAATTAAAAGTTAATAAACATTTATTTGCGCAGTTATTTTCCGATCTACTTTCTCTGTACGCATAAAAAAAAAGGAAGTGGAAAAAAATAAACAAGTACTTAAAACAGTCGAATCTTTAGAGGGGGTAATCAAAAAATCGATCTGCCAAATTTAACTTTTTCCGTCTCCAAGATATATAGAGATGGTGCATTTGCCACGCCCCAGTGGGCGTAACCAAAAAATCTTAACACTCTATTTGACACGGCTCTATACGAGTATATATTCCAAGTCTTTAGTCTCTGGGTCCAATAACGACGTAGAAAATTGCCTTCATACAGACCGAAAGTAGCCCCAAATAATCCTTTCTATTTAGGACTTAGCGATTTCACTTGGAATAGCGAAGTTTGTGGAATTCGGAATGATTGCTTCCAAAGAGCTGGCAGGGATTAAAAACAAAAGTCAGGAAACACAACTGAATGATTGAGCAAACCAATTTGCTGGAAAAGTGATTCCATGATTTTAGTTGTTATTTCGACTTTCATTATTTTCAGTTGGCTTTTGCATATTTTATAGCTGCAAACATATTTAAAATGCTGATGGCAAAATCAATGTAATCTCTACGGGCGGACCTGTGGCCGGGTCTGTCTATGTGTGTGTGTGTGTGTGTGTGTAGTAAATATGACTACATCAGTGCCAAATGTGGTTGGACGACCGTTGGACAGCGAATAGCCAAAGAATTATGAAAATCATATGCGCAACGACTAATTAAATTCTTTGGACTCTGATTAAATTACCCAAAGACACACGCCGCTGTCATAGACCCCGGGGAGGGTGCCGGAAAAGGCTGCGAAAATCTGGAAATAAAATCACGCAAATGGTTTTTATGTCCCGGCGCTCTGTGGCGACACGTTACCAAGTCCACTTGGCCTCCACTCACCAGGCCCCCACCCCCCCCACGCGCCCCACGGCCCCAGTCGAGCGCTGCATTGAGGTTATCGTCGCTGGGCTGCGCTCATCCAACGCTTTTGTTGCCCAGCTGTCAAGTGGAGAAAGGGGGGGGCTTGGGGCTGGCTGGTCTCGGCTCTGTCCTGCCCAGCTGCTTCATGCCATAATGAATAAATGTCGCATTAATTTGCACGCAGCACTCTTTGGGGGCTGTCCTGCCGTTTGAAGGGTTGCTAGGGGGAGGTGGGGGGGGGGGGTGGCTTTGGGGGGAGTGGGCTCTGAGCTCGGCCCGGCACGTTCGCCGCTTGTTTTCCTTCAGCTCCAGAGGCAAACAACACAAATCCATTGCACAGCCTTGGCACACAATACCTTCGCTCTACGCTGATTTTCCCTGTGTGTGCATGTTTGTCCGTCCGTCCGTCCGTCCGCCTGTCTGTCCGTGTGTTTGCTTATCACTGTAAATTTCATACAAAAACGCGTAAACAATCTGATCCCCTGACCAACAGTCCCCCCCCATCCCCCCGTTCGAGCGCTACATGCGTCTGCATATTTGAATGTTGTAGCCCTCTGGAGTTTAATTATTATGCTTGTAATGAGCGTGTTGCATATTTTAGCAGCAGAACAGCCGGGCACCCCACTGGCGCCGCCTGCAGCCGTGGCATGCCCCCGTCACGTGACTCCCTGCCATGCCCACAGTTTAGGCTAATTAAAAGCTGCACGATAGTTGCCAACAGCATCCAACAGTTTTCCGGACACAGGAGCCGGCTATAGCCAGCGCTCTGTCTCTGTTAATTAATCCACTATGGCCAGTTGACTTTGGCCCGGACCACGCCCCCGCCACGGCTTATATGGGCTGCAATTTTATTCGCCTGCACTTCGGCATAATTATGTGCGCATTTATTGTGCAATCAACTGTGCAATTTGCCTTAAACAATTTGCTGGCTAAAATGTGGGCAATTCAGTTGATTAAACTGGCGGCATCAAATGCCAGACTCCAAAGTCTCTAAATTTGTTAAATCTTAGCCATTTTTTTTCTTCGTATTTTATTTGGTTTAATCGCCTTCAAAAGCAAATGATTTGATTATAATCAGAATATATTGATTTATAAAAAATAAACAAATCGTTCAATTTATAAAAGTCATCAATATCTTCTCAAGTCCATTAAAATCGGTTTTTAGTGTCACGTAAAAATATATTTTAAAATATTACTACTAATATTTAATTGACTTCTACAACAACTAATTGGTAACTAGGGGAAATACTTATAGCCGACACAAGTATTTCGAGGGTAACTGCTCCAAAGTTTGTTTCTTTTGGCAACTTAAAGCCAAATGTTATCAAGTTTATCGCCCGTGCTATTTACCCATAAGCAATCGAATTCTTTTATTGTGGAGGGCATTGGGTAAACGCTATGTTGGCCCAGAAATGCCAAAAGGCATGACTCATAACGATTGGGCGGCTTGTTGTTTTATTGACAAAACACAGCGCTATTGTTTATGACACTATAATAATAAATTACGCATACGACCGGTGACATGCCCGAAAACGGTAAAGTCTTTAAGGTAAATGCGAACTTCAAGTTGGCTGACAAACTGCCGACCACATAAACCAAATTGGCAGGATCAAGGCCAACTGGCAGACGAACATGAAATGCATTTTAAAGGAGCATTTCAACAAATTTCAAATGTTGCCATTATATCATTCAAATTCAGAGAGAGAGAGAGAGAGAGAGAGAGAGGCGACAAAGAGCTGCCATTGTTGGCAGAGAAAGTTGTGTGCGCTTGTTGGGGCCACCAAGTGGGGGAGTGGGCGCTGCTGGGTCTATTGTCGCATCAACAGCAACAAAAACTCGCATTGTTACGTTTGCGGACATTTTAATTACACTTTAGTGGGTTTTGTGGTCGCCATTGTTGTCTCGCAGTTGACTATGCACTAAATAAATTTAAATATCAAACATGCGGACGAGGTCAGCCACGCACCAACACACACACACACACACACGCAGACAAACGCACAGTTGTCTCATTGGAAAACGGTGCGTATAATTGATTGACTAGGATTGAAAATCGAACATTGCCACAGCGCAGCTTTTATGCACTTGTTGGCTTTATTGAAATGTTTCAAAAGTAGCCAATTAATGATTATTGGCTTGGAGACAATGATATTACCACATATTATCAACTTGGAGGAAAATTTAAGAATTATAAATTGCAATTAAACGTGTTTATTAAGCTTTTGTGTGGAACAATAAAATTAAAGAATAGCTTAAAAATTTAAAATTTTAATAAGAATGTGCAATAACAACTGAGCACAGATTTTCTGAACAGTTAAATAATTTAAATATTTTCCTTATATGTGTGGGATATCTTTCATCTGCGTAACACAGTATGTCCTAGTCGTGCACACTTGACGAAAAGATTCAAAAGTTTTTCTTGTATTTTTACTTTTTTGTCTGCCAGCAAATTTCAGCCAAATTGTGCCAATTTCATTTTTGTGTCTGCCTGCAGGTAAAGTTTTTATTTTGCGGTATGCTAAAATATTTCGCTAAGAGTGCTAAGCAAAAAATGTGTTCCGAATGTTAGCAATGTATTTGCTTTTTGCTATTGCTTGAATAACTTAACAAACATGTTTGCCAAGTTGCCAGAGTTGAATTTAGCTACCGTGCATATATTCCCATGCCTCGATAAGGATTGTGAATATCCACATGGGTACTCAATTTGTGGGTATTTTTATTTGCTTTCAATTAAATATTTGAAACTTATCTCGTCCAGTTGCATCGATGATTGATTATCGCCAAAATGCTCGAATAAATAAATCACTATTACATTTTTTTTATATTTATTTCATATTATTTATGCTATTCGTATACTAAAAATAAATAAAAAAAAAAGTACTTGAACGATTATTATTTATACACAGGATATGGCAGGTTGGCTTACACTAAATGTGCTTATCACCCATAAAAGCGAACATTTGCAAATAGTTTGAATCGGCTTAATATTGTCGACAGCACCAAAATCAACATATTTGCATTTCTATGCTCCTGAAAATGCTGGCAAAAAAGTTTGAAATGCGATAAACTGACAGAGAAGTGAAAATACAAATAAAGATATATGTACTTTATAGGCGAAAAAAAAGGCGATTGGCAAAAAAAGGCTCGAAGGAGCAGGAACAAACAGTCAACAAAATGTTGAAATACGGCATTAAAAATTCTATGAAATGCGCTTAATAAACCGAAAGAGCAATTTTCGTTCTAGTTACGCCAATGTCATATAGGTAAGTATGTGTTCGTATTCATGGGAACAAGGAGTTGGCTGTTACCTGTAGGCGACTGGCATAATAAAAATATATGGAGATGAGCAAGAAGGCGAAAAAGGGAAGAAGAAAAAAAGGCGGTAAACTGTGCTCAAGGTACAACAAAAAGTTGCAAGCGATACAAAGGAAACAAAAAGTGATGGAGGAGCAATCGCATGGCATCCACATGGAAAAACACATCCAACTACCTAATACACACACACACACACACACACACACACACACACACACACACACATACACACACACATACACATGCTAGCAAGTTAATCATAGAGCGAATTATGAACACAAAAAGAGCAAACACAAAAAGTGCCAAAAAGTTGAGAGCTAAAAAAATCTTTAAGGAAGCGAAAACATTTCCGACTTGAAAGTCAGATGCTCTTGTTAAGATAAGCAGCGAGATTCTTTGTAAGTTATTCAAAAAGGTGTGTGAATGCTTGTCTGATAATGTTTCAGTTTAAAAACTTGAAAATGGGTTAACATCGCAATTTATGGGCACTCTAAAAAGTAACACAAACTACAGAGGGAATAGGCATTTTTTTAAGATTTAAATTTTGTTTAGAAATAGATTTATATGTTCGATACGCAATGAAAATAGGATAAATATAATATATAAATATGTAGAATATATTCAGATAATAAACAGCAGAGGAAAGTAATCTGAAAGAATCGAAATAAAAGTTTAAGAACAATTTTTGAAAAAGTGTAAATTATTTTATGTTTTTGCAAAAATCAGAAAAACTCATAACTTTCTGGCTTGAAAAGGTTGGCAATACTTGGATTTGAATTTTCGCCACTTTTCGCCACATTTGAACTACGACTCGAAATCCGTTTCAGATAACTTATAAGCATCTATATGTGGGCGTGTCTATTGGCGATGTTTTCGCCAGATACAATCATTGTTTTCTCGCATTTTCTGCTACTTTTATGGCACATGTATTTTTATGAGCAGTTTTCCCGCCTAGATATTCACATACATATGAATAAATACATATACGATATACATATGTACTTTAGTTGTTTTATGCCTACGCCAGAACCTATAAATCTTGCTCGTTATATGGCCAAACCTCAAGTAAGCCCAAATAAGAATACTGAAGCTCGTTGAGAATGCTCGACCAGCAGATACCCACTGTTATCTCTTTGGTATTGTGATAATTAAGTGGACAATTGTAACAATTTAATTGTGGGTTATCTAAGACGAAGCCGAGCCATAATTAAAAGCTATAAGATTTTGGCTTGATTTGACCCGTTTCGTTCGCTTTTATGGTTACAGGATATCAATGAAAATAAACAAATAAATAAAAGCAGCAGCAGCCACAACAACAACAACAAATGTGCGTGCAGTTAAGTGTCGGATCAGACAACTCCGACCAACCTGTTGTTTCAGCGCATGTTTTTATGCCTTTGATTTGCTTTTTATGTGGGGTTGGGGCAGGCGCAAGCATTTAATGTTTTCGAATGTAATTTGCCACACAGCAGGCCCGCGTGTGCGTGTGTGTGTGTGCGGGGTGACTTAAGGTAAGCCGATTTCATTTCACTTCATTTAAGCTTAACATTTTTGTTGTGTGCCTCCAATAAGCAGATTTGCTGAGAGAGTATTCACATTAACTTCCTTTCACGTTGTCGCCCTGTCATAAAATGCAATTTTCGGCATCACCGCACATTTTGGGCAACAGGTGTGCCGCACACACACACACACACACACACACACCCTTCACTTCATAATAATTAAATAAACTGTGGCCTAAATCAATCAAGGTCCAGTGTGCTCCTAGCCCAGAGACAAGTTGGCCAGCAGTTGATTATGTCGCCCACTTGGCGCACTTTCAGAGACAATTTGATACTCTTTCCATGTATTTGGTGTTTCATTTAAATTTTTAGCTTAATTACGCTGGTGTGGCATTTATATTATTTTTTTTAATTATTTTGTATTTGTCTTTTGTTCAGTCTCAGTTTTGTTTTCTTCTGAATTTCAATTTAAACCAATTTCACAGGAATGTGCTGAACATATTCTTTTAATATACAAATTCAAAGAAAGTACAACAGAAGTCGCCTTTAACTTGTTATCTTTTAAATAAGTATTTCTCAGAAGCCGCCTTATTTTTTTTTTAAATTGCTTATGAGATTTGGCTCGAAATTGATTAAATAAAAACATACAGTGGAATTCGGATGTGATGGAAGATATTGTTGCAATTTAAATTTTGTTAAAAGTGGGTCAAAGCAAAAAAAAAAATATTTAATCGCGAATTTATCATTATAATATTTAATTAACCACTCTTCAACTTTATCTATTGCTTGTCATTTTAATAAAAATATATAAAATATATTTTAAGGAAAATAGCCGTCAAATTTTTTAAATATTTTCGATTTGAATTATTTTTGAAAGTCTTCAAGTAAGGATAGGGCACGAAAGCATCGACTTTGCCGAAACTTGTCTGCCAGCTCTGGTTGCTTATACATTATTATTTGCTGTGTCCATTAAACCTATTAAACTTTTATGGCGCATCACATGGTTACAGCCTGCTGGCTACTGCCACAAGCTACTGCTGCTGCTGCTGCTGTTGTTGTTGTTGTTGTTGTTGTTGCTGTTGCTGCCTGTTCTCTCCTGTGGGCTCAGTGTTCAGTTAAGTGTTAAGCATTTTTGTGTTTGGTCTGCTCGCATTATGTCTGGGCTTACCCAAGCGCAGCACAAGCAAAATGGCCACTGATCGCCCACATACACACAACACACACAGCCACACACACACACCCGCACACACGCACACACACCGACTGTAAGCTTACATGGACGTTGTGTGTGCAAGACGAGCAATTAATTGAACTTGTACTGGCCAAGCGGCTATAAAGCAAGAACCGGGCTAGGCACACACACACATACACACACACACACATTCCAGTACACACATGCATATATGGTAATGGAAAGTCTACCTAAACGGCCCGCCAGCAACGGCAAAGCCAATAATTTTGTTAGCCTAAAAGAAAACACAACCAAGACACACGACTCTGGCTAGAATTGAATTGCCGTTGGCTGCGGGCTTGCAACATGATCATTTGCAGTTGTTCTTCAAAAATGTTGCATATCAATTTAAAGTTTTCCGAGCTAAAGTATAACACTAAATAGCAATAGTTTATTTTACATAAAAAAAAAGAAGAGATTTTTGATTAATAATTTTCAAATTAATTATATATAGTTTTTGAAGTAATTGTAGTTTGAAAAATTAAAATATATTTATATCTATAATTTGTTAGCAATTATTGCAGTGTGAAAAATGCGAAAAGAGAATTTCGATCTATAAGATTTATAATATATATATTGAATGCATATATGAATATATTTGTATCTATAAATTGACCAGTTGATTTCTGAATTATTTAATTACTTTATATTATTTTATTGCTAGTGATTAATTGTTATTTAATTGATATTTAACTACGCGCGTGGATATTGAAAATGCGAAAAAGAATTTCGATCTATAAGATATTAAATATATATGTTGAATGAATATATGAATATATTTGTATCTGTAAACTGACCAGTTGATTTCTGAATTATTTAATTACATTATATATTTTTTTATTGCTAGTGATTAATTGTTATTTAATTGATATTTAACTACGCGCGTGGACATTGAATAATATATATATAAGATATTAAATTTGTAAATTTAATATATATATATTGAATGAATATATGAATATATTTGTATCTATAAATTGACCAGTTGATTTCTGAATTATTTAATTACTTTACATTATTTTATTGGTAGTGATTAATTGTTATTTAATTGATATAATATGAAAGACTTGAACTACCCGCGTGGATATTGAGCTAGAAAAATGCGAAAAAGAATTTCGATCTATAAGATAGTAAATATCTAAATTGCTTTTATTATATTATGTTACTCTATTATTGGTAGTCTATTACTGACTTGCCGTGAAAGACTTGAACTACCCGTGCGAAATGTTGGCCAAGCCACTGGATATTTGCTAATTTTCGTTGACAATGAGTTTGCGGCGCCTCACTGTCGGCACCGTGTGGCACACATGGTGGGAATGAATTGGAATTGTTTTGGGGAACGCAGTTTGGTTAGTGATTTGCAGAATGTCTGAGGCATTGTGATTGTTTGTGCTAGCGACGTTTTGTGCACCTTGATTGCGCCACAAATACGTGGGAATGCTAGCGAAACCGGCGACGAGCGCTGGCGGCTGCGTAAATCTCAGTTGGGGAGAGGGGGGCGGGGGGTGTTTGTGGGGTTGGGGGTCACGCATCCATCCGGCGACTGCCAACTTGCTGTTCGAAAGCGCCTTAACCAATTGCTGCTGGCATAACACAAACGGCTCGTTGCGGCCTGTTTGGCAATAAGGACTGGGCCCAGGACCAGGCCCAGGCCCAGGCCCAGGACTATCTAGAAACAAAAACGTAAACGGAAACTCACGCACAAGCAATTTGTGTGGGCTGCAAACTTGAAAACGTTTTGTAAGCGTTCATGTCTCGGTTGTGTCTGCCAATGCCTGAGTGTGTGTGTGTGTGCCTGTGTCTCACTGCGAGAGCTTGTCATTTAACTGATTTGGGCAAACGGCGGTGGCAAACTTGCCCAGTTTGTCGGCCCAGGCAGTTGTCAGTAGCTGACTGAGTCAACATGAACAAATGGACATGCTGCACATATGTTGTGCCAGTCGGTGTGTGTGTGTGTGTGTGTGCCACATTTATGATTGCATTATGTCGAAAAACAGCTGAAGTTAAAGCCGCACAGGCAACATCGGAGCAGCCACAGCTGCGTCAATTTGCATAATTCCACAATAAGCCCAAAGTTGTGTTCTCTAAATGCCTTCAACTGGCGACACAGTCAAAACTTGACAGACCCTGATTCTCTCCTGAAAGTTTCCATGTACAAATATGTACGGGACATGGCCCACGAACAGGGCTTCGGCTAGATGGGCTTGATAAGTGGACTGCGGCCTGACGCAAATAGTGATTTCCTGATGGCCAACTAAGTAGAACGTCAACTGTTACAAGTTGACCCAGAGGAGTTTGGGTCTCGCAGAGAGGACGACCTGATGGACTTTTGGCAGATGTGATACTACTAGGAAAGAGCTTCAAGTATCGCATTGTCAAATGCCTTACTAAGAAAACTGAAAATCGCATAGAAAGGTTGCATTTACGAGACATCGATTGGCAATTGAGAAAAAAGAAACAAAATAGCACTTATTATAATAAGCAAGTTTTGAAATATTTGGAAAACAAATTTAAAAATCAAAAAATAATAGTCATATATATTTGTATTACTTTATTTTTTATATAAAAAAAAGAAAGCCAATATATATAAAATAAATTTAGAAAATTGCCTATATCACAATGCATCAAATTTCAGCGTCATTAATTGAAGATTGCCATATGCGAAGGCTTGTTTGTGTTTGTGATTGTGGATTCGCATTTGAATGCAATCACAATTGAAGCTCGCCGAGCAGGGCTCCTGTTTTGCACTTATTCAAAGGCAGCTTTGCATTCATTTGCATATCTATTAGCTCTCTTACATTGCAACTGGCACACGTGGCGACTCTGCCCCCGAACATGCTGCAGTTGCTGCTGCCACAAGCCCACGCAGCTGTGTGGGCCATTACCAAATTTCGCAATTGGAGGCGAGATGGCAAAGTGCCGCCGGCAAAGGATTTGGATTGAGTCGAGTCTGAGTGGGGAGGGGGGAGGGGGAGGGGGGGGGGCATTCCACTGTCGGCGTTGTTGTTGAGATCTAAGTGCGGCGCCTTACACTGCAATTACCAACAAGTTTGAATGCTTTCGTCCACACTACACGACTAGCAGATACCCTGTGCTCAATATTTATTCTCTCTTTTTTTTTTATTATTGTATTTTAGTGTATTTTAGTGTCTGACAAGAGGTTTGTTTATTTATGATTTTAAGAAATATTATTGAACATTACGTATACGACATGCTGGCTCACATGTGAAAATGTAAAAAAAGGTTCGCTACAAAATGTGGCTGATAGACTTGTACGCCCTTTGTGCACATTCCTGGCTGCAGGAAGTACAAGGGACATGTGTTGTTCGCTTCCAGCGGGCGTGGCTGGGCACGCCCATGTCGTTGTCGATGTCAGTCGCTTTGGCATTTGCCTGGCCAAGGCGTTTGCCGTCGTGTAGAGCAGGTGGCAGCGTAGCTTAGATTGGCATGGGCCAACGGCGGCCAGAAGCGCAAGGCTTGTGTTGGGTCTTTAAGAATTGAAGGCCATAATTGCTATTTGTCTGGCCGGACAGTTAGACGGCCGGCAGACGCACCTATGAGCGTCGAGGAGCCGAAACCGCAAACATAAATAAATCACTTGGCTGTCGGCGCTTTGGTATTTTACAAGCTGTTGTCAACAGGGTGGCGCCACCAGTGGCAACAGAGGCCAAATCGATTTAATTAAATATTAATCTCTCACGCAGACGCAGCCCAGCATAGCACACACACACAGACACACTCTCGCACACACATTAATTCAGTGGCAGTCAGATACATTGACACATGGTGCGTATGAGTTATGAGACAGCGGCGGCGCGATGAAAGCAAATCAACGCTAAGCCTTTACAATCCATCCCCTTGATCCTGACTGATGCGCCCCGTACGGCGTTGCGGCAGTGGCGCCACCTGTCGGCCCGGTAATTGCAACTGAAATTGAGTCGCTGTCGGGGAGCTTACGCACAATCTGCGTCATCTTTTGCCGCTATGCCATATTGATTATTAATTTCCATTTAAGCTGAAATGGGGCCGCCGGGCGTTGGGGCTGCGGAACGTGACATCTAAATAATAACTTTGGCCCAAAGCAAAATTCAAGGGCACGAAAATGGCATTTGCCGAACGTCTGTCGCGACCGTTCGCCTAGACCACGGCGGACAGCCGGCCAATGTCAATGCCACAAGAGCTTTCTCTTTTTCTGACACTCGTTCACGGGTTGAAACGAGCATATTCGGTTCGTGTCCTGTTCGTCCAGTTTAAACTTTATATTATATATGAATATGTTAAACTGCAAAAGAGTATGGCGCTTGTTTTGCTATACTCATTAATTTTTTTTTGCATAAAACGAGGTATACACAACTTGCAGGAAAATAATATGTGGCTACAATATTATCTAAATATTTTATATTTTTATTATTTTATTGAGAACATAATTTTAAGTAAGCAGTGTCAATAAATAATATGTATGTATGTATGTAAAATTTATTTATCACATTCACATTTGCAATAAATATTCGTACTGGGTATCTCTGAATCTATCAATCGATATGTGCTTTTTTTTGGGGCTTTTTGGGCCTGGCCAAATACATTTTTGGGTTCTTCTTTTGTGCCAAAGTTGCCTTTGTTAGGGCACAGCTGTGACTAACGCTGATTGTAAAGGTAATATGCTTTCTATTAGCTTCGCTTACTTTATTGTATTGTCACTATATCAACCGTGCTCCAATTTACCGGATTGCAAAAGCTTAGGATTTTCCTTTCAAATCCGCGAACAAACAGACAGACAGACAGACAGACAGAATTGGGGTACAAAACCGAACCTAATGGAAATATTAATTGTAACACCTTTTTCAAATCGCCCGAAAGTTGTGTTTAAGACTCAGATATAGCTATAGGCAGTCAGCATATAGTAAACAGGATTACTCGAATTAAATCTTATTATCATCAGATCTGCTAAGGAAACCCTTCTTGTTTTTGAATTGTATATTCTAACTGAAATTTGAGCAGGCTAAATAGATGGCTAAACTGACGCAAATTTGTTTGCTAATTCAGTGACGAACGAAAGGTCGCCGTTAAAGTCAGAGACTGCGGAAGGTCATGGCACCATCTGCCCAGCCGATCTAAACTAGCCCGTTGGCTAATGTGGCCATAAACCCGCCCACGGCCCGCGGCCCACCTGCCAGCCCATCTGGCCGCAAATCTTATGTGAAGCGTGTTTTAGTTTGACAATTTCTTGTTGATGTTTTGCGTGTAGGACTTAACAAAGTGTTGTGAAGCACGCCAGCAACAGCACACGTAAGACACACACACACACACGCACACAAAGATATTAAGCCCAATACACGCATCTATAAATATGCGTTAGAAAATGTGACACTCTTGTTGGTTTTTTGTTGCTCCTGCAGCCTTGTTCATATTTTTGTTGTTTTTGGCCATTTTTATTTTAGCCCCCCCCCCCCCCCGCTTGTTGTTGTCACCATCATCGTTGGCGCTGCGTCCCTGTTTTTCATGATTAATGAGCGTAATTTTGAAAATGAAGTTTCAAAAATTTTTGTCGCTCTGCCTGACGCTGGCTATATCCTGCAGGAGCAACAGTACTTCTGGCGCCTTGGCGTCTTCGTTAAGTGTGCAAACAGTAATTATAAATATGAAACGATGTCTGCGAGCGCACGCACACACACAAACACACAAATGTACAACGGCGAACAAGAGTTGCCATAACGATAATTAGTTTTGTTTCCAGTCTCAACTGCGACGCTGGCGCTGAAGCCACTTCTATGAATTACACTCTGCAGTGCGTTCGCTTATGGCTGCCACTTACACTGCACTACATGGCAATATAAGCTGAGAATGAAAGAGACGCTAACTGAGACGCAAGACAAAAGCCCCCACCGAGCCCCGAGCCCCAAGCCCCAAGCACCGAGCACCGAGCACCGAGTTCCGGCCAGCCAGCATTTTGATTAATTGCATTGAGCGCTGTTCCCTTCTCCTTTTTATTTCCGCCCACTGCTCAAATATTTATATATTGCCAGCAACGAAAAGGGGAAACACGAAACGGCAAAAACTCGACTCTAACTGTGTCTGCATATATCCAAAAATGTGTCAAGTTGATGGCTAAGTGCACATTTTAAAGTCAAATACGCTGCGGCATTCTGATTATTTTATTGTAATTCTTTCCCCCCCCCCCCCGTTTTATTTACCAACTTCAATTGTATTTTATTTTTGAAACTGAAGCAAATTTGATAGGAATTCATTTGGCTTACTTTTCACAGTAAGAAAACGTATTTAATTTTTTTATTTTTTTAATCAGTTGCATTGGAGATTGAATTGTTAAAACTGTCGTTTAAGTGAAATGTCAATTAGATTCATGATTTTGCTTGAGTTATTCGACGGATTCACATTGAGTGCTTCCCAGTTCCTGTTCCTGATTTGTTATTGCTTGGCATGACTGCCACGATTGGGGCTGGCCGGGTAAATGAGACGCATTTTTTTCTTATTTATATATATATATATATATATATATATTTTTTTTTTTTTTTTGTGCGCCATAAACATTAATATTTCATACGCCAGTTACCAAAACAATTGGCCAAGGACGCACACAGAATGGCAAGCAACAACAACATTTGAAAGTCACACGAGCGTCGCGGCCATCGATTATGGCCACGTTTGTCGGTGGCAAAAAGTAGTCCCATAATGTCACCTGTGCGGTATTCTATGGAGTTTGGTCGACGTGTGCTCCTATTTAATAAATTTAATTGGCCCAGCTTTGCGTGCCGTCCTCAAGTTCAATTTTAATTGCTGCGCTGAGCTGGCTCGGCCAGGAGGATGGCCATTAAAATGCCTGGTGAGTCATGTTTTAAACAAAGATTTATGGCAAATTGGGTGTTTCGCTGTGTCCGCCGGAAAGCCGAAAGCCGAAAGCGCAAAGCCAAAACTCAAACCGTAACTCTAACTGAAACTGAAACTGAAACTGAAACTGAAACAGAAGCTGAAATTGTTTGTCTGACGCGCTCATAACAATAAATATTTTTGCTTTTGTTTTTTATTATTTTCGTTGCTACTTCTTCGTTCTGTTTTCTTTTTTTTTTCCCGTACTTGTGCACATTGAAGCGAAGGGCCACAATCTGGTCCTAGCTGGCTTTTAATTTAATGGCTAGCAAGCAACTAGAAACAAGCAACAAGCTGCAGCAGCGAAACTCATGCAGACTACAAATTGACCCAATTCGGTCAATGAAAAATGGCCAGAAGCGGCGTCAAAATTGATCAAAAAACGTTTGGTAATGAAATGAGAAAACTCGGTGCCCAGCGCCTGCATAAATTGGTAGCTGGTACGACAACAGTTCCCAGTGCCAAAATTCAGGCCCATATACGGTCCGAACAACGGCCGTAAAATTATATTGCTGAAGCTTTATGCGTAACTTAAATAGCTGGAATTGAAAGTATCTAAATTTCAATACAAAATTTCAAAATTCAATCATAGTCAATTTTCGAGTGCATTTTGAGACAGCAGCTAAACTCTTGGGTTTAATATCCGCACACAAATTGCCAAGGATCTCGTAGTTGGCAGTCTTGTTTTTTTTTTTTTTTTTTTTTTTTGGCTAAGCTTCTGCCACAAAGTACGTAATTTGGTGTCACATGTCGTTGCTATTGTCATAATCTAATGAAGACCCTGCGTATACTTAATATTTATACATAACCTGTCTTGCAAATGGCCGGCAACAAATTTGACAGCTCATTTGCTCTACATATGTGAGCGCAGCTTATGGCGCCCCCTCCCCTCCCCTCCCCCCCTCCCCCCTCCTGCCGCTTAAGCCTAAGCCAAAACGACAAAAGCTTTGGGGCGTAACCATGAATACAAATGAGTCATTTATGGGCAAAAAGTAGTTGTTAGCAGTGTGCAAAAGGCGACCGAAAACAAAAAGGAGGAAATTGAAGAAAATGGCAACAACTATTGAAATGAACAGTGGGCGGTGCTGGCATTTTGTTGTAGGCGTTACAAATCTGTTATGAACCTGCTCCACATATTCTTGGGTTCTTCAAAACGCTTTAAGTACTTCAGAAACTCTAGAGACTGTGTCTGGTTGCTTATGATAATCCTGAGAGCACGACTGCGCAATACTCTATACTTAATGATAGAGCTTGTGAGTCTTTCCATTATATTTCCTGCCTCGCTGTTGGCGCACACGAAGCGCCCCCCCCCCCCCCCTCCCATATTTGCACTGGCGCTGGCGTGGCACAGGCTGCAGCTAATTGGGCCAGCGTGGCGTCGTCTTTGGCTGCGCTCCTCTGTGTGAAGACATGCCATGCATTATTTTTATGGCATCATAAAAATTTAAATTAATTTTTTTTCCTTCTAACGCCAACCTCACATATGTGTTTGTATGCAGCCGTGTGTGTGTGTGCCTTAGCCACGTTAACGGCGTGACCCCCTGCAGTGGCAGCCACACTGTGTTTCATTTGAAATTTTCACATTTTGCCTGTATGAAAGCATGTGCCACACCCCTTTCGGCGCTTGCCCAAACGTTTTTTCATATAATTTCCATTGCCGCCACGCCCAGCGCCGCCCACAGCCTTTGGTTTATCCGGGATGTAATTTACTACGTCCTTTTTTTACATCGATTTCAATTCATTTAGCGCTGCCTCTGCGCGTTTTTACTTTTTACTTTGTTGTTGCAGCTGCTGTTGTTGTTGTTGTTGCTGTTGTTGTTGCTGTTGCTGCTGTTGCCGTCGTTGTTTTGGCTTTTGAAAACTTTGCGCATTTGCTTTCGCCGCACCTGCAATTTGGTGGCGCCCTAAAAGTGCACTGCCAAACACCTTCGACGCTGGTTAGATGGCCAACACGTGACTTCGTGCAACCTGCTGCCTAAAAGCTTGCACCACTTTTCCACAACGCCATTTTTAATGCGACTCTGCCTGCCTGCCTGTGTGTGTGTGTGTGTGTGTGCGGGTTACAGTGTGTGCTGCAATTAAAGTGAATTGTCTGTAAAATTTTTACTGCTGTGCGCACTATTTGAAATGGGGATCTGGAGCATCTATCTGGTGGGTGTCTGCATTTTTATTTTATTTGAAATTAAGCTGAAGTCCACTTAAAATTGAGCTAAATACTTTTTGGAGCTGAAATTGGGTGTTTAATGAAATTTGTTTAAAATTTGGGAGATCGATTATAGCTCTATATATCCCAAGCTAAAAGAAAATATATACAATATTTAGATGAAAGTCGGAGATCAAAGACACTTAAAAATCGACAAAAATTTCGAATTGCCTATTTATATTTTTAATCGAAAAACTTTTTTGAAAAACTTGTTTGCCCATATATATAACATAAATCTTATATAAGTATCACCTGTGATCAATCGTTCTTTCCCCTAAATGTTAAACTAAAAATTAAGTTGCCACTAAGGTAGCAGAAAACTTGTTTAAATATATACAAAAATATATAAAAAAAAAGAAAAAAAAAAAAAAAAAGGAAAACTTGTTTGCCCATATATATAACATAAATCTTATATAAGTATCACCTGTCATCAATCGTTCTTTCCCCTAAATGTAAAACTAGATTAAGTTGCCACTAAGGTAGCAGAAAACTTGTTTAAATAAATATACAAAATTTAAAAAAAAAAAAATAAAAAAAAAACTTGTAAAATCCTGCCACAGTCGATAAAAATTTGGACTTAACTTTGTCAAAACTGAACTTTTTTTTTTTTTTTTTTTTTTTGATTCTTTATTGCAGCATATTGTCCATAACTCTCTAGCGCATTTTTAACTAAAACCTTCGCAATTGGTTGGCGAACCGCCTTTAAAATTATGACTATACTTAAGACTATGACTTATAACTATGACTATTTACATTTTTTTATTTTTATTACTTTTTCTAAAGGTCTAAGTCGCAAAACTGAACTGATTTTCATCTTTGATGATATTTTGACGACACATAGTAAAGACTACTTTTCCTACGATCTTTTCTCAAATTGAATTTTGACGAGTCTGCTTTTCTGTACATTCCCACTCTTAGTCTCTCGCTTTTAGTCAAGTCGATGTCGAGCGGCTTTATAAAAGGTAAAGGCAATAAATTTGTTAAATTTGCTCTATCGCAGCGAACATTTCACACCCACTGCCTGCTGATAGCCGAAAATGAAGGCTAGCCAAAGTTGAGACTGCGATGGGGCACCAAGGGATCGGGACTCGGAGGCTTGCCACTGTGCAACATTGGGCACGCCAATAGAGCGTGACGTTTACGCAATCGCCTCCGTCGAGAAGCCCCGTTGCCATCGCCCCGGACGGCATAAATATGCATGCCGGCGCGCCTGTCATTATGCAGCAAACTATTCGTACATGCGGCAACTTTGTGCTGCCACTGCCGCTGCCTCAATTAGAGCACGAGAGCTTCAAGGCGTCCGTCGTCGCCGTCGCCATTGCTTTAACTATGCACAAAGCGAGCGTCTCTGCGCCGTAAGTAACCTACTTTAAGTTCTTTTCGCTGCCAGCGTTGCTAGCGATTTATTTGCAGCAAATTGCTGTCCGACCCGCTAACTGGTTGCTAGCCCTGCCATCTGGCTGGCTGTTTTGGCCGGCTGCATTTAAATTTGCAGCAAGGCAGTGCACGAAAAATTAAGAACAACAACAATATCACGTTGCGCAGTCGCGTGCCATGGATGCTCTAATTTACCATATAGTTTGGCAGACTTTTCACTCGTTCTCGTGTTTTGTACATTTGCTTAAAAAATAGCAAACAAAAAAAAAAATGCAAAAAAAAAAATATATATATAAATTGCAGCTGCAGCAAAATTTGCATGTCAAGCGTAACTGTACATAAAAACAATGCAGCTGTTGGCATTGAGTGACTGAGTAATACCCTGCATCTACTGAATATTTAAAATTATTCGATGAGAAATTAAAATTTCAATTTTACTGAAGTAAATTTAATATAAATATGAGCAATAAAAAATATTTACAAGTGGCTAAACTTACAGTCGAGATACAACAAATAGTAGATACCCTGTATATACTAGGCGTATGCACATAACTATGCATATATGCCCTGTTGCCCATATTTATGGATACAGGGCATTAATCTCGGCTTTGTTATGCGTGCTAAAAAGAGGAACTAGGATATTGTTTAAGCACCCATTCTTGCCCATCTCAATTCATTTGAGGCTACGCAGTCTTCTCTGATTCAAGCTCAAGCTAAAATCGTTTTCATTTCTGAATAATCGTGATAACTACGAAATGAGTTGGAATTTAAAATGCAAAATTCAGATGGATCCTCTTGGCCCCAGCCAGCTTAGCGCTACGCCGAATATGCTTTTCGCACGGCAGAGTGTCTGTGGAGGGCCGACATCCTAAAGTCAGCTTACATTTATGCCATGTAACTTTAAGTAGGCTATAAATATATGCATCTGTGTTTGTGTGTGTGTGTGTGTATGTGTGTGTGTGTGCCCTCATGTACGAGAGTGGCGTGCTGTACTGAAATGTATGTCAGCCGTGCGCATAATTACAGGTGCAAGGCATGTACAAACACGTAGCCCAGCGAGAAGCCAGCTCTCTAAGCCTAATAACATGCCAGCCAACGAACGGCCCGAAAAGTGCATACAAGCGAATACATGAATACCGCTGTGCGTGTGTGTGTGCGTGTGTGTGTGTGCTGCAATATGGCGGCAGTCGACTTTAATTGCATGTCGAGATGCCAAATTGAACGCTTAATCATTCGAGCTTTGCGACATGTGTTGCGATTAGTTTTTAATGCGCCTCAATTGCCATTTAATAGCCAATGACTTGGCCAGAGCCCATTTAAAATGATCGTCATACTTGGGTGCTTATGTCGACCACTTGTACATAATTAATAGTTGCGCTCGAGTTAAAAACTTTTGATTGACACTAATTGGCCGGGCTGCCGTGGGCAGGTGCAAACAGCAACAACACCGCCGGCCCAGCTTGAGGCAGCATTGGCGATGCGGACGCGACCTACTCCTTAAACACACACATTATTTCATAGTATTTGCACGCAAATTGCCTATGAATTGGGTTTTAAATATTAATTGTTTAGGCTCGATTCCGTTGCCAGAACACTTAAAAAAAGACATCCTCTCCTCTTTACTAACGCTTCTAGAAAAATAATATTTTTTTTTTCCCTTTGCCTTTAAAATTATGACTATACTTAAGACTATGACTATTTACATTTTTTTTATTTTTTTATTATTTTTTCTAAAGGTTTAAGTCGTTTCTGGTATCTAAGGAGATAATATTGCTACAAATATTTTGCCAATACAAACTTAAATTCATAAATCAATAAAGGTTTTCAACAGTATTCAAACAAGCTCAATTTGCTTGATTTGAATTCGAGTTGGGTTCGATAAACCGCTTCTGAAAACTATTAATTAGCATAAGGACGCGGAATGCGACTCAATAATACACAGTCGTCAGGAACGGCAGCTGCTCGGCATTGTCAGAGTGGTCTGATGAAAGAGCCACCAAAGTAACTTTGTGCTTAGGCAAACAGTTGAAACTTTCAAGAAAGTCGACAGACGCACGGACATACGAGCACAAACATATATTCAAGTTTGTTAAGTCCACCCAACTTGCTTCATAAGTGGTAAATCTCGCTCGCCAAAGTTCAACAAAACTTGTTTTTGGGCGAGGAGGAGCAGCTTCAAATAGCACTGCAATTATTGCAAATCAAAGTGCCATACGTCAAAGGAGACACCACAACGAGGCCGTTCCGCTTTAAAGGTCTTTGCTTAATTAAATTACTTAATGGATTATGTTGGGTTTTCCTTTTTTTTTATAAAATATACCGAGAACTTATTTTGTAACGTGCTCTGCATTAACTCCATTAAAATCGATTAATGTTGCTTAAAAAAAAACATCAACTTTGAGTATCATTACAAACATTTCCAAACTCAAAATAAGCATATTGGGATAATAAAAATCAGTTTTTTTTAAGTACAACTAAAGAAATTTGTGCATTAGAAGATTAAACTATTTTTAAATCACGCTCGATTTTAAAAAGGTCTAATAAATGTACAATAAATTTAAACCGCCAAAGTTTCAAATATCAAGTTGCAAATAAAGTATGAGAAATCAAGCAAATTGTAATTAATTAAATTGCTTTATTATTACCTTAAATGTACGTTTAACGACACTTGTACACACTGGCATTTAAAATCGACCTTTAATTTTTACCCATAGCATACTTTTTGGGGCAGACAACAAGCCCAAACTATATTCGTTTGTGCGTGGAATCGATGCGAAAGTGAAATGTGAAACATGAGGCAATTTAATTACTATTTCAGTCATATTTTATTCATATTGAATGTTAAATAATTGGCATTCGTATCGGTTGCTATGCGGCTTAAGGACCTTCCCCAACGACTATTAAACTAAAATCTGATAATTTCTTATCTGATTCCTTTAATAGTTCCGCTAGTTTTTTTTTATGGCCATTAAACCACTCGGCAGAGGCGTTCATATTTCGACGCTCTCAATAGATGTTATGTTCATTGTTGTTTTTATATGGAAACCCTCCCGCCAGGGTTCGAGGAGGGCATATTTATGCGCTTGTTTGTTTGTTTTTTATGCTTACTCAAGGGATTACCAGCAGAAACTCTCAGTGTCAGTGTGAGTACGGAAATTGAGACGGCCTGACTGGCCGGCCGGTTAGCGAGTCCTGCGGCCAGCTGACCAGGTGCGGGAACCAGGCGGTTGCGGTGCCATTGGCCATGTGCTATGCGTTAACTACTGCAGGCGCTGCCAACTGAGGAGTTGGCCGAGGCAAATATGCAAGCTGGCCACAGTCATAAATTTGTCTGCGCCATTTGCCTCATACTCGAAATTAATTCATTATCGATTTTGCCGTTCTGCTGTTGACCGGCTTAACGGCGGCCATTAAAAACAGGCAGCAAAAATGGAGCCGGCGGCAGGACAAACGATGCCTTCAAGAAGCATTATGAATGGATCATTTACAAAGTCAACACAATTAAAATACACGCCCCAAAACCACACTGAAACTGAGAACTGGCCGAACTGGGTGCCGAAAACTGCGAATGCTAATTCGAATACTTCGGAACCCTTTTCAGCTTATGACAGTCCAGGTGCGATGCTCAAAGGGAGCCGAGTCGGGCCGGGCCGGGCCTGGTCGGATCGGGGCCAATGTGAGATGTGAAATATTAATAGAGCCAATGGTTAAGAGCAAATAAACCGAATGCAAACCCACACACAAATGTGCCATTCCGATTGATGTTCGTGTCGTTACCATATTTCAAAAATGCCTCGCACAGTGTGACAACGTTGTCAAAGAGGGAGAATTGCTTAGCCCTACCACAAACAAAATAAATAATATAAAAATATTTTATGATTAAGCCTTCATTTTCTAACTGAACGACGAGAATTAGATATTGTCTTGTCTTCTCGAAAAAAGTTAAAAATTTATACATATGTGATAAAATGTAAAATTTGAAAAAATGAACTCAACTCTTTTATTTGATCAGCTCCTAACTAACTTTTGTGTGAAGAGGGTTTCTCATGTGTCCAGCGCACAGTGAGCCCAAACCGAAGAGAATTGAACTTCCGTGCAAGCTGCTAACCTTTTATTTAATTTGATGTGGCCAAAGTTCAAAGGTGAGTGCCGTTTGTGTGTGCGTGCGTGTGTCTCTCTCTGTGTGTGTGTGTGTGTGTGAGTGCGTGTATTTGAAACGGGGAGGATTATCATTTATGTAAATGGACTTCGCTCGGCTGGAAGCGGTCTGGCAACTGTCGCATTCGCAGAAGGACAATGTATTAGCATTGCGGTTGTCATTAGGCAAAATTCGTTTAAATTTGCTTTGTGGTTTCTCGTTTTCCGTTCGTTGATGGGCTCGGTGTGAACTGCTCGGCAGTCCTATAAATAATGCAAAGCGATATTCCATTATGAGTAATTATGTGTGCTTTTGCCGGGACACAGTTTGATGGACATTCAGGGCATTCAAGGCCGAGGCTTTGCAAAAAGAATATTCTTCTCTCTGGCCACAATCACCTGCCTGTTCTCATGTACACTCCCTCCCTCCCTCTCTCTCTCCGTGTGTGTGTGTGTGTGCCTAATCGGGCAGAAAGATGTGGGTGGCACCGTATTGGGTATCGGCTATAGGGTATATAGGGGGGCAATGCTGGCTCCTGGCTCCTGGCTCCCAACTCTTTGGCTGTCTGTGGCCAGCCAAGCGGCGAAGACTCTTTGGCATTTTATGAACTTTGCGCCACGTTTTGTTTATGTTTCTTTTTGCATAGCAACTCCAACAATGCCCGGGGGGCGCGACTTCTGGCAACAGCACTAAATTTTCCACATTGAACTTCAAGGTTAATTTATTTTATTGTTTCGGAACGTTGCGCCCAGTTGCGCGATTTGTTCATGTTTTTTTTTTGTTTTGTTTTGTTTTTGTTGCTGTTGTTGTTTCGCCCTTCGCTTCTGCCTTTGCCCTATTGTCATTTGATTTTTGAGTTCTTTCGCTTGATTATTTGCTCGTTTGGCAAACTTTCCTGGCCACCCATCCACCTCTTGTGGCGTTGGCCATAAAAACAAAGTAAAGTGAAAACAAAAAGAAAGTCTGTAAATGTGTTGCCACTTTATCACTTCATTGAGTTCCGATAATGATGTGGAATTGCAGGAGCACAGCTTGCGGGCTGCTTAAATGCTGATCACAATGATCGTATTTGTTTTTTTTTTATCGATTTTGCTTGTTCATAAAAAAACGAGATATATTTGTGGGCAGGATCTGTTTAAAATACAGCTAATTCTCTTTTTTTTTTTGGATTGATTTTAAATATTCTATAAATTCTTTTTATATATTTTTTTTATGTTTTAAAAATTGCAACATACATTATACTGAATTATGAACAATAGCGATATCTTATGCTAACGTATGTGAGGTTATGTTTATATTTTTAAAAAGCCTTGCATTAGGTGAATATATTTTGACAAATTACAAATGCTTTTTTTTTTATGTTTATATTAATTTTACTTTTATTTTTATTATTCTACTTTTAAGTTACTTTTCTTTTCTAGGCAATATCTTTTTTAGACGAATTTTTTTTCGAAGCGTATCATCGCATAAAAAGAGAATTAGAGTACGGTATAGTATGAAAAAGCATCTCAATCGTGCCCGTCAAGCGCAGTCATATTTGTAAAGCATACTTTCAGGGCGACTGCAGTTGTTGTTGTCGCGACACAAACTTTTCAATTTACGTCCGAGCAGCGACGCACAAAAATTCTCAAATACCATTTGCCTTCGCATTTTGGTTGCTTTAAACGGCAGGAGCAGCCAACTTACAGTTAACACGCCGGAGTGCAGTTGGAGCCGTGCTAAATTTGGCCTCGCCCAGGTGTGCTGCCAGAAGTGTACCGAAACTTGTCGCCGTACATCAGAATGTTGTCCGGCGCTGGGCGGGAGACGGGGCTTGGCATGAGCTTAACAAGTGTAACAAAAAAGCAGCGCATGAAATTTAAACAAGCTGCTGCAACAATGGCCAATCCTTGACTTGCACGCCCCCCGCCCCCTCCACGGCCCCACTCTGCCAGAGTTGCGTTTTCATTGCAGTCTGCTGAATTTTTTAACCGTTTACGCGATTTTAATGCCATTTTTTTATTTCGACTGCCACAGCCAGCAACACTAAACGAAAATTGCCATCACTTGCCGCTATTGCAGTTGTTGCCTCAACTCTTGTCGCTGTTGCTGCCACATGCAAACCGCAAATGATAGCCCGCCAAGTTGAGCTAAGTGCGTGGCTGATGCTGATGCTGATGCTGATGCTGATGCTGCCCCTGCGGCAAAGGATGTTGCCCCCCAGTTCCGGCAGCCTTGCAGCCCGGCAGCCCGTTTTGCCCTGTCGCACTCTTGGTAATGTGACACTTTGCGCCACGCTATGTGCCAGCAGCAGAGCCATCAGCGCTGAGGCAGCCGCTGTGCGGTGTTTCACCTTTTCGGCCACAAAAATGTTTAGTTTGGCGCTTGCCTGCCACGAAACAGCTCAAAACACGACGAAAGCGATCTCTTTTTGAATTTTCGCTTTTCGATTTTGATATTTTCGGTTGTTAATGCCCCACAAAACAGTTGTTTGTGCAATACTCCCGTTTTCTGCTGCGCGAACGAGCCACGAAAATAAAAGTTGCCCAACGTATATTGACATAATCCCAGCGAGCACATTATTCTTTGCAAATATTTTTCGCAGCGCAGGATCGAATTGCCATATGAAAGGCCGGGTTGAGAGTATTTAATCTGCGGCACTCCGAAAACAGTTTTGTTTTTCTTTTATTTTCTTTTATTTTTTTTTGTTTTGCTTTGTTTTTTTTTTGTGCTTCTTTCTTTGGTTTCAGCTGAGTTCAGGCCAAATGCCGTTCGCTTTTCGCTGTCGTGTCAATGTGGGGTGAAACAATTTATATTAATCATACGCAACGTGGTGCCAAATTGTTTCGGGCATTGCCAGCACTTAGAGCACGCCCAGCCATTGTCTTTCGCTGCTGCTGCTGCAGTTTGGCTTCTGGCGCAAGGCGTGCCTTTAAACCTGGCTAAGCTTCACTGCGATGGTAATCAAAATGATGGCCACCCACTTGGTGGTCAGCCAAGGATGCGGACATCCTTAATAGCCCCACTACGAACTTGGCCACCGAACTTTGACTTCTTCTCTCCCCTCTGGCTCTTGCCGGCTGTGCATAAAAACGCGCAAATGTTGGCAAATAAAAAATAAAACTGGCTGTGCAGTTCACGCTGCATTGAATGGGCGTGGCACGCACACCGGTGCATTGTCAGGTGTTTGATCCACGTTTCGAATATGGCCACCGGCTGCAATCGAGGCATGTGATTTGGTCGAAATGCATTTGCTAATTGAATGGCAGCAATCGGCATGAGTTCACCATACGCTAAATAATTACAAGGCGACAGGCGGACGTATGGAGATGCGAATGGGAGCATTATATAGCTATCTTAATGCCACCTTAAGCTGAGTGGATCAATGCCAAATACACATGAGTTGGGCTTTGTCATACAAATACATAAGGATTTATGAGCAGAAAATAATACGACCTCAACACATAAGGAAGCACACACACACACACAGAGCGGAAAGGATTAGGAAATTGTTTCATTATGGCAAATAATTGCAAAAGCCCCAATTAAAATGAAAGCAAAGGATGTGGAGATGGATCAGGTGTAGCCTATTTAGGCCAAGTCTGCTGAGCATATTTTGGCCTTTACAAAATTTAATTCTCAATCAAAAATAAAAAATACTGAAGAGTAATCATGATCTATAATATTATTCGAATTTGTTATGTAAATCAAATAAACATATTCAGTGCAATCTATAATAAATTGAAGAATTTTATCTGCTGGTTGCATATTTATTGAAATACTTCAATCAACTGGGAAACTGAGTCTGTAATTTAAATTTGAATTCATTTTAAACTGTATTCAGCTTTGGCAGCCAAGTTATTTCGAATTCAATTAAAAAATTAAAAAGTGATTATTTTAATTCCCCTATATATTCATTTTTCGGAAATTTCAAAGACGCACAATTGATAGAAACATTGAATTAATTTGATTGATATATCGAAAACTTTATGATTTATTCAGCACTTTCCTTCTGGCAAGGTGCAGTGATTGATTGCCCTTGCGAGTAAGGTAAACAAGGCACAAGGACATGAATTTGTATAATGTTTTTTTGGCAAGGATTGAGCACATAAATTGCTCAAGTAATGCCCTAAAAGAGTGTGCAGATTTGTATTGTCTGTCTGTCCGCCTGTCTGCCTGTCTGCCCCATTGTTTAATGCCATTACATGCCTAATTGGTTCAATCAAATTGTCTTGCAAGTTAATTAACTGCTCAGCTGCTTCCAACCTGCGATGTAATCTTAATAATCATGTAGATAATTACAGCAGCATCATTGACTAACTGACTGAGTGACAGAGGTCCAATACTAAGACACGCACACACACACACACACATAGTAAAAGGAAGTAGGTTTATTAAGGGTGGAATTGCGTATAGAACAAAATGATTATTTAAGTTGATTATTTAAGTACTTAAACGTGTTTTTCTTAATTCGGTTTCGAAATAAAATTCTCATAAACTGTCCCCAGAGGCATTCTGTTTCAGCGGTTAATGTTTAATGTAAATACTGTAAGGAGCACAGTTGAAGCAATGTAGCCAGCATTTGGGCTAATGCCAACTTGTGCATTAACAATTGACAGTGACGCACACGAATCTATTTACTATGTAGCTGTGATTTCAACGCGGAAGCATTTTTGCCAGCCCAGACAATGAAAAATGTTTTTATTTACTTTTGATTAGCTGCTGTAGGACGACAGCGAAAACAGTTGCAGCAGAGCGAACGCTGCTAAGGACACGTCAAGAGCGGGCAGAGAAGAGAGAGAGGAGCGAAGGGGCAGCAAGACACAGACAAACATAGAGATCAGAGGGGCAGGCCGTAAAGCCAGGGGCCCAATGGCAACGGCGAAGGCGTCCGCGATGGCGGCAGAAACAACAAACAAATAAAGCGACAAGAAACTAACACAACATCACCGGGCACAACGGCAACAACAACAATATGGCCAGCGTTCAGCTTATGACCAGGTTTAAATATTTACCAAAACACGCCCGAGGGCTGCGCAAAAAGTCCTGCATGTGAACGGAACATTTTTGGCATATATAAAAGTAGCGGTAAAGTCTGTCAATTTTAATAGGATATTTCAATTATATATATATATATAGATATAGAACAGTTTTTAGTGAGTGTAAATTTAATTATAAATATGCAGATTCAATTAATTCAATAAATATATTTATATGCTTAAAATGAATGTAAGTGTATAAGAAGTGTTTAGAAAAGGGGACTCTAGACCTTCACTTAGATATTTCAATTTGTGTTTTTTTTTTTATATGATTTAGTTTCATAAGTTCTTTGGCAGCCTTCGACGTGACCATTTTGGTGACTCTGGCTGCGGGCTGTTAACGTGTACGTGTGCAGTTGTGGCTGTTTTGTGTGTGTGTATGGGTGTCAACATGGCCTGTCGCGGCTTATGAATAAGCAAAGCGGCGAGACGCACACAGAAGCAGTCGTAGTCCCCCCTCCCCCCCCAGTGCCCCTCCGGCGGACAAACACACGTAAGCGTGAACACAAACAAACAATGCAATCACATTCAACGCTCGCCTGCATGACCCTTTAAATGCATACGATCCCATATCCTATATCCCGTATCCATATCGTGATTGTATGCGCGCACATAATTTATGGCTAACGGATGCGGCCATGGCCGAAAGGTGACAGCGCCACTGGCAGGGGAAGACACCGGCTAGCAAACAGACGGAACAGCAACAATAGCTGTAATATTGTTGCAAATGCAACAAGTTAGTCGGCCAAATTGTGGGAAGCCTTGAAAGTGTTTAATTGCCGGATTGTGTGCCAAGAAGCCAAATCGTATGCAAATTTAACGCTCAAACATGTTTAAATGCATTTTATTTGCACTAAACTCAAATACAAAATTTACATATTTCAGATACATTTTTGTCGCTAGGATATTCTGGGCGCATATTGGCGAGATGGACAATAATACTTTTGTTCAAACGGGAGCCGCTCGCATCCGGCAGATGTTGCCAGAGTTTAGCCTGGTTTCAGTGTAACAGTGTAACAGTGTAACTGTTGTTGTGGCTGTTGTTTTGTGTCATCGCGCCACAGGTGACAGGCACTCAAATGTGGCAGTGACAACTGCAAGTGCAATTATTCTGTTATTATCAATTTTGTATCAACTGGAAGTCTGTCTCTGTTTTTCGCTCTCCCCGTCTCTCTCTCTCTCTCTCTCTCTCTTTTCATTTTAATTGCTTTCGAACAAGCTGGAGTGCATGTTTTTAAGAAATATGATGGGGAGGCGGCACAGTTAAGCTACTAAACATATTGACATGCTGCAATTTATGGGATACAGGCGGGTGCACTCTGTGGTGGGAACGGGGCGTATGAGTTATGCCATTGCCGACTGTTTGGATAGCATTATCTGTGTGCGTACGTTTGTGTGTGTGCGGCATTTGGTGATTTCGACAAAATTACATTTTGCAGTTACAAGTGTTATAAATAAATTTCACATCTGAAATGTGTGTGTTTTCCCTGCCACCGTTTGTTGCCTGCATATTTACGGTAGATATATATATATAGAGTATATGTGTGTGCGTTTGTGTGACTTTCGTTAAACCGTAAAGCACTGAGCACACACTTTTGTTGCCAAACACAAATGCATTAGGATCACAGCTAACTACATTTAAATTGCAATTTAACATAAAAGAATCGTTCGTCATTTAAAATGCAAACATTTCATGACAGCGTGCCAAGCCATTAGCATTTATGTGCACTGAAAAAAACGAATGTGTCCCCTTTGTCTCATTAACATAATGATAATTATAAATGATAAATAATAAATAATACAATGCAAATGTCTCTAAGGAAAAAATAATGAGATCTGGGTATTTTTTGGAGTCAGATCTGAAATTCTCTGGGATTCTGCATTTGCAGAAGTTGGCCTTAACGGCTAGTGCTATATATAGAAAATCGTAATTTCAGATTTTCAGAAGTAATTTGAAAGTTATAATTACATAATAGTAATTATAAATTATAAATAATAAATAATATGCAAAATAAATGCAAATGTCTCTGAGGAAAAAAAAATGTGATCTGGGTATTTTTTGGAGTCAGATCCGAAATTCTCTGGGATTATGCATTTTCAGAAGTTGGCCTTAGCGGCTAGTGCTATATATAGAAAATCGTAATTTGAAAGTCATAATTAAATATGAAATATAAATATTTATAATAAAAATTAATTAAAAACGAAATATGCAAATTCTGCTGGCTTTTGGATCGAATATATATTCTATTATATATAAATATATATTTTAAGTAATATACAGCCTCGATCAATTTAGACACTAAAATTTAGAAAAAGTTTATGGAAATGTATCTTTTAATAAATATCATGGTCCTAGTGTATTCTAATTTAAAAAATCATAAAAAATATGTTTTAAGACAATTATATGTAAAAAAAAAATGAAGACGAATATCACTCTGTATACATATGGCTAAGTCTTGGAAAACCGGATTCTTCTGGATAACAGATATTTGGTATTCTGATCATTTCTGAGAAGATAACTAAGTGGGCTTAAAGGTGGTTTCGCCTAATTCGTGGCAAACTTGATTTTAATAAACTGTTTCAGTTAAAACGACAATAATATATTAATGGGTAAATTAGATGATTTTTGGGTTACTCGTGGCGAAAAAAGCGTAATAAGTCGCCGATTTGGAGGCTGATAGGCTAATAGATAAAGGCTTTGGGGCGATCCACTTACCGTTGTTGTAGGCCGAGAAATCAATGTCCTGGGTTGTCTGCGGCTGGCGCTGTTGCTGCTGGCGCTGCTGCTGCTGCTGCTGCTGCTGCTGCCGCATTGCTGGTGCAGCATCGCCGCTGGTGTCGTCGTCCTCGCTGCTGGCGTCGCGCTTAATCAAAGTGAGCGGCGGCGCCGCCGACTGGCGATGGCGGCGGCCGTGGGCGACGCTCGCGGCGCCGGAAATCGCATCATTTCCGGCCGCCTGGGCCGGCTGGCAGGCGCCGAGCAGTAGCAAGAGTGCGAGGGACATCAGCGTCCGACGCTGGGGGATTGTGTGGACGTACATGATGCTGGTGCGTCCACTGCGGTGGGCTCCTCCTCCTGGCTGCCGGCTGCGACAGCCGAGTCTGCGATGTAATTGCAGGATGAGTGCTAAAAGCGACGCGGCAAGCGGAAACGGAAATAACGCGGCAGCAACCGACAGCGACAACTTCGACTTGGACTCCGAGTTGGACTCCGCGACTACGTTAGGTACTGTTTGGCTCTGGCTCTGGCTCCGGCTCTGGCTCCGGCTCCGGCTCCGGCTCCGGCTCTGGCTCCGGCTGTGGCTGTTGTGATTGTCACCACAGGCACACGCACGCACACACAGCACTCGGTGGACTCCCCGAGCGGCCGTCAGGCGGGCAACTGCGACCACAACAAACAACGCAAACAAAAACAAGAAAAAAAAAATGACGCGCAACCGATTTGAATATTGGCAACGACAAACTGTGTTGGGCTTACCACTTGCCGACGGCGGCGAGAGCGACAATTGGGGATCGCAACGGACACGTTTCGCACGCCGGCGTTGACGGCCAAGGTGCGATTGCTGCTGGTCACGGAGCGCGACGTGTTGTTGATTGGCCAACGTGCGAGGCGCTATTGAGCCAGACAAGTGCGGTGCCAGTCAACAAATAGCCAAGGACTCGGCCGCTTCGTGCCGCCAGCGGCGCTCGGGTCGCGCCCGAACGGGCCGCATTTAGTGAATGAAGCGTCCTCGTCGGCTGCCAGCTCGGCGCCTGCGCCGGCCCCAATGCCAGCCATTAAACGGCAGACGCTTCCAAGTGGATATCAGAGCGCGGGGGCGAGACGAAGGAGCGCGGCGACGGCGACGGCGACGGCGACGTTGGCGTTGCAGTTCATTTGCTCGCTACGTGCCACGTTCCCATTCCCGTTCCACCTTTTCCTTTACCTTCTCCACTCGCCCAGTTGGCCTTTTGCACGTCCCGGCCACAGCGACAGCGACAGCGACAGCAACAGTTACAGTTACAGTTAGCTTTTCTTTTGGCCCGCTTAACGTCCGCCTCCACGGCCAATTGGCGGCCAGCGGCCAGCTTGATTTGTCCTCGTGCCGCAAGTAATTAAAATATTTGCAATTGATTTGGCTGCTAATTTGATTAGTCAGCCAGTCGCCGGCTGGCCTCAAGATACGTTTGTGTACCTGCATCCGCTTGCGCTCTAATTCGACGCGGCTCCACTTAACGGTTCGCTGCGCGTAATCAACAAATCAACACGCCGCAAATATCCGTAAATATGTTGCGCAAACATTTGCCCCCGAAAATTGTCAATTTTCGAGAAAAAGGACGCCCACGCACGCCGCCAACGCCAGCGGTGGATGTGTTAGCCTATTTAGTACATATGTACACACGTACTCTGACTTCCTTATGCGGCCACAGTGCTGCACAGTTCAATACTCACAGAACACGGGCTCCACAATTCCAAGTTACTCGCAGATACAAATGTATCTTTCGATACAGATACAGATACAAATGCATTTTTTATAGAAAATTTATAACACCCATAAGAAAGTTTCAATATTCTCGATATCTTAAAACGCCAAATATTAAAATCGTGTCTCTTTCTTCTATTCAATATGTGTTTCCTTCAACTTTCAATCAGAATATCTCTCATAAGACTTGTTAACGTTGATAGCAAAGTGCCAAAAACTATCTTTAAAAAATAAATAATATATAAATATAAATAAATAAATATAAATAAAAAAAAAAATATGTAAAAAAATAAATTTCAAAAATATTTCGTTTTGTATACTCACAAATTAAGCTAAGTTAAAATAAAAAATAAAATGTTTGTGCTTGAAATAAGTTTCGATTGTTTTATTTACGGTTGCCTCGCCCTTAAGTTTGGCTCCACATTAAAAAAAACCCAGTTTTTGCTTTAAAACTTGGTTTGTGATTAAATATTAAATTAAAAACGAAAATTTTATTTTTAGAAAAACATTTCGCTTTTCTCTTCTTTATTGGCTTATTTTATATTAAGAGCTTCTACTGAAATTAAACAATTTTCGTGCGGTTCGGGTTGAGTTAGCTGGAAGTTTTGTTTAAATTTCGGCTAATGATTTGATTCTTTGGCAACGCGCAGTTTTCAGTTCTCAAACAAAATGAAATTTATTTTGCATTTTTTACGAAATCCACTTAAAAAAAAAAAAAAATGCGGCACATGTGAAGAAAAACGATTTGAAATTAATATTTTTAACTTTGTTTTTTTTTTACCTAAGAATTTCACAAGTGTTTTTTAAAAGACTTTGGTTTCCTGAGAGCTAATAAATATAACTATTAGTGTTGCAACTATATAATTTTGAATTAAAAAAATAATGATTTTTAATTTGGTATTTTAACGATTTTCAAATAGGGTATAAAATGTGATTGGCTCAAGCTGAATGTTGTGTGAAACTTATCTTTTTAATGAAGACGGGGACTTTGTGTAGTTCCCAAGAACGCGCCAAAGGCGGGCAAAAGTAAGCCAGTTATATGGAAAGCACTTGCGCGTCGTGTATGTCAGATGGCGATATTCGACGTGGCAACCTATTTGTATGCGCCTCTGTGTGGCAGCTTGTTAGTGACAGCAGCAACAAAGGCAACAACAGCGATGTTGGCTGGCCGTCGGCCTGTCGGCCTGTCGCTTGAAGTGCTATTGATATTTATGTGCGCCCGGCAAGTTAATCTAATTAAAGTTGCCAACTTATTTGCCGTACGTCGAAACGCAGCTCGCCAGTTTTTGTTGCAATTGTTGTTGCTGCCGTTATTGTTATTGTTGCTGTTGCTGTTGTTCGCCGTGCTGCTGGCAGGTCGTTCTCATTGTTATCGCATTACATATTATTATTATTATTATTATTTTTATTATCAAGTCGCCGCTGCGTTCCGCCTCCAGATCGAGTCCCCGTTCCGGATTCCCGTTTTGATTGCCTTCATTGGCATCTCATGATATAATCATGATATCAGAGTGGCCCCGGCCCTAATGCGCTTAGCGCTGTAATTATTCCTACGCCACTCGGCTAATTGACTGCTTGTATATATTGTTGTTGTTTTTTTTTTGTTGTTGTTTTTCTTCTGCTGCTTTTGTTTCTGTTTTTTTGCTTTTGATATGAATTGTTGCGCCATAGCCGCGCAGTAACTGTAAACTGCGCCAAGCTAATTGGACGCGCCACCAAATCCGTTTTGAAGGGGGGGGGGGAGCCGGGACATGACGGGACATAAAGTGCATTGGCCAGTGCAAAAACTGTGAAATAAACCCGGAACTCGACTCGAACGCACAATGAAAAGTGGCGCTCGCATAATTGCCCTGATCCCGCTGGCGCTGATTAGGCAAGTTGATTAGGCCAGTTAGGCATTGTTTGACATGGCTAGCATTCGCCGAGAATTTCAATTTGGTGCCGGAGCACATTACGGGCCACGGACTCACGGCAGCGACAACCGATTCCGACCCTCATTAGTTTCAATAAGCGCGTGCAACTTCCGCCCATCTGTGGGGGGCAAAACTCCGCTCTTATCAGCCAAGTGCACTTTCCTGGGCCCTGAATGACAACAAAGCCAAACGCTGCACGTGGCTATGGACAACGAGACAACAAAGTTAACTAGAAAATGAGAAAATTATGTCATTACATTATTATTTCATTTTTTAATGCAACAAGTCTTACAAGCTTTCAGTCCTGAAGACAAGACTCAATTTAAATCATCTTCATCTCTTAACTGAGCTTCTTAAGTAACAAGCAGCGTTTTCAGAAAGTTTGTTTATCCGTATGAACGCAATTTATTCGCCACTATTAAAGCCAGAGACTTGAAACGCACTCGTATTAAACTATTCATATTTTGCGAACCCCTATATATAAATATATATATCGCCTTCAAATTGTTTAAGACAGATTAAAAGTGACGCCAATTTTGACATATAAAGCTTTCATAAGTTTGTCAAAACTGAACCGATTTTCATGTTTGATGGCATATTGGCCATGATTTTTCGTTTAGAATGATTCCGCATTTAAAATATATGCATAAGTGACAATTTATTTTTTTTTGATTTTTTTCTACAAAAAAGCATGTACTCCCCCCTTACTCATTTTCGAAAAAAATTTTTTTTTCCAAATTTAGAACCCGCATTTTCTATTTTTAATCGATTGTATTTGTCTTAATTAGTATAAAAAACAACATTAAAACCGATTCTGAGGGGGTCAAATTTTTTGTCAAAAATCATGCAAAAATTTACAAATATTTTGACAAGTAAAGCTCTCGGATCCATGGCTCCCATATTTCAAACTCCCATAACTTTGTCAAAACTGAACCGATTTTCATGTTTGATGGCATTTTGCTGATGGTTTGTCCTCTAAATTGATTCTACATTTAAAATATGTGGATTAATGAAAATATTTTTTTTTTTAAATTTTTGGCCAAAAATATCATGTACTCCCCCCTTACTCATTTGAAAAAAATTTTTTTTTTCAAAATTTAGAAATGCGAATTTACAGTTTTAATCGATTGTATTTGTCTTAATTAGTATAAAAAACAACATTAAAACCGATTCTGAGGGGGTCAAATTTTTTGTCAAAAATCATGCAAAAATTGACAAACATTTTGACAAGTACACCTCTCGGATCCATGGCTCCTATATTTCAAACTCCCATAACTTTATCAAAACTGAACCGATTTTCATGTTTGATGGCATTTTTTTCATGGTTTTTCCTTCAGATTGATTCTGCATTTTAAATATATGCAATATTTACAATAATTTTTTTTCGAATTTGTTGGGAAAAAAGCATGTACTCCCCCCTTACTCATTTTCGAAAATTTTTTTTTTTCAAAATTTAGAAATGCAAATTTTCATTTTTAATTGATTGCGGTTGTAATAAATAGTATGAAAAACAATATTAAAATCGATTCTAATGGGGTAAAATTTTTTGTCAAAAATCATGCAAAAATTGACAAAAATTTTGACAAGTAAAGCTCTCGGATCCATGGCTCCCATATTTCAAACTCCCATAACTTTGTCAAAACTGAACCGATTTTCATGTTTGATGGCATTTTGTTGAAGGTTTGTCCTCTAAATTGATTCAACATTTAAAATATGTGGATTAATGAAAATATTTTTTTTTGTTATTTTTTTTGCCAAAAATATCATGTATCCCCCCTTACTCATTTTCGAAAAATTTTTTTTTTTCAAAATTTAGAAATGCGAATTTATATTTTTAATCGATTGTATTTGTCTTAATTAGTATAAAAAACAACATTAAAACCGATTCTGAGGGGGTCAAATTTTTTGTCAAAAATCATGCAAAAATTTACTAAAATTTTGACAAGTAAACCTCTCGGATCCATGGCTCCTATATTTCAAACTCCCATAACTTTATCAAAACTGAACCGATTTTCATGTTTGATGGCATTTTGTTGATGGTTTGTCCTCTTAATTGATTCTACATTTAAAATATGTGGATTAATGAAAATATTTTTTTTTGTTATTTTTTTTGCCAAAAATATCATGTACTCCCCCCTTACTCATTTTCGAAAAAATTTTTTTTTTCAAAATTTAGAAATGCGAATTTATATTTTTAATCGATTGTATTTGTCTTAATTAGTATAAAAAACAACATTAAAACCGATTCTGAGGGGGTCAAATTTTTTGTCAAAAATCATGCAAAAATGTACTAAAATTTTGACAAGTAAAGCTCTTGTATTCACGGCTCCCATATTTCAAACTCCCATAACTGTCAAAACTGAACAGATTTTCATGTTTGATGGCATTTTGGTCATGGTCCCTCAGATCGATTCTGCTTTGAAAATATTACTTAATATTTGTATTTATTTATTAAAGTATGGGGTATAGCTATAAACTATCAACCTAGTTGTATTTGGATGAGCACTGGCTGCTGTGGCCTTCGGCTGAAACGAACACTACGTCCGTGCACTAACCTGGGACTGGAGCCCGGAGCCTCGTTGTTCCGTCGCCCAAAGGGCCGAGCCCGTCGGCAGCTCATCGACCGAGGACGGCGTATTCAAAATAAGATGTTGTTGATTTTTGGTAAAGGAATTGTGGGCACTGCGAGCGAGGATTGCGGCGCTCTTGCTACGGTGGAAGTGGATGAGCTCAGGGGCAGCAGTCCTTGGGGTAGTGGGCGCCCAGAAAGGTGTTGCAGACGGTGCAGTAGTGGTGCGTGGTGCGGCAGCTATCCATCAGGTAGGGGTACAGACAGGCACAGCAGCACCACCTGAGCGGTTGGCCAATTGTTAAGCAAATCGCAGACAGACTGCGCCCGGGGCCACACTCACCCAAAGGAACACAGCCAGAGCGCCCAGCAGTGGGTGCGCGTGTTCGGCGTGCGACGCAGCCGGGTCCGGCCCTGCTGGCCGCAGGCGGGGCACACAATGCCGCAGCTATTGCCGCCCAGTTTCGGCTGCGGCGCCAGCGCGAAGAAGCCTGCCAAAGCGGATCGGATCACTCTCGGATCGGTCGGGTTGAGCTCGGGCCCAGCTACTTACTGCGCACCTGCGGCATCCGGACGCGTTCCACGACCACGGAGCGCGGCTGCGGCGCAGCCGGCACGCTGCCGCTTTCCGCGGACCCGGCTGGCAGCTGGGCGGCATCCGTTTCGCTGGCCTCCTCCCCCGGCTGCGGCTGCGGCTGCTGCGCCGGCGGCACGTCGAGCAGATACGGCTGCTCCAGCTGACTGCGCAGATGCTGCGGCTCCGCGAAGAACGTGCGACGGCGATCGATGGCGTTGGGCTGCCCCAGTCCCAGCCCCAGCCCGGACACCGTCTGGCCGGGCGGCTTGTGGCCGCGGCCCGTGTGCCGCAGGCTCGCCGTGTTGCCCATGGCGTCGTCGTAGGTCGGCGGCTGTTGGGGCTCCGGGGTCGCGATGTTCGAGGCGCTGCTGCTGCCGGAGCGGGTCGCCAGCGAGAGGGGGCGCAGCACTGGCTGGCTGGGATCCTGGCCCTGGTAGAGCATGCGGTGCTTTTCCTCGGCCATCCTCGGCCAACGGCAACTGCCGGCCGTTTGGCTGGCCGTGGATGCGGCGCACGGCTTTTATCCGACGGAGTGCGCGGCCAAAACAGTTGCCGATTAGTTCGGAGCTGCGATTCAGACTCAGTTCTGTTGTTGTTTCAGTTGCATTGGCGCTTACCTTCAAGTCACGTCCGCGTTACGTATACGCCCCGTCGGACGGGCCAGCCAGCATATTGTCAGCGTCCGTTTTATTTCCGGCTCATAACTTTTGCAATATGTTGTCCAGCACTCGTATTTGCCTGACCCTTGACATACGCCAGCTCTCGACTCGGGAGCGGCAACAACAAGATCAACCAGGGCTGGAGACGAGCTTTAAAGTGGAAAACCAATTAAATTCCACTGCATATACTATTCAGATGATTTGAGGCGTTTATTCGCTTATCACAAATGCAACTAAGTGTGAGGAATTTCTTACTGCACCAATTAATAATTAACATTTAATGGTGTATTATTGAATATGCCTGCAATCAAGCAGTTTCATTACTGGCTCAACTAATTTGAATTGGCAGCAATTAATTAGGCTTAATTAGTGGGCTTTATGCTTGAATTTGCACTAATTTGACTTGGTCAAATTGTTGATGCTCTCTTTTTTCATATTTTAATTATATTTCTTAATTTTATTATTACTCTTTTATAAACAAAAACAAATATTGTGAGCATAATTATGTAATTACATTTTATTGCAAATTGATTGCAATGAAACTAAATATGTATTGCTATTGTTTATTTATTTATTAATATTTAGTATTTATTTATTATTGAAAAACTGCTAATAAACATTTATTTATAATCAGCATGAAAACCAAAATATCAAAAAAAAAGTAAGTAAAAAAGTTGTAATCACACCTAATTGGAAAACATAATGCTTCAAAATATTTATTTATTTATTATTGAATAACTACTAATAAAAATTTATTTATAATCAGTATTATTTCTGACATTATAAATTTAATTTTCACCAATCAAAATATCAATAAAATAAAGTAAATAAAAAAGAGATGTAATTACACTTAATTGGAAAACATTATGCTTCAAAATTAATAAAAAAAATTATTCAAAATGAAACTAAATATGCATTGCTTTGCTAATTTAATATTATATAATTGCTAATCATAATTATAATTACTAATTATTTATTTTTTACTTACCTGAAAATTGCAACTGTCAGCTGAATTTTACATTTCTTAATTGATTTTTTTCATGGGGCTGATTGCATTAAATCTTACGAAAGCGTTGCCATCCCTGAAGTCGAGTCCACTGTGAAATGCAGTTTGCCCATGTGGTGTGGCTTGTTTTTTTTTCTTTTTTTTTTTTTTTTTTGGATTTTATGTTTGTGTTTGGTTGAAGTTTTTCAATCTGTTTTGCGGGGCTCGGCACATGAGCACAGCCGAGAACGGGACAGGGAGGGGAAGGGAGCTGGAGCAACGGGAAACTGGGTGCTTGACTCACCCACTGATTGAAGTTTCGGGCCACTTTGCATTTAAGCAAGTTTATCAACTCGTTTGCTGATTACCTTTACGCATTTATGGAAATTTATGCAGCCAAAAACTAAATAAGCACACCAAAAATGATATAAATGTCTGATTTGCGTGCTCTGTTTCGGCCAGCTAGACATGCCAGATATGCTACTCTCCGGCCATTTGAATTATGATGTTTGATCCCATATCTATATCCCACACATACGAAGGTATCGCCTCGTGCCCGTTTTCCCCGGATGCCAATTGGAGCGTGCCTTTTTATTTCTCACTTGGCTCTGCATAAATTTTGAGTACATTTCAAATTCATTCCTCGCTTTGATGTTTGCTTTATTGCATTCTGTTCTTGTTGTGGAATTGTTGCTGCTGTTGTTGTTGTTGTTGTTGTTGTTGGTCGTGGTGGTGTTGGTTTGGTTGCGATTGCGAAGCTGAAAGCTGAGTAAGGCTTATCGATAAATGGGGGATCGGATTGCCGAGCAGTCAATTTGCCAACCGGCTCGAAGGGCGGGCGAGTCGGTTGCAAAAATAACAGTTGCGTATACAAGCACTCGTGCTAAGGATTCTGATTCAGTTTCAGATGGCACGCAACTCAACTGAACAACGGTGCAAAATACATGAGTTGTCAGATCAAGCGATTAAGTGCAGTAAATTGAACAGGCTGCGTTGTTCAGTCCGAGAACTGTGGCACGAATAATAATAATATATATAAATATTATTGGTCAGCATCAAAATTAAATCAAACGACTTGCACCCGTTCAAAATGGTTTCCTGATAGAATTATGCATTTCCAACAATTCGTTTAAAAACCCTATAAAACAACTAAAAAGTGCAATAAACAATATTAAAAAACTCTAGTTACAGTTCGCATATTTCAATGAAAAATAAATTGTGACGTGTAAAAGTCAAAATAATATCAGAAATTCATTTGCACATGAATTATTTATTATTTAATTTTGGGAAATTATTTCACTATTATTATCTCTATTTGGCAAAGTTAAAAAAGTTCAGTTAAAATTGGATTATTGGTTGTAGTGTTAAGTGGAAGTATACAAATAGAGAATTGGGTGCGAACATAATACCCTTCGATATTTTGCTTTCGCGGATTTAGCGGATTATAGTAAATCCGAAATCAAAAGGAACGAGCCATTAGTTAACTAATTAGGCTCTGGATTCCTTTTTATTGTATTACCGACATCCCACGCCCGCCTTCATGCCGTCTCGCTTTTTTCCGTTTTCTGTCTCGTTCGCACATCCGCACTTATGTACGTTATTGAACGCGTTGCGGCTTGGAAAAGTGTGTAAACAATATTTTGTGTAATTGCAATTAGCGCGAAAAGGTTTTCGGTTGCGGAAGTCGGCGAGACGAACAAAAGGCGAATATACGCAGGCATCCAGAAGGGCACACACACACACAAGCACGCCCACACGCACACACGCACACACACTTTTCATGGCTGTTGAAGTATTTGCGCCCTTCGCAATGCGTCCGTGCGGATCTTGGTGCTGAAGTTAAACGAAATCATTATCAGGGCGGCAACAACAACACACTCACAGCTGAATAAAATTCAATGCCTGTGGCCCGCAGCAGAACTTTGATTGCAATTACTCTCGCTCTCATCGATAACAAACGCCGATTGTCTGATCATTACGATTAAAGCGATACTTTTGTATCTCACAGATACTTCTGCATCTTCTCAAAGAAAAAGTTAATTAGGACACGAATTCGCAGTATATTTTTAAATAGCTGGTTAATCGGCCCTCAACGTTTTAAAAATTTTGAAAATATTTTATTTGTGACTTTCGAGTTAAAGAAAACATTTTAATAAAAATCGAAATTTAATTTGGGTTTTGCAAGTTTTCAATAAAGAGTATTCGATTAAAAGTTAGTAAATAATAAAAGTCAAATATATAATCGTCGTGACAAAAATATAAATATTAGTTCAAGCCATTTATCAAACTCAAATAAGTAAATATTACTTAGAACTGTTTGAAGAACATTTACTTGATTCGACAAAAATCAGTTATATAAAAGTTGCCAGCGATGAAATTGAATTTTGCGATTATTGTTTTAATCTGACGATTATCATGAGACCGTTCTGCAGGGCATTATTGAGGGATTACTAATCGCTAATCACAAAGCCGCTGCCGACGGCGAAGCTGGCAGCGGGATGCGTCCTCGGCTGGCTTGTTAATTTGCTAAAAAATTGTAGGTGCGCCTTTGTGAGTGGCTGCGTTTAAGAGTGTGCGTGTGTGCGTGCGTGTGTGTGTGTGTGTGTGCTGTCTGTGTACGTGAACGGAAGTAAGCACTAAAATAAGTAAATAAAAGGAAAGCGTGCTGGAAAAAAGTAAAGTAAATGTTCGTTCGTTCGTTCGTGTAAAATAGTTAAAGTTATGAGCCAAAGGAGCCAAAGAGCAAAAAGCGCCTTACACGACGGCACACACACACACAGATACACGCGCATACACTGAGACACTTGAAGTGCACAAAGTACACAGTGTGTGTGTGTGTGTGTGTGTGTGTGTGTGTGAGTGCGAGTAATTCACATTTCAAGCACGTTTCGCTTTTATGCTCTTAAATGGCGAGTGTATCTGTGCGATGCCTTCTATTCTCTCGCTCACCCCCTTCCCCAGTCCCCACCTCCGTCTCCGGCGCCTCCCTCCGTGCTGTGGCAAAACGATAATTTTGTTGATGATGCTATGATTATAAGTTTTAGTCCAAGCTCCGAGTCGAACAATGGGCGACCGTCACCACCGCAATCAAGGGTTCAAGTAGCGGCGTTTACATGTGTGTCAGAGTCTTCAGCTGGCACTGCTTTTGCCTCGGCATCGAGAGTATCTGTATCTATTTCTAAGTAAATTACACACACACACACACACACACTGTCCTAAAGGACACGCTTGCCGGGAAATTGGCGGGGCTGGCGTCGCATCCTTTTCGCGTGAATGACCCACATAAATAGCCGCGTGCTGAAATCGGTTGCTCCAACTGTTTGGTTCGGTTTTATGGGCACGTAGCAAACAAAGAGTTGGCCCAAAAAAAAAAAAGAAATTCTTATATATATATATATATTTGTGTGTGCATGTGTTTGTGAAAGGAAAAGAAAAACACTATTCAACGGAATTTAACAGCTCTAGTTTCACCCCACTGATCACGCAGCACGGGGTGAAGCATTTTTCATTATAAACTTGAATTGATTTCGCCTCTATTTTTTTCATTTTGCAATCATTTAACGTTACATTTCCTTATTTTCATTGTCTGCTTGCCGCTCGCTTTGTGCTGCGTCAGAGAAACACGTTGAATGGATGGGAGGGACACACAAGGGACACGATTAAACATTGCGTGCAGCTTGGAATTCGTCAAAGTTCTCCATTGTGTTTAAATATTTCATTACTTTTCTAACAACTTAAGGAGTGTGAAAATAATAAAAATAATATATAATACTTGTAATAATTATGATATCATTTAAATAAAATACAAGCCCATCTTTCATAAAATGCTCTAAATATTATTTATGCTCTTGAGTTTGCAGCCAGAAATGGAAGTAAGTATAATTAATTAAAGTTTAAGATGTGTGCACGCACAAATCAATGGCCAATTAAATCGATTTAAATACGTAGGGCTAACGCTGCGTATGCGTAATTTGCACATTTACTCGCAAGTCTTTTGTATAAAAAATTGTTTATTTATTGCACACATGTCGATGTTCCTTCCAAAACCGGCCACACGTATGTGGCGAAGCTATAAATTTTCAACATGACATGACCATGTTCTTCCTTTGGGCTATTGATTTATTTTTGGCCTAATAAAGCGACGGCTGCGACGACGTCTCCGCAATGCCGTTAAGTGCTTTTTGGGCGACCCATCGGACGGCTGGGATGGGAGCCGGGTCGGCTCCGGCATGGACACGGCTGGGATGGCTGGCCAATGCATTGGACAGGCTTGAAGGGCTTATGATTTGACGTTTCGGACAAGAAAGCTCCAAATTTATGGCTCAAAATTCGCCTGCACCGACATATGTATTATTATTGGTATACAATAAATAGGTGCAATGGAAAGCCAAACGCTGCTATACTTTATACTTTCATGGGCAGGCAGTTGCATTAACTGTTTGTCATCAGGATTTGGCACAGCCGTGACCCCTGCCACGCCCCAGCCGGGTCGAGACAATGTGCAAAATGTTTACACAGCACTTGAACGACAGCTTGTTGTGCTGTCACCGAAGTTGTTAGCTGTCTGCCCGGCATTAATATTTCAATTTCGTAGCCCTTTACTTAAAATGGAGAGTCTGACGTGTGTCTGTTGCTGTTGCAGCGCCCGCAGAGGCTGCCAACTGTAGCTGCAATCAAGGCATCAATGTCAACAAAACACTTGATGCCAAAAATGAAGTTGCAAGCTGCAAGCTGCAAGCTGTAAGCTGTAAGCTGCTTGCCGCATGTAGACTGTCGTTTCGCCCACGACAAAATTCATTTTACTTCTCTTTTTTTTTGGTGCAAGCTGAAAAACTTGACAAGCTCCGCTTAACTTTCGCTTAAGTTTCATCGCACCGGTTGGCAGTCCGTGTGTGCGTGTGTTTGTGTGTGTGTGTGCGGCTGAGAGTGCGTGTGTTTTGGTTTTGTTAAGCGCCGCGGTTTTGTTTGCTTTTCCCAAAGTCTGCGCTAATGTTGTTTTTGTTGATTTTGCTCTTCCATCTTTCGACATCTATTATTATTCCTTTTGTTAGCACTTTGTTGGCGCTTATGATTTAAGCATAAGGCATTAGTCATGCAAATTATGACGCCAAGAAAAAGAGAAGAACAAAAGTAAGACACCCTGTCCAGCAAATGCGGCTGCAGCAACAACTAAAGCGAGGAACTAATCTTGTAGCATACTTTTAGGCTGCAATAAAATGCATTCTCTGGACAAACATGTCTCCGTTTTAATTTCCTTTTTTTTTTTGTGTTTTTATTTCTTCCTAATCTACTTCTTATTAACGAAGTTGGTCTTTATTATGTATATACATATATACTTTTTAGGTGCAATTAAAGCTGCCTAAATTCGTGCCCTGGAAAAACTTACAAAGCGCACTGAGTTGAATTAAATGAGGACATCCAGGAAAACTAGCAAGCATGATTATTGGCTTTTTACGATTTTTTTTTTTTTTTTTTTGAAACCTTTGATATGTGTTGCTGTGAAACGAATGCGTCACAAATTGAAAAGGAGTGAGTGCTTTTTTGTTCGAAAACATATTGCCAGGCACACACACCAAAGAATCGCCATAAGCATGCTACGTATTCACCCTTTCACGTTTCCAACATCTTCAATGAATGAACACAACATTTGCATAATTTCGCTGGTAGAATTTTGTTTTTGTTTTGCATATATTTTTATCATTTTGCTGTATGTTTTGTTGTCGACATACATGTATGTATTTTTAAAGATATAAAACTTAATGCTTTAATGGATGGAATGACGTAACATCAGTTTGTTTGATTTGTATGCGTAAATGTGCGCTTTCATATATTCGGTATTAATCAGAGCTCTAAAAGTTCTAAGAAAAACAAACATTTAAGCATCTAGTATAAAGAACAATTATCGCGAAAGTCAAACAATTGTTTGTCTATAATATTATTGCTACCAATAAACAACTTATATAGTAGAAAAAAAAAAGAAAAGAATTTCGTTAGCTATCAGATGCGAATGTGCCTTACTTGTTAATAATTTTGTAATAATAATCTAAACATATATTTTTATTTTATATAGATATATTTATATATATTTATATTTATCAATAGATCAGTCAGTGAGTGCGCGTGCAATAATTCGATAGCACTGCTAAACAAATATATAAGTATACGAGTAAATTTTTAAAGGTTTCAATAATGTGTATAATTAAGTAGCCCTGAACTACAAATATAAATATGCGCATAACTAACTAAATATATATATGTAAGTATACATATATATATATATGTATATATATGTATATAAAAAAAACTTAGCTATATATCTATTTTTATGTTTGTTTTCCTTCGAGTTGCAAATGAATATTTTGGAAAGCTCCTTCAGGCCATGCAAAAAAGCTTCTTCCAGAACGAGGGTGTAGGCGGCAACGTGGTGGGCACTAAGCCCTCCCAGATGGCTGTATCAAACACGTCTTTGACTTTGTCCTGCATTGAGAAAAGATAAATAAATTTGTATTAATTTGTATTTATGTTGAATTATTTTATCAACACTTTTATCTAGCCTCCAGGCCTGAAGAACGCCAAATATCTAATACGAACATTGACAGAGTCGTATTAACCGGGTATTTTCATGAATTTAACATATTTTTCAAATTACGTAATGCTTACATTAGTGGAAATACATTTCTCTTTTCCATGTAGCGTTAGTAAAGAGTCTACGTATTAAAAGTTTTTGCCCGACTTCAATTGCATTTATTCAACATTTTTAATGCGCTCTACTGCAAGTTTTCGGCCTCTTGTCCCGGATATTTTTCTCTTTATATTTAAAGCAATTTATCGTCGTGTTATTTACTTTGAAAAAAAAATACTATGATATAAAGGTAAGGTCTTCTCAAAAGCAAGCTACTAGCAGATACCCTGTACCCCGCGTTGGAAATCTTCAAAAATTCTGGTACACACAGATACACACAATTGAAATTGAAATAATTGTGATGTTCCAAAATTAAAATTATTTTAAAATACTAAACTTTTGTTTTTTTATTGGAAGTGGAACGTTTCTTCAATAAAATATTTTGTAGTTCTCAAATAAAGACAGAAAACTTTTGGTTATTCTGTGAAAAAAAATACATATATTAAAATATGAGATTGAAGTTCGTTGTATTTCAATGGATGAACAGAATTTGTAATTGAATTATATTTTGATAATTCTAGCACATGTTTTACAGGGTACAAAAAAAGGCACATTCCGTGCAAAGTCAGCGACAGCCAGAGCATTAGCGCCTCCTGTGGGAGCGGATAACGGGACGAGTGCAATGCACGGCTGACAAAAAGGTGACTCTGGTCTGCACTCACTCGGAAATGGTGTTGCGGCAGCAGAGAAAAACATTACCAGGCTGGCTCGCTGGCTGGCTGGATGGTTGGCAGCTGTTGCCGTTAACAGTAACCAGCCCGAAAGCCGCACAATTATGATTATTGTATACGTAGAAGTGTGTGTCTGTGTGTGTCTGTGTGTGTGCCTGTGCCTGTGCCTGTGCTTGTGCACATCGGCTCAAAGGCAAACGCCTCCCAAGCGTCAGCATTCTGCAGAGTTTTCCTTTTTAAGTGTTTGCATACAGACAGCGACAGCCCAAAGGATTTCTTGAATATTATTTGTTGTTGCTGCTGCTGGTGCAATGACTTTGCGGGGCAGTCGTCGTCAGCCGTCTGCAGCTGGCGCTTTAATTAATAAGATGGGAGGGGGGAGGGGGGGCCAAGTGTCGGCCGGTAACATTCAGCGAACCGACTCACCTGTGTGGCTGACGAAGTCTCAATGTATTTGGCGCCAATTGTTGTTGCCAAATCCCAGGCGTCTGCATGTGAAATTGGTTTCTCGCCATTTGTCTGCTCATCCGTGGGAAAGCGGCACGCCCGAGGCACATATGAAATCAAATAAGAATTTCATAAATATTTCAACAATTTGTTGTGCACACACACATACATATTCGTATAAAGGAACGAAGTCAGGCACGGACTAAGGCGCATAAATAATCAAAATCAACACGCCAAAAAAAACAACAAAAAAACAGAAAATGAAAGAAAATAAACTCACCTGCAATTTGTTCAGCACATTCAAATTGCTCCTCAGATCGGCCTGGGTGCCGACCAGTATGAGGGCCGCCTTTGTTTTGGCAAATTTGGGCGCCCATTTCGATTTGATGGCCCCAAACGTTTCGGGCTTGACCACCGAGAAGCAGAGCAGAAAGACGTCGCTGTCCGGGTAGCAGAGCTCCCGCAAGGGATCCAACGTATCCTGGCCGGCGGTATCACAGAGTGTCAAATGCACGGGACTCTCGTTCACATTGACTTCGACTGTAAATACATTAAAGAGACACGAGCATATGTATTTGCTGTTGTTCTTGTTGTTGTTGTTAAAATCGCAGTTGAAAGCCCTTTTAAATCAAATAGGCTTTATTTCACTTTTGCTAATGAATCAATCAGAAACAAATAAAGATAGTGCAGTCGAAATCTACCGACTGTGCGATACTCTGTTCCCACCGTGAAAACAGCTGAAAGTAGGTGGCAAACACTTTTGATCAATTCATAGGCATAACAGAAATATATTTGGATAGCTTTTAACTTGGGGGAGATAAATATGTATAATCGACTCAATATACCCTTTGCGAACAGTTGATTGCAGAGTGAGACAACAAAATTGAACAGAAAATGTCGCCCAAGTTAAGCTCAGTTGGTAATTTAATTACGGGCTTTACACGAGCGCTGATTGCGAAAAATTTAAATGCCAGCTCAATCGGGCTACTCGCACAAGTGCAGGTATTTTTGATTGAATTCCAGTTGGAATTTAATTTAAAACGCTTCCCAATCCACGGATTGCCTCACGCAAGTGCACATTTTTGGCATAGCATACTTCTCAGCGCAGACTTCTCGCACACACACACACACACACACACAGACACACACATACGCCTACCCATATAGGGCTTTAGGTCCCCTTTGACCAACGCCAGCAGGGGCACTAACCCATTAAGGGCCAACTATGCGAGGCATTCACCTAAGCATTGTGCTGCACTTAACTTTCGATAGATATATGCTGGCATTGCCTTTGGCCAACATATTCGGACCGCAACCCGGACAACGCAACGGAGAATGCTGATAAACTATTGAAGACCCTTAAATTTGCTGTTAGCCCCAACACACACGGCAAACACATTCGATATGGTAAGCTATGCATAAAATTCTCAATGTATGCCATACGTTATTCTAAAGCAAATTTATCGAGGGTAAATGGCATGCACACGTATTCCCAGCGCGAATTATTAACTTATAAGTGTTTTATAGCTATTTTATTTTGTTACTGTTTTCAGCTAGGCAAAACTCTTCATACATTTATGTTAAAGTTAAATGGACAACAGAGGAAGGTAGGCCTTACTTGAAACTCTGAAAATCGCATAGAAAGGCAATTTATAACTATTGAGGATAGAGAGGTCTCTCTCCTCTCTCTCTCCTCTCACTCTCACTCTCCTTTCTCTCTCCTCTCACTCTTACTCTCCTTTCTCTCCCCTCTCACTCTCCTCTCTCACCTCTCTCTCTCATCTCTCTCCTCTGTCCCCTCTCTCTCTGCCTTCTCTCACCTCTCTCTCTCCTCTCACTCTCTTTTCTCTTCTCTCACTCTCACTCTCCCTTCTCTCACCTCTCTCTCTCATCTCTCTCTCCTCTCACTCTCACTCTCCTCTCTCTCTCCTCTCACTCTTCTCACTCACTTCTCTCACCTCTCTCTCTCCTCTCTCTTCTCTCTCACCTTTCTCTCTCCTCTTTTTCTCCTCTCTCACTTCTCTCTCACCTTTCTCTCTCCTCTCTCACCTCTCTCTCTCATCTCTCTCCTCTGTCCCCTCTCTCTCTGCCTTCTCTCACCTCTCTCTCTCCTCTCACTCTCTTTTCTCTTCTCTCACTCTCACTCTCCCTTCTCTCACCTCTCTCTCTCATCTCTCTCTCCTCTCACTCTCACTCTCCTCTCTCTCTCCTCTCACTCTCACTCTCCTCTCTCTCTCCTCTCACTCTTCTCACTCACTTCTCTCTCACCTTTCTCTCACCTCTCTCTCTCATCTCTCTTACTCTCTTTTCTCTCCCCTCTCACTCTCCTCTCTCACTTCTCTCTTACCTTTCTCTCTCCTCTCTCACCTCTCTCTCTCATCTCTCTCATCAGTCCCCTCTCTCTCCCTTCTCTCACCTCTCTCTCTCCTCTCTCTCTCCTCACACTCTCACTCTCCTCTCTCTCTCCTCTCACTCTTCTCTCTCACTTCTCTCTCACCTTTCTCTCACCTCTCTCTCCTCTCTCTCTCCTCTCTCTCTCCTCTCTCTCTCCTCTCTCTCTCCTCTCTCTCTCCTCTCTCTCTCTCCTCTCTCTCTCCTCTCTCACCCTTCTCTCCTCTCTCTAATCTCTCTCCTCTCTATAATGCTAGAGTTGCCCTTTTTAAAAGAGTAAAGACCATAAAATAACATTAAAAACAAAACAAAAAATGTTACAGCTGCCACTATGGAATGCAACTACTCACAAGTTGTAAATATAATTGAAACTAAGCAAAAGATATTTGTTAAATCGACTAACCATAACATGTGTGCACATGTTTGGGGTTTCTGTCTGTGCGAACTTTTCGCAAATAAGTTGATATGTATCTGTGTGGCTGCGATGGCCCGCAGGCAGTGGCAACTTTTGTGCAAATGGGCTGGTTTTTAAATGGCCCACACTCTCCCTTTTTAACTCATTCTGCTGTCTGCTGCTGACTGTGGGCATTTATTGATTTGTTTTGTATTTTAGTTTTTCATCAAAGAACTTAGTTTTTGTTCAATTATTTTTTGTGCCAGCTACATTTGTGAAATTGAAAGGATTTGGTCAACATATTTTTAAAATCAAACTTAAACAAGACTAAGTCAAAAAAAAAAAATAAATAAATAAAAAAAAAATAAATAAATAAAAATGTAAGAACAAATATTATTTTTTAAATTAAATGAAAATCTAAGTAGTTGGGTGAGGTGCGGCTGTTTCTTTTTTTAAAAGAGAATGATTCTGATACTGCTTAGCAAAAAAAAAAAAAGAAAAAAACAAAAATATAAATAATAATCTAAGTAAAAATATTAGTTTTTAAATTAAATGAAAATGTAAATAAAAATATATATATGGTTTGGTTTGGATTCAGGTTCGGCTGTATTCTTTTCAAACAGGTTCGGTTTAAGAATGATTCCTATTTGCAGCTATTGGATATAATATATTGATGCTGCTTAAGGTAAATATGAAGACTGCAATTAAGAAATGTTACCCGCAGATTTTTGTGAGTGTTGTCGCTGCAGTTGTCGAGTCTTGAAGCGTCAGTTGCGACGCCATTAGGCTGTGCACTGAAAGTATGCAACATATTTCGCGCGCCGCCATTTTTTAATTGCTACGCAGCGTCCTGTGTGTGCGCGCTCTACTTGCAGCTGCAACAATGATGATGAGCCGGTGGCAACTGAATTAGCATCGCCTGGTTACGCACTCACAGCAATTTGAGCTGCACATTGCACACACACATAATTGTGCATAGTGTGTGCGTGTGTGTGTGTTTGTGTGTGTGTGTGTAACGTGTAAGCATTGCATTCATATTTAAAACGCGTGCAAAATGATTTGAATTGCCAGAGAAGCTGCCGTCAAACAGACAGAGAGCTTTGGCTTGTTTCTCATGCGCCGTCGAGCGCATCCGACCTCACGTCTTTGCCTTGCCCCACACGGCGTTGCTGTGCCCTTGTGGCACCCACTAGCTAGCTGTGGCTTATGTGTGCCCCATCTGAAAGTTAATCATGGCTGGCTTTCAATGCAGCCGCAGCTGCTTTGGCCGCTGTTTACGCTGCGTAAATAAAGTTGCTGCACCGAGTTTTTAATCAGCAGGTCGCCGAAGGTCGCCCTCGTGGCTCATGTAAAATAAATTTTATTCTTGCAGCGCATAAATTTCATGAATGCATTTGCAACGATGCCAACCACGCCAACCACTTGACGACCCGCCCACTCCCACTCCCACTCCCACTCCCAGTCCCAATCCCAGCCAGCTCGGCAAGTTGATGCTGATGTCCCGAGTCAGGATCAGGCATTGTGTGCTCAGCTAAAGAAAAGGCGCACTCTTAGCGCTCCTCTATGCGTGTGATTTGGACTCGCACGCTACCCTGTATTTCAGTGTAAATCTATCTTAAATTGTTACTCTGAAAATGTGCAAATATGCAAATTTACAAATGCAAAGCATTTGCATATTCGGGAATATGAAATGCACAAAACATTTTCAGTACTGCAAAGCGCATCAAAAGGGATTAAACTGTTGCCAGTTTCGACAACATTTCAGTGCTTAAAAACGCGACATAAAATAAAGTTTCAAATCGTACTGCAGCTCTAAAAACATTTACGTGATTTTAGAGCCAACTGCCAGCTATCAAAGGAAATTAGTGTGGCTTTATCGTCAAATAATTAGTAATTACTTTCCAGTTATTCACAATTTGTTTCGCTCTCGAATTTCGTACCAAAGCCAAGTGCAATATTCATCCTCGCAGCGATTGAGTACAGAGTATAACCAGGTGAAGCGCTGCACAATGCACATAAAAGGATCAGGGACAAAGGGCTTTCTTTGCCAGCGCCATTGACTGGCCTGCGCACAACTTGACTGGAAGCGCTCCGTGCCGTGGAAGCTTTCTCTCCGTCCATCAATTGTTCTTATTGGCCTTTGCCTTATGCAGCTCATATGCATAGCCGCCGGGGTTGAGTGAAAGCGCATTGCTCAGCCAGATCCTTCAAGTTATCCCTGTTGGGTGTGCACTTTAATTTCGATTTAATTTTCGCTTTCATTTGATTTTTGTATAGCATGCTTTTGGGGGCCATAATTTTGGGGACTTTTATGTCCCATCTCGGTGGCTTATTAATCGATTATCGATTTCGGTATGCGCATAAAACTGTGTCAAATAAAAGCGAAATACGACCAAATAAAAGTTGACTTTACGCATTCAAACGGGTCTCTGACAAAAGCGCCACCCAGCGGCCAAATGGCGCAGAACAATGGAAGACAAAGCATTGTTAGCGGTTGCTAACCTTTTACAGTTGCGGCTGCCTAACTGTGAGTGTTCTCTGTGTGCGCGCGTGTGTGTGTGTGTATAGCACACAATTGTGTAATTGTCGGCGGTTATTGAAAGCCAGTCAATCGCTTGAGTGCCTTATTGAAAGCTAATTGAGTCAGTCATTCTATCACTCACGCTGTCAATCACTCAATAGAAGCTGCGAAATAGCTACAGTTAGCGACCCCAAGCATAATTAGCCCGGGCGCTGCTAACACGCGGGAGACTCTCCCCCACTTTCTTTGGTAACGTCAACCGTCGAGTTTCTCTGTCTAAAAGACAGATCCTCTCGCTGCAGGCAGTATATATGTAAATTATGTTATTAATATTAATATATCCATAATACATATATATATTAAGAAAATAGTATTGAAGGAGCCCCGATCCCTTTAAGTGTATATACTCTTCAAAGTCGAAGATCTCGTTTATCATATGATTATTATTATTAATTTTAATTAATTAATTAGCTAATTAGTTTTCCCTAGACCCAGAAGGCTCTCATATAGCAGAAACAATAGTTAAATCGAATCAAATCAATCAACAGTAACAGTAACACAGCTCTTGCCCTTGGTTTCTGTTCTTTTTTTCTTCAGCACGTAATGCTGGCAGCACGAAGACAAGTTTCGGCAGGCAGTCAATGAAATTAAGTAATTGCATTTGATGGATGTTTTACGTAACTCTACGGCAGCGACAAGTTGTGTGCCCTTGCACTTGTGCTCCCCTTCTCTCCCTCTCCCTCTCCCTCTCCCTCTCCCTCTCCCTCTCTCTCTCTATCCCTGTCTCGGCTGGCACTTGAAAATTAGTTAAACTATGCCCGAAAGTTACATAAGGCGCAACTGTGCGAAGCCCTTTGCAAATATGTAAATCACACCGACATAGGCCCACAGATACACAGCTACACAGATACAGAGGCCCACCGACCCACAGATACACCTGTACACGGTTACACGGATACCCAGATACTCACATGCTGAGACAAAGACGCACGCACGCCACACGCAAACTCCCACGCCTGATTATGCACATTAGATGCTTAAGTAATACTCTCCGTATGACGTTTGTGCTTGGGGGTGGTTCCGCGAAAGGATGGAAGTTGGTGCACTTGGGGAGGCGTGTTATGCGTGGTATTCGCCAAATGACGCACATGGCGTATGCGTAATAAGTGCACACGCAACATAGGAACCGAATTGACGCACTTACCGCCCACATAACTGTTACTGCAGATCCGGATGCAAACGACAGCTGAGATCTATGACAGCAAAAAAAAACAAAAAAAAATACCTTAAGAACGTCAGCAAATTGGTTTTTGTCTTCCTTTTTTTCGACCCCCGGCCCCCCCAACATCACATATTGTTGGCGAATGACGCAAAAGGCTAAGCATCAGTGACAAAAATGCCTCCTACATAACATATCTCACGTGGCATTTGGCATTGGACGTGCGTCAATAATGCGCTTTGGAAAAAGGAAGGTGACTCAGCCTGCAGGATGTGGTAACACGTATGTGCGTAATACGTGTGTTAAGCAACAGCTTAAACATAACAGGGCAGATACAATTGTGGGCATCAGTAACTTCTTTTAATTAGTTGGTCCTGAAGGATGTGGGCGGACTATTGGGTGGCATAGTGGTAAATGCAAGTTTCATTCTCGCCTCAAACATCTTCCGTTAATCACTCGTTCACGAAAGGAGGACTTTGTGCAATGCCGTCGCAATTCGCAATTCTCTAAATTTCCCTAGATAGAAGATTTTTTTTTTTTTAATAATTAAACCCTCTCATCTATAATTTAAACTCCCGAAACTATCTCAAAAATCAAGCTATTTTATTTTCTGGTAAAAAAAAGTCGAAAAAAATGGTGGAATTTATATTGTTAATCGCTTGTCACACTGAGTATACAAACACTCGTACTTGTAATTTTCAAATGTTTATCGAGTCGGGCACAAAAATATGTATGGATAAATTCACCTCATGTGTGAACAATTTATAGCTGAAATAAGGAATAAATTTGGACACGGGTTGAGCTCGTTGCTTAAACACATCTAGTATTGGGGGACGACAATATAAATATGTGTTTGTATATTCCACATTGCATTATAGAAATTTGATGAAATCAATTTTCAGATATGTGTTTCAGGTCTATTTATTATTCAATTGAATGGAAAACGTTTTCGGTGCGGAAAGCCAACTTAGAAATGCAAATGAAAATTCGTAATCGCTAATGATATGAATAAAACGAAATTTTTTTGTCTGGGATTCAAGGTCTATTCGTTGCGCAGCGTATCTGAAGGGTGTACATAGCTCTTCGGATTCAGGGCATTGCGGCATAAAATAAGTGCACATTCATGCAAAATTTATTAGAGTCAGGCCGACGTCAAGTGGCAGGCTCAAGTGCCGCAGTGGCTCTATATGTATGCGTGCGTGTGTGTGTGTGTGTGTGTGTGTGTGTGTGTGTGGGGCACAACATAATTCAATCACTTGCAGTGCAAGTGCCTACAAGTTGAGACATAAAAGGCTAGAAAAGAAGGCGGCTACAAAAGGCAAAGGCGACTGCCATTTTTATGGCCCCAATGCGATGCGCTTGTTCTTGTTGTACTTGTTGTTGTTATTATTATTGTTGTTGTTGTTGTTGTTGTTGTTGCTGCTGTTGCTGCTGCTGCTGCTGCTGTTGCTCTGAATAACCGCAAATTTCAATTTTCCGTTCATTAAAATTCGTGAATAGCACACAGGCATATCCAGCACGCACACACACTCACACGCACACACACACACACACATATGGCATGAGAGCGCGCAAATGCGGAAGCAGTGAAAGTCAAATGAAGCTGCCTTCCTGCCAGGCTAACAGCGCCCTGTAAACCAGCATGCGAAGAGCAAAGACGGGGCGACGAGGAGTCCAAGTGTGTGTGTGTGTGTGTGTGTGTGTGTATCTGTGTGTGTGTTCGCCGGGGTTGGGGGGATTCAAACGGCTGCCTGCAGGCAGTTGAACATCATTTTCGCCTACTTCCGTCAGCTGAGACTGGCCCACAGTCGAATGCCGAACGCGCCGCATCCTTCACACGGAAACTCAGTAAAGATTTCACAAATTGGTTTTCAACAAAATGAAAAATTCATATACGACGGCCAGGCGGCGAGGCAGGCAGGCGGCTCAGCCGAAGGTCGTGTTGGGTGTGGAAGTTGTTGGCTATGTATGTATATATATATATATATATATATACATATATATATATATGCGTGTGTGTGTGCGCGCGTTGGCATGTGTGCCTGTGTACACCGAAAAATGCCGTTAAGTAAACCTGTTGAAAAGCGCAGTCAACGTGCGGCCGGCAATCAACATTTTCACAATTTTCACAATTTTCACGGGTCGCAACTTACCGTTATAAATATCTGATGCCGTCGGCACATGCTCCGGATTGAATCGATTCTCCAGATATGACAAGATCAAATTGGTTTTGCCAACGGCCCCATCGCCAACCAGAACGCATTTTATTGTAGGCTGCGTGCCCCGTTTACCTATCGAACAGAACGGGAGAATGGCATTTCGACGAGCACAAAGGGCGCCGTGCGAAAAGTGAGAAAGTGTAAGAGAACAAGAGATTAGTTGCTTGCAAATTGCAATTAATTAAAAACAAAGTACAACAGACTATTAAAAGCAAGCACAAAAAAATGAAATGAAATAAAAATAAATAAATGAAAAACAACAAATGATGGCAATTTAAAAACTTTGCACCATTTGCACTTGGCGCCGTTTTGAATTGTTGCCATTTGCAATGGCGGCCATTGTTTCTCGCCATCTTATTGTCTCACCTTTGTGTTCGCCATTCGCAGCAGCTGCCACTGCAGCGGCGACGCCTCCTCCTCCTCCTCCTGTTGTTGCACTGTTGCACGCTGTCTTCTTCGATTTGCGTTTTCGCAATAAAAACTTTGCACCTTTGCCGCTGTCCGCGCTTGTATCGCTCAGCGATTGTTGCTGCAACGAAACCAGATCAGATGTTAGTCTTTTTGTTATTGTTGTTGTCCGGGGCACAATCGATAAACAAACAATGCAATAGCGCCAAGGGATAGCCGCCGGTTGGTGTAACAACAACAAAAGGGCATTCACCGTCGGCGTCTGTGAGTAATTGCCACAAATTGAACGATGGCCGACTGCGTCCAGATTTCGCGTCCTTTTAAAACGACTTTTTCGCCTTATCATCCAATTATTTGCCTCTTACATGCATTTTCCCTTAGCGCAACATTGCGATTCCAAGGAGCCGTGATTAAATCAAATTTCCGCTTTTAAAATAAATATAATAATTTGACCAATTTCGGGGCTTAAGCTAACAAACATCAAATTCAAGATATTTAAAGACGATGGTAAGTTATGGAAGTGTACTTATTCATTTGACAAAAGATTACTACACTATAGATTATTAAATAAGAGATCCAAATCAATTAATTTTAAATATTAGTTCTTAAATTTCTTAAAATCATTTTGCATTTCTTGTAATATAGCATATATATTTGATTTGCGTTGAGTCTAATTAACAAATTGGCCAGAGATTTGTTTTGGCATCGGGCAACGCAAACTCAATTCAACTTTGAAGCGTGCCAAACGACATCGCGTATACGCCGCGTACGACCCAGGAAGCAACCGACTGAGACTGTCAATTAAATAATAAAAGCCATCAGATTGTAACGATGCGTTTGCTTCTATGTGTGCGTGTGTCTGTGTGTTTTGGTGTCTTAGGGTGTGAACTAATGCCGAGCGCGACACTTTACGCCGCGCGAGCTAATTTAATATGCACATATAAATTAGTCAAGACGCCAGACGACGACAGGCCGCCGCAAGGCAATGCAAAAATGTTTGCAAGTACCACAACAGCAACAACAACAACAATTACCAGCGTGAGCATGGCGAAACATTTGACGCATTGCGTATACGACACCGAGTCAGTCATATAGAACGCGAGCTGAACCTAACGCGTCAGACAATTGTAAAACTTTTGTCTCATCTGGGCTGCTAATTTGCTTAGCAGCTTTGTACGGCCAGCAACAGGAGTAAAAACAGCATCAGCATCAGGATCAGCATCAGCATCAGCAGCATCAGCAGCAGTCAACACGCCCCCGACAGCGACTGCCAACCGCGCCATAGAGAATTAATTAAACTTCAGTTTTTTTTTTTTTTCTCTTTTATTCGCTGCGTGTAAATAAATAAAAGCGAAAATTGCTTTGTTGAGTGGCATTTTGCTATATTTTGATTTATGCGTTGTGCGCTTTGCACAGTTCGCATTTAACGCGCTTTGTTGCAATTTACAATTTTTGCACTTTTAGGTCTTAATTTACGAGCAACAGTTGCTATTGTTGCTGCTGCAGCAGTTTATCAACACGCTAGTTTTATAAATTTATAAATAGCTACAACCGCTGCTGCTGCTGCTGTTAAATGGTCAACAATCTGCACGTGAATTAATTATTAAAAGCGAATTGTTGCGCATTCGCTCACAAAGAGCATAAAAAAATTTGCGAATTTTGTTTAATTGAATTTCATTTAATTAAATTAAGTCGCTTTATAGAACACCAGATGATTTTAATTTATGTGCGGCATATAAACCATTATTGAGCGATGTGCAAATGCAATACAGCTAATAAAAAATGCCAAAATAAATCAAACCAAAAAAAGTCAATTAAATAAACGAAACAGTTCTACAAAAAAAAAAAAAGGATATGATTTTAATAAAGTGAATTTTGTAGGAACAAAGCGATGAATAAAATATAGAATAACGATTTCCGGCTTTAAATCAGATAAAAAAATCAAGGACAGTAGGAGCTCTCTTTGGTTTAGTGTGCCGAAGATTAAATACCCTGACAACATATTACCATGGGACCGATTTAAAATAAAGTTTCACTCAACAATAATCGAATTATTGAATTTGTCCGGCTTTTACCACATGTGCTTATGATTATTTATTATTATTTAAAAGTTGTGCTACTAAATTTTAAGAACAATACTTACAAAGCAAAAAGAAAACAAATAATTTGTAATATGTTTCTTTTTAAATTAATTTGTGTGTTACAATCTTTTGCTTTACACATAACATAAAACTTTTGTCCAGAGATTGTCGACAAATTCATCCAGTTGGATCACGTGGATTTTTGAAATTGAAATGAATTCACATTGTTTCATCACGAAAACTGAAACACATTAGCTGAATTTAATTGAATTCTTAAGACAAATTGGTGTTGGACAAGCGAGGCAATTTTTGTGTGGCGACAATTTCATTGAAATTCCGATTAGCGATTAGTAGGCAATGAAAACAATCTAATTAATGACATATTAAATATTTAATGAGAATTAAATTCATTAAATATAAGTGGTTTACCGCCGCGTAAACTATAATTGAAAGTCAATTGCATTGTTTTACTTATATACAATCCAAACACAAAGGATGCTTTACTCAATGGAGCAAGAAAACAACTCCATTGATTGTGAAGTTTTAAACGGAGTTTCGAGTTCTAAGCGCAATTCCAAGTATCAATTTAACTTATTCAGGGACTATTTTACCATATGATTTTAAAAGGATTCAATGACCTATAATACCAGTCCTTGCATTGACCAATGATTAACATTATTTCGATGTAAATTATATAATTTTGATAATAGCAAAATATTTAATTTTTATTTATTAGTCAACTAGTAATTATAATTTTGCCCAAAAGTAAAATTGCTTTAATAAGACTCACCAGAATATAAATTACGATATTTCAAATCATTTTAAAGCTCGTACAATAACATTTACTCAGAATAATGTAAAAAACCTTAGAGGTCTGATAGGACTTGAAAGGAAGCCTTTGTGCAGGTGCTTCACGAACCTTACTAATTAATAATTTCATATGTAGTGAAATAGAAATTGTATTCTATATGGCCTGCGGCTTTAAAGACAAAACGCGCACAATTAATTTAGTTAATATATTAGTTGCACAGCATGTGTTGCAACTTAACTCCAATTAATTAACGTATCTTTAAAGCTAACGCTAAAATGAAAATGTCAAAATCAATCATTGCACAATTGCCAATTACGAGGCGTCTGAACACCGCCATTAACAAAGCAAAGCCGGCAAGGACATACGTACGAGATATGTAATTCTATATTTCCCCAATATGTGCACAATTTACCGAGCCGTGCTCGTTTTGTGCCACACCAGCAGAGAATATACACTCGCAACTACGCAAGTATTTACAGTGCTATCTAAATCAATATCTAAATTGCTGTGCGTCTGCGAGTCTTGTTTTGGGAGGCTGCCTGTTGAAAGGCTGTTGCCACTCGCTCTAAGTTGACGGCATTTTCCGCTTGTTAGGCGATAATATCACAAGCCACTGGCAAACGAAATGGCTAAGAAAGTTGGCCCTTAACTGAAGTAGCCGTAAGGCTTTAAGGTGCCGCAACTTCCACAAAATTCACATACAACAACAAAAAAAAAGAAGAAGAAAAATAAATAAAATTTAGGCACACATATTGTGAAACTTTAAGATCCAACACCAGTAATGCAAAATTATTTTTCACATACAATTTTCAGCGTATGTGTGAGTTTCGGTAAAATTTAATTTTGCTTTTTGCACACGACAAAACTTTTTAGCTCTGGTATTTGTTATACCCTGGACCCACTCGATATAAGAGTATACGAAATGTGTGCAAATGTTTTTGTTTTTTGCTTTAGCATAAGTTTCTTTTCTATAACTCCCAACAAAAAAAAAAAACAACCCATTTTGTTTTTAAAAATATTTTGGTCAGAAATTTCTAATGTAGGTTGAAATAAGCAGTTAAAAGGAGTGAGAAAATTTTCAAAAATTAAAAAGGAAGGTTTATGATGTATTTTTACAGCTTTTAATTAGTGCACGTATACATATATAAAAATACGAATGTTTGTTACGGTATGCAGAAACTGGGTACAGGGTATCGGCCATTAAAGCACTGCCGATTAGACAGCTCCTGTGTGTCTTTTCTTTGGCGTAATATCGTATACGTGTTTACAATATGTGTGTGCTCTTTAACTTTTTTGGGTCACGTCATTAAATAATTGCAATTAGAAGGCTTAGTTTCGACAAATATTGTTGTTTTACGGCTTGTAATCATAATTGTTGTTACCATCATTGGCGCTGTTGTTATTACGATTACTTTTCTCGTTGTAATTGTTGCTGCTGTTGTTGTTGCGTGCCTTGCAATATTGTCGGTAAACTCGTTCGCAACAACAATTACGAAATTGTGGTCTATCAAATGGCATGCCACTTATTGCATCAAAGAGTTACAGTGCGGCAACTGTGGCGGAGTTGAGCGACAGAGGGGGCGGCATAGTGCGGCAAAGAGACCGCAAAGCTAAACAGTCGCACCAACAACAGCAATAATGTTGGGCAAAAAATGGCCACAAAATCAGTTTCCTTTTGGCACACAGCCTGACATACAGACAGGTGGACACCAGAGAGAGAGAGAGAGAGAGAGAGAGAGTTGGGGTCGAAAATCGTTGACCAGGGCGAGGGGGTCCGCTGCAAGCGACTGGGTGCTATTGCTGGCCAACAACTGATGTTATTATTACACCGGAGCTGACGTCAGCTAACGCATGTGAAAAACTGAAAACTGTTTCATAATCAGAGCACGAAACATCCACCATCCACACCGCGCATCTCGCACCCGCACAACCGAGCTGCACATTAACACAAAAAGCAAATATGTATTTTTGTTGTGCTCGATAATAATTTGTATTTGCAGTTGGTATTGTATTTGTGGTCAAATGAAAATAGGAAGAAAAACAAGAGGTAAGCAAACAAAGGGGAAGTTGTATTTATGGTGTGCGAGATCAAATACCCTAACTAACATAATTAAAAGTTATGTTAAAAGATAAAAGTTCCAAAGCTGTCTAAACTGTTAATATTAATCAATAATATATGACCTCTCCAATAATTATCTAATTATTAATTTTTATAAGCCAATGTAAGGGTATAAAAACGCGCATATTACGCATTTTCAATTTAGCATTATATCGCCCATTCGGCAATTTTCGACCGCAATTGCCCGGACAGCTAACTAACAATTACAAAAGTGGAACAAAATTACCAGTTTTCGCGGAACGGGATGTGGTTGGGCTTTCGGATTGAGCATCATTCCAAAATGTCTTTGTTCTTATATTATATGTCACAAAGCTGAAGGAAATTTGCAACCAGAACTATGAAATGAATAAGTTCGATAAATATTTCACTGACCACATGGCACTATTGTCAGGATTATTAAATTGTAATTTGCTGGCCATTTGCTTTATGTTGAAAATGTCAATTAAGTTCATGGATATAATTAGTTCTTTGCCCACTCTCTGTCTCTAACTGTGTGTCTGTCCCTCTCTTTATCTGTCCTTATCTGTTTGCGTAATTTTACGGTCAGTTTATGGAATTTTGACATTAATTTTCCCACCGCAAATTGAACGATGGCAGTGTCAACGGCAACGGCCTTTGAGTCAGCTAAATTTGAATATTAAAATATATAATAACGCTTACAGCAACAATACAATCAATAACTAGAATAACAGTCAATTGCAGCAAATTGCACACCCTTCAAAAATAATTTTAATCGAGCGATTTGTTTTTAAAGATTAAAGAGTATAAATTATATTGCATTTATTTGGAAATTGTTCGATTCAAAGACACTCTGTAGAAAAAAATATGTTGTACTGAAACGGAATGGATAACGAAATAGTTTATACTGATTTTAACACACTTAAGGTAGGGCATAAAATTAAACAATAATTGATGAAAATTTGGGTTGCTTAAATTTCAATTGAAATATTAATAAGGGAAATAGTTGTCATTGGTTTGTCTAATATTTCATTTTCACATAGCTGCATCGAGACTTCTATGGAAGCTTGCAAATATATAATTTATATACATACATATATATATATATATATATATATATATATATATTTTATTATTAGCGTTTACCCATTAAAATGAATTTGAAACTCATTGGAGTTGCACATCATTTTATATATGGCTAACACCAACATAAACACGCACACACAATTGCCTTATATGAAATATTTAAGTCTACCTTTAAATTGATGGCCAGCAAAGACAAAAACAAATATCCATAAATGATAATTTCATCAATTTCACTTCCATTTCGCTGGCAGCAGCTGCGTTTAACAAACTGCCCCTTAAAACCCCGTCCCCAGTACCAAGTATATTATGCATGTATGCGTGGTAAATATAAATTTTTGTATACACATATACACGCACATTTGTTTCTATGTGTGAACACCATTATTATTGGCCAAAACAAGTTTGCACATGTGCCAAAAGTTAGTGCCGCCCGCCTTTTAATGGGAGACGTACAGCTGGAGGAGGCCTGCGATATATATACGTATTGTCGCATCCCTAGCGATTTATTCAATTGCCCAAAAAAAAAAAAAAAAAAAAAAAAAAACTCACACACTGCCAAGGCATAACAAGAGTTTACGACGCCATTTTTGGGGCCATGTAAATTACAATTCATGCGACTATCAACAGCTTTTTTAGTCCCGCCCAGCTCGGACTGGAAGTGTGTATTCCGATATACACATATATATATAATATGTAAATATGTCTGTGTTCGCACTCGCATCTGAAAATGTTTGAAGCTATTCGCCGATTTTCAAATATATCGCAAATGTGCGTGCACTCGAAGCGTATTTAAACTTTAAATATTCTTGTTGACATTTGGCAAGATTTTTATTTTTCTTCGTGGCGCAACTTTTGACCCATTCTTATTTTAAAGTTTTTCTATGCGACTCTGCGTGTGTGTGTATGTGGGTTTGGGTGTGTGTGTGTATTGCAATGTACGTCTCTTAAGTATGATTTACATGCCAAACTTTTAATGGCAAAAATTTGTGCACAAAGAAAAGAAAAAGTATCGCCGCATATTTTTTATTGTTGTAGGTGTTCAAACTAATGCAGTGGGTTGGCTATATGCATATATCTTGAATATGAGCTAAATTCAAGGGTCTTTGATATCCACAAAAATTAAGAGTGCAACTTTTGAATGAAATAATTTTTTTTTTGTCTCTCTATTATAGAAATATAGTAATTTGGTTTATCCCACTAAGATTTTTTTTGGATCGGTTTCATTTACTTTTCTAGCAAGTGCCATTATCTAGGCGGCCCTGCCACACATCTGTTTTCCACCCAACGTCCCACTTAGTCCGCCCCGAAATGTATGCTACCTTTTATATTATCATATTTCATTCACGTGATAACATAAATTTTCACATTTGATTGTGCCTTCCCTTTACTTTTGTCTTTAAGAGAAACCACTTTGGCTTTTTATGCAGTGCCTTTTTTTTTTTTTTGTTTTTTGGAACTTTGTCTGCTCTTAAATAACTTTTTAAATTATACATGAAAAGGAAATCGTCGTTGTCTTCACTTTGTGCCTGTTGAGTTCTGACAATAAAGTCAGCATTGCTTTAAGTTGTGCTTTGATTTATTTTGTCTCCTTGCGATGCTTTTTGCTATTGTTGTCGTTGCTGTTGCTGTCATGACTACCTTTTGCGCTTTGCTTGAAAAATCGGAAAGCGTTCCTCTCTTTCCCAAGCGTTTGTCGGCATTTATATGCCGAGAAGAGTGTTGCTTTTGGTGGTCGATGGTCGGTGCGGTCGTGGCAATAGTTATGCATAAGCATACTTGCATACTTACATCCTTTTACATATTTTTATAACAATTATTTGCGTCAGCTTGGGATCCGAGTTTACGGGTTAAGGCCGCAAAACTTTTGGCGAACGGCAAAAAGAAAAAACCACCAAGTATTTTTATGGCGCCACCTCAGGGCAAGCAGCTGAGGAGGTGTGGCAAAGGGCCGGGCGAGTGGCGGGCTTCAGTTGAATGAAATTATTAAAAAGTTGCACATTTACGAGCATCGAACTGGACGAGCAAGTGAAGGAGGAGCTCCAGCTCCAGCTTCAGCTTAAGTTCCAAAAGGGTCCCAGCATCGTTTGACATTGCTTGGCAGCTCGTCGAGGGCTTATTTAGTTTAAGACGCACTCTCACACACACACACGCACACTCACACACACACACACATAGACGTTGTGTGAAAGTTTGTTACGCAAAAAGTTGATGCCAAAAACTTCAACTTGGCTTTGACTTTCGTTTTATGCGCTCGGCAAACGGAAAATATTTTTGGCCAGTTGGAAATGGCGACGTTACAATTCAATTTCCAGCCAAGCAGGCTTCAAGAGAGACAGAAACAGAGAACGAGAGAGAGAGAGAGAGGGAGGGAGAGCGACCTGAATAACCAACCTGTTTGCGATTTATACTTTTATTTATTATGAAATATGAAATATTTTTCTTGCTTACAACAAGCATTCAACGCCATCGCAGATACTATTAAGTAAGCTCTTAGAGTTTACACAGTTTACAAAATGACCTGAAAAATGTTTTTATACATATCTAAGCACCCAAGCGCAATACATTGATCAATTATAGCAACATTTTTATGGATGCTACCGTTAAATTGAAACTTTAATAAACTTGCAAAATTACATCTTTTTATTAAGGACGTATATTTATTAAATATTGTTTATTCGGATTTGTTAAAAGCTCAAATCGAGCTTACTATTATTTCTCAACTTTTTTATAACTTACATCTGTTATATATTTGTTGTCGAAAATGTATTCCCATCAGATATCTGAAATTGTTCTAATTATACCTTTCTCAAAAATATAAATGTTAAAGGCCTTTGCATATTTAAAAATAAATATATGTACATATATTGCGTATTGTATATGCATTTTCTATATCTTTTATATTTTTAATCAAAAATGTTGTTCTATTTATACCTTTCCCAAAAATATGAATTTTAAAGGCTTTTCCCAATGTATTTCCATTGACACTTGTGGCAACTGTCAACCTTTGGTATTACTCCTGATTTATGTCAAATGCCTTATCTGTCTGCCTGCTCGTTTTTTTTTTTTTTGTTTTTGTGCTGACATTACAATGCTCTCGATATACAAATCAACATTTGTCATTTCTGCGGTTGTTGTTGGTGTTGCTCTTTTCTGTTCAATATGCAATGAGTTCTATCTCATTTGTTGGAACACGCAACACGTAGCAGTTACAATAACAACGCAATCTGATATCTGTCGCCGAGTTGTGCGTTAGTTATGTGACTATTGTGACAATTGCATTATATATCGGGGCGCTGACTGTTACACCCATCAAGAATGTCAACGCCCACCCTCACAGAAAGCTGTTGCTCATTGTTGTTGTTCTTGTTGTGGATGTTGTCATGTTGCCAATTTTTCTTTCCTTTTTTTGCAGCTATCAGCTGATTGGGCTCTTGAAAAAGCCGCTGATCAACAAGCGGCCAACAAAGTAACTATGTGCAAACAAGAAGGACCAGAGCTGCGTGTTTGTAAATATGTGCATTAGGGTGCCTCAAATTGTTTGGTAAAACCATTGGGCAATTGGTATACCAAGAATGTTATTTTCGATAAATTCTGCAAAACAAACTTTTAAAAAAAAAAAAACATTGTTCTTTAATTAAAAGAGTCTAACATCAACGTGGAAGTTTGCTTGTTTTACGTTATGCTTTTTAAACAAAATTTCTGGAAAAAGACAGTTTACGTTCTACATTTTTTACCGTTTTTGGTAAAAAAAAAAAAACACTGAATCACCCTAATATTCATAGGTATTTTTACACATGTTCGCTATATAGGCGTCAGAGCGTTCGCATTAATTGAACAAAATTTGTTATGGAACCTCCGACTGAACGTCCGACTACAACAAAAGCAAAAAATGAAAAAAAAAAAAACAAGGCAATTAAATGAATCGGACCATGTCAGATGCAACTGGGGGCACAAGGTCCAAAATGGTCAACATAATTGGAATAAATATGCATATGTAAAATATTCATGTATATGCATATTTATATATACCCTAGATGACAGCATCACATTCTTGCCAAATTGAATTATTTAAAAAAGGCGATAAATACCTATTATGTTCATTTTGCACCAATTACATACATATGAATGAAATTAAATTTATCTGTTTTCTTACAGTTATTTTAAAGCAAACACGAATTTAAAGCAATATCTCGAATGCGCAAAATGTATAAACTGATAAATAGCGTGGCTAATCAGTGACTCAGAATTAATCAATTTGCAGTTCAAAGTCTATACTGGCAAAAATTAAATGAATATATTTATGATGAATTAAAGAATTAACACCAAGAAATTAAAAATGAATTTCATTGTGTTTTGTTGTTATTAATTTAAACTTATGTTCAATAACATTCATTTAATTACACTTCTAAAATTGAGCTGGAATAGGCAAATGCAAAATAGTTTATTGTTAATGGCATATAAAAAAAAAAAATCCGGTCCAAAGTAGCTTCATATACAAATAGCACAAAGTAATATAAATATAACTTGTTAAATGAGAAACAAGTATTAAAGAAGAGAAAAAAATATTAAAACAATCTCTGAAAAATATTGATGATATTGAATAAAGCTAATTGGTATGGTTTAGTTTTTTTGTGGCCAATATACAATCTAAATTCTTACTGCGGCCCGGACTTTAGTCGATTTAAATGTATGCATATAAATACATATTGTTTTATTTGTATATATTATCGTTTAAATTAAATTAACCTCAGTACAGGGTATTAGCCTCGTTTAGCGTCACAATTTTTGTCTAGTTGATATTGCATACTTTTGTGCGAGCAACAAAAACCAAAGAAATGCGGTTGCCAGCAAAACAAGCAACAACCGCAGAAAGCGCAATAAAAATTCAAATGTAAAAGAGGAAATGAGACAGAGTGAGAGCGAGAGAGTCAGAGAGAGGGGGAGACACACACAAATAGAAAGGGTCAGCATGTGCAAAACCAGAGCATGGATGGTGATGATGGCAGCGAAGATGGTGGCAACTGTGGTGCGAAACTCTATGAAAAACGTAAGTGAAATAAAAATATTATTACAAGTAACGGGGTTATGCGGTTTGCAGCAAGGCGGTAAATATATGTATAATATATTTGAGTGTGGCGTGCAACAGTGCGTATAAGTTATAAACATGAAATACGAAAAGAAGAGCCACAAATCATAAACAAGCAAGATCCCCATAGCAGATTTTTGGTATTTGTTAAAGCAAACTAAAAGTCCGAAAGCATAAAATAAAATCAAGATTCTGGTAAGTTCACAAATTGTTGACAAATGCACATCTGTGTGGTGAACTGAAGTTGAACAGGTGCCTTAGGAAGCAACGCTTGATGCAAAATGAAATTATAAATAACTACAGCAAACTAGACAAAGGCTAAAAATGATTTTCCTGCATTTTGAAGTAAACAATTTCATTTTTGTATATGCATGCCAAGATTTTTAGCTCTCGTAATCTTCGAGATCTGAACAGAAATAAAGAGGGAGTTATCCAAAATATGTGTGTGCTATACGATTGCCTACATTTTAAATTTGATATACTTTTATATATATAGATATATATATACAGCTTAAATTATGAAATACCAAGCACCTACTTGTGTATGTCGTACATGTATGTGGCAATACTCGCATGCAACTGTGGCTTTTTAAGTGCCACATGATATACGAGCAGGCAGTTAAATTTTATTGCAAATCACACTCACACACACACACACACACACGCACAAACTTTGCTAAGCCGTAGATAAGATGCACAAATAACTAATGATAAGACTCTGAACAAGCAGTGGCATTTGAAAATTTGTTTGGCTAGCTGAGAGTATGGAAAATGTGTTAATTACGAAAATGGAAATGCAAATGGAAGTTGTGATAAAATGAATAAAATGAGAGTTGATTTACAGTTGTTATGCGGATTCCGCAATATCATCTATCAAAGTCACAGCGGCTGGCATTCGCTGCGCGTAACTGACAGCACTTTTGCAATCTAAATATGCTTCTACTTCAGTCAAATTGATTCACTGTGAGCCTTTAAGCGGCTTTCGCTCATGCCAGCGGCAACTGGCAAATCAACATTGCAACATGCCGGATTAAGTATTCACTGATTACTGACAGAGAGTGCAACATGCGACTGTCTTGCCCCATGTTGCTGTTGCCGTCACTCTCTGGTCTCCGGCTCGGCAGAGCCATGTGTCATAATTAAAAATTCAGCAAATTACACATGCAACAGCGGCGGGCACCGCTGCTGCTGTTAAGCCTGGTTCTGGATTGTGCCCGGGCACCTAGCCACACCGCCAGCGGCGTCCTTCAAGCCCATCCAGCATCCAGCATCCCGCATCCGGCATCCTTGCTTTCATGCGGCGGCTTTTGGCTTCGACTGCTCCTGACTATGATGATGACGACGACCCCAATTTCGCACTTAACACCACAGTAAACCGCAGCGAGCTACTTGCGGCGAGCGTGACGATGACGTTGATGACGAAGCCAACTTTGACTCTCCCAAATCAACTGTGGATATAGTCTGCAGATCTCAGTATATACCCAAAAAAAAAAAAAGAAAAAATATTTCGTTCAAAACTGCGGCTGTCTGAATTAACTTTCAATATTGAGATTTAAGAATAATGTGTGCAATTCCATGTATTTCCTTATTTTGTTTAATAATATTTGGATCAGGCAACCGATCTGGTTACAAAATTTCGAACCAAACTCAAACTTCTACCTAAAAAATTATGTAATAGAAGTGCGATCATCTCGACCTTTAGAGGAGGTCATCAGAATACGCCCCCAGTGGGCGTATTTATTCCAACAAACTTAATGTATTTAAGTTGAAAGCTGAGGGCGCTATATAGTTTACTCTCTTCACATAAAATTTGAGCACATAAATCAAGAGTTTGTGCCATTGTGCGAGACTTGCCGGCAACATGATGGGAAATGTACAACTGCATTTTTAGCAGTCAAGAAGTTAATTAAACTAACATTAAATCGCCGTTCATTCTGTGCTCTTGCACAGTGCGACTACTTTAATATTTAATTTGTGCCATTTCTGCCAATTAATTACACGCTTTGGCCTGCGTAAGGACTTCGACTTCAGGTTGCCAACTGAAACTGAGCAGCATCGCTCATAACTAATAACAAACAAAAAGTTTGACAGCGACGACAACTTTGACAACGATGACACCTCCATGCGGCAGTTAACTGGCCTGCCGGATACTCGACGCGGCCAACAGCCAGCTGTCAACTTTGGCTTCACAAAATATTGGTCGGCTGGCACTTTTAAGGCATTGTCGTCGTCTCAACAACCCGTCTGACTTTGAGTGCTTATCGACTTTAAAAACTAAAATCAGTGCGGGGCGCTCTTTCGGCAAATGTGCGGACTGCCCGAAAAACTTTTTAATCAAATAGGAAGGGGCGTGGTGGGGCATCCAGGTGCCGGGTGCCGGGTGCCGGGTGCCGGGTGCCGGGTGCCGGGTGCGGGAACGCGGTGCGATAGCCGGTCTGCAGGCGTGCGGCGTAAATTTTATTAACAACTGCAGCATAAAGTGGAGCTTAGCTGCAGTTCGAGAGTCCAACAATGTCCAACAGAGTGGCAACGGCAACGTTGCCAAAGCACAGCCTCATGGTCACATGGCTTAAAGCCCTGACTTGCTTACCGAGCTGGTCAAGCTGCATCGCATCGCTGCTCTTTGGCTTTGAGGAGCTGGAGCTGGAGCTTGCAACTTGGTTTCTGACTTTGTGTCTGGCACTGGCTCTGTTGCCAGACAGAGCGACGCGGCCCGACAACTTAACTATGTGGCAATAGCAGACATAAACAACAACAGCAGGCACTCAAACAAATCGCATTGATTTCAATTACCCAACTTTTCGAAAAGACAACATTCGCAGCTGCAGCAAATTATTCGTGTCTCTTTTTTTTCATCATCTACCCAAAGTACCACAATTTCGTAGCATTAACTAAAAGTTAGCAAGCCATACACTAATTTTAAATATTGTGCTCGATTTTGGACATTAAATATTAATTATGTTGGTTTAATAGTTAAAGAGAATTCAATTAAATTTCGCCATAACTAAATTTTATAAATTTAATATTGCAAATTTAAATTGCAAATCAAAATGTTAATTCAACAAATATGCTGAAAGTGTAACCGACTAGCCCTTGCTCTGTATACGGGCGGTCTGAAGTGAAGTGAATATATATTTAGAAGCTTGTAAAAACAAAGCGGCAATCTTGCAATACGCCTACGCCAGGGTATTTATTTAATTATATCAGCATCAAAAAAACCGCTTGGCATAAGCCTAACTTAGCTGACATGGAAAGAAGCCATTCAAAATATGCAGAGTATTCAAGTATATTAAATATATTTATCTATAGCTTAACTTGTCTTATGCACTCTATTATTATCGTAGTTGCGATGAGCTTGCAATGTCGTGTAATAAAAGACGTTCTTGCAATTGATTTGATGCGATTTGATGCGCATTTATTTGATTAGCTGTGGCGCCGAATGGCGTGTTGCTCTCGTTATTCTAGCTTGTATTGCCATTGTTGTTGTTGCTGTTGTTTTTGCTGTTATTGCGCTATATAAACCGCAACCTTGTGCACAATACAGACACCATAAACACTATGCATTCGTGAGCGGGCTGCCAGTTTATTTATAGTCTCGATTTATTGTCTTGTTTATGACAAATCAAAGCGCTGCAACAAGATGACCCGATTGGGAATCTCAATTGCAATCGACAAGGACATCAGCGATTCAGTTGATACAATGTAGTTCCGATCGGGAATTTCTCGGAAGGACACAACTGGTTGAGGTGCATGTACATTCAATTCAATTGCACTTATCTGGCAGCTACATTAATTTCATAATTCGTTCATAAACATTTCACAATAACGACATGATTTCATTTATTTTTATCTCTTGATTTCACTTTCGCCTGGCTACCTGATAAAATCGTCTTTGTAAGCAGACTGTCAATTAGGCAACTTAGGAGTAATTACAATTTCATTTCCTACAACCACAATTTTATATCCCCTCAGTTTATTTATTCAATGGCAAAATGAAATGTAAATGCTGGAAATCAATTATGTTTCGTTCACGTCTTTTTGTCAAGTTTTACAATTGAAAAACTTAGCAACAAAATCAATTAAATATATACAATTTATATTTAAAAACTACGTATAAAAAGGTAAGACAGAAAAAGTGAGACTAAGAAACAAATTTATGATAAAAACTTTATACATTGTTATTGAGGCATCCAAATATGTTTGCCTTACATTAATTCATGAAAATCGCATAGAAAGGCGATGAGGAAATGAGAAAAAGAGTAAGGCCATTGTATATATAAAAAACTGTTTCTATACTCGATCACAAAGTGAAAAGGGTTTGTGCAATGTCCGTCATGATGTCCCCAGTCCGTACATCGTTTTTGAGCTAGAGGCTCTAAATTTAGAGTCTATATTACTGGAAAGCTCTGCTCCCACCTCCGTAATCGTAAAAATTAATGTTTAATGTTTATAATTCCCACAATTTTAAAGCAAACGAAATATAAAATTTCCATATTTTTTCCAAATAATAACAATATCGAAAACTGTTATTATACAGTGAACGGGTATTGCGCAGCATTCTCACTTATTTATTAAATGAATTATATAAAAAATCATTTAAGCTTGGCTTTTAAATTTCGTAATTTTCTTTAAGTTACATTCGATATGAGTATGCATTAATTTGTAAATGGCCTTGTGAACCAGACTTTTGCGCTCTGATCTGTTGAGGAAGTAGTATTAGTTGTTATGCACAGCAGATACGATAGTTATTATTATAATTGGTGTTTTTAAGTCATTTAGAAGATTTGGTTCACAGTGCAGTTGAGTCATAATCTGTGCGATTTGTAGGCAATTCAGTGGCAGTATTAATGGCGTTAGCGTTATTTTAGCCACTTCTGTTTGACAGTTGCCTGTTGGCTGTTGGCTGTTGGCTGTTTCGCTCGCTGCACGCATTCATTTCATTATTAATTTACGAAATGTGTTTTAATTTCGCTCAGTGCTCAGTGGCTCTGCTGCTGTTCGCATTTCGCAATCCAGTTTTACTCGCCATTTCCCTTAGCAGTTTTCTACGGTTTATTTTTGTTTTTTGTTGCCTTTCACCAAAGAAGAAAACGTGAAAATTTCTTACATTTTATTTGCGCAACATTTTAATTTGCTTGGCATTAATGGCGAGCGGAGAGAAAAGCGGGCGGCGTGCAGCTGCAAAAAGTTGCTGCTGCTGCTGCTGCTGCTGCTGCTGCTGCTGTTGCTGCTGCAGTCAAGTCGTCATCGCCGCCGTCGTGGGCTTTGAAGTTCTGCAGCAGCCATGAAAGGCTCCAAAAGTTCGAGTTGTAGAGACACTGACATAGCTTTCTGTGGGGTTGCTTCGTTCATTCCCATTGCCATTGCCATTCCCATTCCCATTCCCATTCCCATTGCCATTGCCATTGCCATTGCCGTTCCCATTTCCATTACTATATTCCCTTTCTTATTCATTCTTTCAATTCTGTAGTAGTAGCCCATCAGTTGTTTGTTCGCCTGTCTGCCAGCCTGACAGCCGTAGGTGAGCTGCCTTGGCCATTATTAGAATAGACAGTCTGAGCACAAGTCGAGATGAAATTTCCTAAGACTTCGCCTTCCCCAGCAACAAGCACAAGCCCATCAATTGCGCTCAAATTGTTGCCACCTCTCACAATTGTGCAAGAGCTTTGCATGCTGTGAAATTCTCAAATTCTCCACAGCTGTCCCGCTCTCCAATTTGTTGTTGCGCTCTGAGTATTTCTAATGGGCCGCATAGCTAAATCTTTGCGCGAGCTTTACTATTGCAAATTTAACTGCATCAAATTCAAAATTCATTGCACAAAATCGAGTCTAAGAATCTGGTAATACTTCTTTTGTTTCATAATACTACTTTGGTTTCAGTCTCTTCCAGCCACACAAAAGTATAATAAACATGTGAGAACGTTGCAATAGGGCGTAACCGACTGCGCAATACTCATTCACAGTATAATAACAGCTAAAAAAGAGTCGAAAACGGTCTGAATTACTATTGTTATTCTTGACTTTAATCTTTATTTTATTAGGTTTTCATCAGAAAACTGGCTACCTTTGATTTAGCCAAAAAGTCTTAACAGTTTATCTGGAACGGGTTTATATTCCAACCGTTTAAGTCTCTAGTCTTTCTCATTTCGAGAACGAGTATTAAACATTATCGATTATAAATAAATTTATAAATTTGTATGTTTCAAAAAAGTTTTAAATCATCTTTTTCAAGCTAAATTCAATCAGTTTTTTATTAGTGTTATACCTCGATTTTAACTAATCCAAATCGATAACGATTCTCTGACTTCGATTTATCGATAAGAAGACGTTGAAGTTGCGGCGGAAGTAGAATGGCAATAATTATGAAAATTAGCAATTGCAAAAATAGGTAAGCTTGTAAGAAAGTCCATTGTATCGATTAATTACATTATTTTTTCTTTGCCAGCAAATTGGTGTAAGTAGAGGCATTATAGAAATTAAGATGTTAATTAGATGGCAGTTGGTAGCTAAACTTTTGTCGTGGTTGTTGGCTCATTAAAAATGAAAACTTTAATGAAATAATTGCTTGGAACGCACTAATTATTTTTATCTGCAATGACGTCGTTTTGGCCAACTTCTGTGCCAGTCCGCCCCTGCAGCTTGGCCGGTTTGGTTACTTGGCAACGTGGTCGTGCTAATTACCGTAGAAAGGCAGCGAGTTTGGGCCAATTTGGCTGGGCCAAGAGGAAACAAAGAGCGACCTGATGACTACTTACCAGTGCATTGTGGCCCTTAACGGGCGTGGCATTTATCACAGGCTGATTGAGATTGTTGTTGTTGGTGGCGCTGGTGGTAATTGTGTTGTTGGTGGTGCTGTTGCTGTTGCTATTCGCGCTGTCGATGCTGTAACGGCGACGACCATAATCCGTTTGCTGTTGCTCGTGTGAGATGCCAAAGATGAAGGGACCCGCACCACCGGCCGTTGCAGCTGCAGCTGCAACTGCTGACGCTGTCGCTGTCGCTGTCGCTGTCGCCGTTGCTGTGGCAGCCACAAAGTCCACATTGCGACGCGTGCAGAAATCATCCTCGAAACGTGAGCCGTGTGACAGCAACTGCGCACCATCGAGATAATAGCCGGCATCCGTATAGCCGACATTGCCGTAACGCGGCGGTGATCCGTTGGCCGCCGAGTTGGAGCTACAATTCGATTTCGTTGTGGCCGTCGAGCTGGTGGATGAGACGGCCTTAAAGGATTGCTCCCGTTGCCTATCGAAGCAGAAATCTGAGGACTGCACCGTCGGCGACGGCGGACTGCCGTACGGATAACCAATGTGCGGGCTCTGCAGATGCTGATTGTATTGCTGCGAGAGCGCATCAAAGTCGTTAAAGCCGTGCAGTCCCTTGGCGCTGTCGCGCTTCTGCTGCTGCATATACGGCGAGACATAAGCGCCGGCGCCGGCGTTGGCGGTGGCTAAATTACTGCCGTTGGCCACGTTAACAGTGCGCTGCGGCGGCAACGGCGGCGCTGGCAGCGGCACGCCAGCCATCGGTGCGACTGTTGGCTTCTTCTTGCCACCGGCCATGGCCAACAGCAGCTGGGGCCGCCGTTCGCCGAGCAGCGGACGCTGCGAGTTGTTGTACGGATGATTGCGCTGCATGCAGGCCGAGCTTAGCGACATGTTGTCATCATAATCGTCCTCGAGCTCCACGTCCGCCGGGTTGCAGTCGTAGCCGTGCCCAAAAATGGCCGGCTGGTGCTGGTTGTGAGGGTCGTAGTATTGTATCAATTTCATATTGGCATTTGGGGGCGGCAATGGCGGCGCCGGCTGATGTTGGCTGTGGGCGTGGCCTTTGGGAGCGACGGCGGCGGGCGCATTGGCGGCACTGTTGCCGGCGCCGCTGCTGCCGCTGTTGCTGCCGCTGCCAAAGAGTTTGGCCAATTTGACAGTCATATTTGTGCGACGTTTGCTCTAGACCAAAAAGTTTTTCAATTAAAATGTTGCCCAATGCCAAAGACAATGACAGTTGGCAAAGCTTCTCCACACAGTCGCAGTTGCAGTTGCCGCCGCTTCAGTTTTCAGTTTTCAGTTTCCAGTTTCCAGTTTCAGTTTCAGTTTCAGTTTGGCCGCCTGCTGCAAGAGAGAGAAGGGTAAAGGCAAATTAAAGCAGGAGCTTTGCGAACTTATGCAAGCAGAGGCCATAATGCACTAACCAAAATCAACCCATATCAGAAATATACATAAATATATTAATATAAACAGAGCACAAATAATAATAATAAAAAATAATAATAATAATCATTTTTAATTTAAGAATATTTAAATATTTTGGTTTGTTGGTATTTTGTCTTTTGTACAAATACGTATATATTTATGTTTCTCTGAGCTTTTATTACATTTCACATTTTATCGTCAAATTAGAGCTGAGATTCTACAGCATATATTCTATGTAAATATATTTATATATATATATATGCGTTAGTAAATTTGTGTGAATTTAAAGATAAACCGAGTTTTGGAATAGCTACTAGAATTGGGAAAATTTGCTTAGCAGAGTTCAATGATAAGCCAATAAGACCCCACACCAACTCAAACATAAAGAAACACCCACAAATAGTCCTAAATAAATCTCGGCTAACTTGACTTGGGAGAAAGCGCTGAGAGGGGGTAATCAGAGAACCGGCAGCGGCAAAAGTTGCAGCCAGCTGCCGCATCATCTTTTGGATTCTTTTGAGCTGCTCCTCTTACTGCGACTGCTGGCGAACCGCAACGGAAACTGTAATAGGATATGCATCAGCAAGAACGGCAACTAGTTAGTTAGCAGCAACAATGGCAGGCGGAAACATTTCACGTTCAACGGGTCGACGACGATTTATAAAACGGTCAATTCGCATCAAGATTTCTTCATTTTGTTTTTCAATTACGGTTTTCTTGTTGCATTTGTGCGAAAACCGCAGCCAACGGCAACAACAAATATGTCATACGAATTTTCAAGTCGAACAAAATAATAAAAATAATATGAGGTATTTTTTAAAAAATAAAATAAATAGCTAAACTAAGAACAGGGTGACTTTGTGAAAAAAAAAAACATAAAACGATGCCAGTCAGGAGCGTACTTGACACGCTTGGTGACATGTCACTACTTATGTCTTGCCTATATATAAGACGTATATCTTATAATAAACAATACTTTACCAAAACTGCCTTTAGCTCTTGTGAGTAAAAGGAAATTAATTATGCCTCCTTCATAGTCATCAGGGAGCTGCATACGAATTGGCCAGAGCGTAAAGGTATAAATCGATCGGATGTAACAATCAGATCAGTTGACACTTGGCTCCTTAAAGCTGAAAGCTTTAAAAGATTCGCATTCATTGAAACAAAAAAATTAAACTAAAAAAACACGCATGAGCTATCCTTTCATCTTGCTGTTAGCCCCTTTGTGGTGCCATGGTCCAGTAATTCTTTTACTCGCTGTCTGTGTATCTGGCGGGCTGTTGAATCATATCATTTTTAATATTGCAGCCAGCGACCGACAGACAAACGACCTCAACGACGACCACGCCTCCAAACGTGGCACGGAGCGAGCAAACGAGATTCTCTCGTATGTGGTGCCTGTCGGACAAAAACGCTAACAACAAGAGCCATGACAAGCAAAACAAAAGGCAAAGCAGGACAAATATTAAAACAAAAAATTAACCAGCCCGCTTAAGACGCGAGTGCTCGACTTTGAAACACCCTGTGTCCAGGCAGGCACATTTTAAAAACGCAAAGTGTGAAAAAAAAGTCTAAAACATGTTTACTCAATAAAATGTTATATATATTTTTTAGCATCTAATAGTTTAGAAAATAAGTTTAAAATACATTCGCGACAGTAAAGTCAAAAATGGAGTCCAAGCTTTTATACTAGTTAGTAAAAAAAAAAACTTAAATATGTAACTTATTTTTGAAGTTAACGATCACTTTAAGGATTTGTAGTAATATAAAACAAAATTAAGTTGAATTTGCAATTCAGATTTGAAATCAAATTAAAACATACTTTTTTTATACTGACAAAATATTAAAAAGAATAAAAAAAAACCATGTCAATTTCGAATGATGTTCTGGCCATTCCAGTTATAGACACAACGTCATAAAAGCGTCTTTTGATGGGCACAGCAGCAGTGGGGAAGAGCATTCCCTGATTGAGACGAGGGGCAGGCTGGGCGCGGCCCGAATGGCAGAAAGCGACAAAAAGGAATGAAGGGGATGCACAGAATGCAACAGTTTGTAATTTGCGTCAAGAATTGACGCGGTCGCCGAGCGAAAAGCTGGCAACGCAACAAAATTAAGTTGCAAAGAGCCAGCGCCAAAAAAAAAAAAAAAGAAAAAAAAAGAGAGAAAAAAATTGCCGGTGGCCATGACAAAGGCAGTGGGTCAGGGCGGCGGGGCAGCTGGTTGCAGGAAGCGTCGTCCTGACATAATGGCAAAGTTCACTTTGTCCACGCTTACAGTGTGTCCACTGTGCACAATGAGTGCGTCATGTTGCAACTGTCGCGCCAGCTGATTGTGTGCCGCAAAATGTTAATGAGACAAAAGATGTCAAAGTTGTGGCAAAGGCTACGACGACAAGAAGGCGTCTGCTGTAAATACAAACATGAAAGAAAACAGAAGTCGGCTATCGCCACCACACTTTTGAAAGAGTGAGCGTAATTACATTGGCTACACGGCTACACAGCTACACGGCTACACGGCTACATGGGCGTTCCCTGCGGCTGCCTCGACACGCGTCTGCCAAAAAGAATGCAAATCGATTTTAGCAGCGGATCAGTTACTGCGACAACTGGCCAAAAAGCAGTCAAGGGAAAGAAGCTTTCAATTTAAAAAAAAAAAAATGTAAAATTTTTAAATACATTTTTACTTAGCTATTTAGCAATAAATTATTTTGATTATACTATGCACTATAAAACCTCAGTTTTCTAATGACAAATATAGTTTTTGGAAAGCCTTTGCAGCCACTTCTACATTTTAATTCTAAGGTAATTTTATATCTTTAAATTTAAATTTAACAGTATTAAAGTGCGTAGCCTATTGTAAATTCTAAAACTTGTTATTAGGAAAAATATTTTTCTTGAAGAATTTTAAAAAATATTTCAACCTTACAAATGTTACTGGAGTTATGCACCAAACGGTTAAGTTAGGTCATTTGTTGAACATACTTTCTCTAAGTTTGCTAAAACAAGTTCCAAAAACAAAAAATAAATAAGCACACAACATTTAAAAAAAAAATATATATATATACTTGAGTTAATTTGTTTCATACAAAAAGATCTTCTTAACTTGGCACGAATTTCTAAACCCATATGAACGGTGTCTGTGGCAATGCTTGAGATTCAGAAGAGTGGATCTGGGTGATTTTGGGCTGAAGCTATATACGTTGGAGGGAGAGCTCAGGCTTTGCAGTTACTTCATTACATTTAGCTTTTGGGTCTTGTTGATGCTGTTGTTGTTGCGGTTGTGTGCGGTGCTGCTAGCGACTTCCTGTCACGTCTGCCACATAAAAAATGCTGCAGGCCTCCCATTACAGCAACTGACGACGACTGACAAACAATTTGCAACAAGGCAACGAAAGTTTCGGCAGCTGCATTAAAAAACGACATGAGCCAAACTCCAGCTAAAGCGGCAGCACAGAGAAAGACCGAGAAAGTATGCCGAGCAGCCGGACACGCGGACACGCGGACACTCGAGTGGACTTACAAACGACTACAAAGCGACGGTATGGCGTAAGAGGTGCCGCACGGAGGGGTTGCAGCATACATCAGCTTACGGCAAAAAAAAACCAAAAAAAAAAAAAGAAAAAAAATTCATGCACACGAAAATATGCGTCCAACGTGGAATGAAATTATGTGCAACAGACTGACAGAAAGACAAACAAATGCAAATGGCTGGTTATTTATCACGCCTTAAACAGATATAACCGATTCAACATTTTGGGGCCAGGCACCAAACGAAACGGTTAAAAGCCAATCATCAACGTGCTGAAGCTGTTTCCAGCTTAACAAAATGCTCGTAAATTTTAATCAAAGCACTGTTCGAACTAATCAGCTTTTTAAAAGCATTCTTATTTAGTCACAACATATTCAGAGCATTGATGCAGACAGCAGTGTGTGTATTTGAAAAAAATGCGCTTATTTTAAAAAGTTGAAATGTTTCCCTTTTTACACAATTTTAAATATTTTATTAAATCTTTTTATTAATATGTTTTGTGTTCCATGAAATTCTTTTATTCTCAGCCATCACAAATGATATATTTTAACAATGCGAAAAAGAGAAGTAATTTTCCAAAATTATGCACAAAACAATTCTAGTGATAGCAGTATTGTCAGAAAGTGAGTGAAGAATAGAAGAAGAGAATAACATGAATAAAATATTGTTATATTTATATTCGTTTTATTATATTCTTTCGTATAATAAATATATTTACTCTCAAGTGAATTTCAACAAGAATTTTGTAATATACTATAACGTAATTTTATGTTTATTTTTTAGGTCTGACCAATCTACAAATTTTCTAATAACTTTAAAATCATAATTAGGTGCATATTCAACGCGAACTTTATTTAAAGTTATTGTAACAACACTCGATTAAGAACGAATCGGTCTAAAATGTCATAACTCTTACAGGGTATTTGTTCAGCATTGTAATAATAAGTTCAAATATGTTTGCAACAGTTTCTGTAATTTTGGCTCATCAAATCATTTATAAATGTTGCATTATAAAATTGATTAAATTCAATATTTTGTTGGTTAACTAAGAACAACAAAAACAAAATAAATTTATGCGACCTCTAAAAATGTTCGATAATTTCATTACACAAATAAAACATTTGTTACAATTATTTGGTAAGTGCATGAACTCATGGTTAAATGTGCATAAATGATATCATGGGCCAACATTAAATGCATAAATGAGTTTAATTACTTGCAGATATCAATATTCAATTAAAATGTGAATGCCGCAAAATAGGATGCATTTGGTCATGCATATAAATCAATATGTAGCTACAACTGTATCTGTGTTTCGGCAGCAGGTGTAAAATTTAACAAATCACAACCAGACGCACAAAAATCGCCGCCAAACAATATTGAAAATATATATATAAAAAAACAAGCACAGCACAACAAAAAGACGTTGAAGAAGAAAGAATTTAATGAAGCCTTTGTAATGCTCTAAACCGGTTTCTAAAACGATCCTGCCAGACAACAATAAGCGGCGCAGCTTGCAGATACAGATGCTCGGGTCGCAGGTCGCAGGTAGGCAAACAAAAGCCACACAGCCTAGAGTGCCTAACTAGGAGATACCCTGTATCGTGTACCGTACACATACAATGTATACTATAATTTATATAAAAATTAGTTCATATCAATCTAAGTATATAAAAATATATAAAAAAGCTACTTTAAAAATTTATTAAAGAACGTTTGTATTTATTATCTAAGAGAATTTAAAAGCAACTATATAATAAAATTAAGATTCGAGCTTAAAACATCCCAAACTTTATACAAATAAAACATTTCGAGATCTATCCAGTTTTTTTTTTAAACTAAAATGCCAAAATTTGCTGCATATTGATACCAACCTGTCGCATTAGTTAAAGGGTATTATGAATCTGAACAAAGCCACAATCACTGCGCAGCTGCAAACATATACACATACATGGCGCTCATTAGTTAAACTTTGGCGCTCGTTCGAAGACACTGGCCAGCTATATACACACACACACACACACACACACACACGCGCGGGCATGGGTTATGTGCTCGTATCTAGCAGATACATTTTGAAGGCGCTGCTTTAATTTGTATTTAATTGTTGGACGCCTCGGGTAGCGGCTGACTGACTGGCTGGCTCAGCAAAGTATCTGGCAGATACAAAACAATAAAGTCACAGCCAGCTGTCGTTGCAGGCGGTTCTGTCTTCTGCATCATCTCTCTATTGTGCCAGCAAATTGATTAGATACAAAGCCCCGAGAAGCGAGAGAGGAGGCTAAAAAGATTTTTCAAAACACCGGCCAGCTGTTGTCAAAAACAAAGCAAAGCAGGAACAGAACAGCAAAAAAAAAAAAAAAAACAAAAAACAAAAAACAAAAACAAAATGAAACGAAACGAAACAGAGCCAAACAATAAACAAAAGAAACAACAACTGAACGTAGTATCTCGAGCGTGTGAAATTTCTGGCAAACTCTGTGCAGGTGGGCTCCGGCCAGGCCAACTAGCGTCGCACAGCTAAACACCTAACCCAGTCCAGCCCAAAATCGGCGCTTCCCGAATGTCATAATGAAACCACCACAAGATACAAATTTAAAGCGATATGTACGATGCATGCTTGGCTCTGCTTACTTACAACATTTACGTACAACAGTTGCTGGTCTCAGAAACACGTTCTTTACTCTACCTTGCTCAACTTTACTTTTCGTGTAGTTTGCGTACTTTGTTGCTACTCGGCCCGGCTCGCAGTTCGCAGCTCGCAGCTCGCAGGCGAAATCATTCCAAAAAGGGGTGTTGAAATTTTATCGCTCACGCGCATCTACAAAATGATTTCACGACAACAACAACGCCATCTTCTTCTTTCATTATCGGCACGTCATTATAGGCGAGCTGCCTATGTTGTTCTTCTTCTTTTTGCTATACCCTATGCTCACTAAATATATGTAAAACGGGTATAATAAAGCTGTTATCAGCACGACCAGCTGCGTCGTTAAAGTCTTGTCCGTCCGTGTATCTGTATGAGCTCATCGATCTCAGTTTCTAAGATAACTAGAGACTGTAATTTATTATATTTAATAATGCTTTGAAAGCATGAAGAACTCGAGCTACCAATATTTATACGATTCTGATATGATTTTGATGGGCTCGAGTATTGCATACACATATCAAGTACACCTAATTCACTTTTTATACGATTTGAAATAAATAATATATATCCTTTTCATAAATTTCGCAAATTATACTTAATTAAGAACAATGGAAAAAAAAGAGATAATAGAGAAATAATTTAAAATATGTGCTATTGCAGTCTTACGCAAATTGTAAGAAACCGATATTGAATAAACATTATTTATGTATATAATAGTTTTAATTTTTTTATATTATTATTAAGAAGTTCTTCTTAAAATACTTTCCATTTTGCAAAAAATTATATTTTTTGTAATATAATATATTTAATGAATAACAATGGGCGAGCGTGGAAAATAATCTTTCAAGTGAACCCTAACAAGATTTGTTTAATATTGTTTATTATACTTTTAAGTTGCTTTTTTTACGTTTGGTATCGAACTTTTATTTTCCCATTTAGCCAATATCTTTTTTTATCCGAATTTTTTGGGAACGTATTCATTACCCGAGTTTTTTAATACCTATAAATTCTACAACTAATGCGAAAATTATTAAATAAAACCTTTTTCATAGACATGTATGAGTACGAACGTAAGTGCTGAGTACAGGGTATATTCTAGCCAAGCACTCACGACCAGAAGACACTTACTTGCCTTGGTAGTTGTCGCCGTCGACGTCTTCACATTTGTCAATGTTTATTTAGTTTGCCCTTTAACTATTTGGGCAGCGCTGTTGTCCGCTTGCGGCCTTTTCTTTGGAGATGCACCTTGATTAAATTCTTGGAATGGAAAAAAAGTCTTGCAGCCCAGACAAGCAGACAAACAGACGGACAACAACAACTACCAATAAACATTGTCGGCAGCCTGTTGTTGCTGTTGTTGTTGTTGTTTGATCAGCCTCGCAAACGCAGTTGTTGCTCTAAAGGAAGCTCGAAAAACAAGCAACAGCCAAAAAAAAAAAAACTCGGCCTATTGTGAAGACGGGCCATTAATGATGCAGCAGAAAATGTTTACAGCCAGCAGCATTCAATAGCAACCTGCCATGTTGCAGCAGCTCAGTACTCAAATGTTGCATTTGCCAATTGTGAAGGTGAATTTGTTTTGTTTTCTTCTGTAAAATCTATCTTAAACAAAATAAAAAAGGACAATAACGTACATTTAAATTCATTTTTTTATACTTTACAAACAACATTTGTACATTTCTATTATATTCCAAATTGGTTGAAGCTTAAAGCCTGTTTGGTTTATATCAATTACAAAAAAGTTACAAATCTATTTTAAATCATAGTTTACTTTTTAACCAAAAAGTGTCAACAATGGGATACATCATTTAATTGAGACATTTATTAATTTCGTCGCAATTAACTTTAGTTAAGTTCCGTTTAGCACATAATTTTCTTGTATTCTTGTTCTTGTTCTTGTCTATTGTTTATATTTTGGTTTTCCGTCCTTCCGTCCTTCCGTCCATCCAAAAGAATCTTGAAATATATATGCGTGTCTACCCGCGTTAGATAAAATGTTAAGAATTTTATTGGCAGATTCACATTGAAGAAAATTTTGACAAGTAAAGCTCTCGGATCCATATCTCCCATATTTCAAACATCCATAACTCATGGTTTGTCCTCTAAATTGATTCTGCATTTAAAATATATGCATTATAAAAAATACTTTTTTTTTTATTTTTTTCGACAAAAAAGCATGTACTCCCCCCTTACTCATTTCCGAAATTTTTTTTTTTCAAAATTTAGAAATGCAAATTTACATTTTTATTCCATTGTGGTTGTCATAATTAGAATAAAAAACAACATTAAAACCGATTTTGAGGGGGTCAATTTTTTTGTCAAAAATCATGCAAAAATTTACAAAAGTTTCGACATGTAAAGCTCTCGGATGTATAGCTTCCATATTTCAAACTCCCATAACATTATCAAAACTGAACCGATTTTCATGTTTGATGGCATTTTGTTGATGGTTTGTCCTCTAAATTGATTCTACATTTAAAATATGTGGATTAATGAAAATATTTTTTTTATATTTTTTTTGGCAAAAATATCATGTACTCCCCCCTTACTCATTTTGGAAAAATTTTTTTTTTCAAAATTTAGAAATGCGAATTTATATTTTTAATTGATTGTATTTGTCTTAATTAGTATAAAAAACAACATTAAAACCGATTCTGAGGGGGTCAAATTTTTTGTCAAAAATCATGCAAAAATTGACAAACATTTTGACAAGTAAAGCTCTCGGATCCATGGCTCCCATATTTCAAACTCCCATAACTTTATCAAAACTGAACCGATTTTCATGTTTAATGGCATTTTGTTGATGGTTTGTCCTCTAAATTGATTCTACATTTAAAATATGTGGATTAATGAAAATATTTTTTTTATATTTTTTTTGGCAAAAATATCATGTACTCCCCCCTTACTCATTTTGAAAAATTTTTTTTTTTCAAAATTTAGAAATGCGAATTTATATTTTGAATCGATTGTATTTGTCTTAATTAGTATAAAAAACAACATTAAAACCGATTCTGAGGGGGTCAAATTTTTTGTCAAAAATCATGCAAAAATTGACAAACATTTTGACAAGTAAAGCTCTCGGATCCATGGCTCCCATATTTCAAACTCCCATAACTTTATCAAAACTGAACCGATTTTCATGTTTGATGGCATTTTGTTGATGGTTTGTCCTCTAAACTGATTCTACATTTAAAATATGTGGATTAATGAAAATATTTTTTTTATATTTTTTTTGGCAAAAATATCATGTACTCCTCCCTTACTAATTTTGGAAAAATTTTTTTTTTCAAAATTTAGAAATGCGAATTTATATTTTTAATCGATTGTATTTGTCTTAATTAGTATAAAAAACGACATTAAAACCGATTCTGAGGGGGTCAAATTTTTTGTCAAAAATCATGCAAAAATTGACAAACATTTTGACAAGTAAAGCTCTCGGATCCATGGCTCCCATATTTCAAACTCCCATAACTTTATCAAAACTGAACCGATTTTCATGTTTGATGGCATTTTGTTGATGGTTTGTCCTCTAAATTGATTCTACATTTAAAATATGTGGATTAATGAAAATATTTTTTTTATATTTTTTTTGGCAAAAATATCATGTACTCCCCCCTTACTCATTTTGGAAAAATTTTTTTTTTCAAAATTTAGAAATGCGAATTTATATTTTTAATCGATTGCATTTGTCTTAATTAGTATAAAAAACAACATTAAAACCGATTCTGAGGTGGTCAAATTTGTTGTCAAAAATCATGCAAAAATTGACAAAAATTTTGACAAGTAAAGCTCTCGGATCCATGGCTCCCATATTTCAAACTCCCATAACTTTATCAAAACTGAACCGATTTTCATGTTTGATGGCATTTTGTTGATGGTTTGTCCTCTTAATTGATTCTACATTTAAAATATGTGGATTAATGAAAATATTTTTTTTTATATTTTTTTGGCAAAAATATCATGTACTCCCCCCTTACTCATTTTGGAAAAATTTTTTTTTTCAAAATTTAGAAATGCGAATTTACATTTTTAATGGATTGTGGTTGCCTCAATTAGTATAAAAAATAACATTAAAACCGATTCTGAGGGGGTCAAATTTTTTGTCAAAAATCATGCAAAAATTGACAAAAATTTTGACAAGTAAAGCTCTCGGATCCATGGCTTCCATATTTCAATCCCCCATAATTTTGTCAAAACTGAACCGATTTTCATGTTTGATGGCATTTTTTTCATAGTTTGTTCTCTAGATCGATTCATTATTGAAAATAAAATTTTTGTAATTGTTGTGTTGTTATTGCACTATGCACAAGTATTGCGTTTTCGACTGCAATGTTCTCACCTTTTTTAATTTGTTGTTGTTGTAAGCCACTTCGCTGACATTTCAAGCACAGTGCATGCTAAAACTGTGCGCCGCAAACAAAGAAAATTACAACAAGTCTGACGGAAGCCACGGCGGCTGCGCGGCGACTTTTTTTTTGGCGTGTACTCAGCCAGAGTCTGGACCTGGACCTAATGATTTTACAGTTTTTTCGTCTTATTTTCCATAAACAAGCGACTTGGTTAACTCAGTCGTCGTCTGTTTCTTTTGCTGGCGGCGACGAATGCAGCTCACGAAAGCATTCAAAAGCAATTAAGCGCTTTCTTTGCAGCACCCAACACACAACAACACACACACGCACATGCGCACACACACGGCGAACGACGAATCACACACATGAGAAATGTTGAAAATGTAATATCATCAATCACAAAAAAAAAAAATGGAGAAAGAGAATAAAAGCGAGAGGAGCCGCTTCTTTGTATGTATACCCAAGAGACTACGCTACTACACTGTAAAAATTGCAATAACAAGAATATGGCTATGTCGGTAAACCGAAAAATGTATATTACATATAATAATTATATAACTGTACGCACAGATTAACCGACTGAGATTGCGCAAGAACCGAGTTCAAAGTGGTTTTCATGAAATTATTATCCAGACAAAGCCCACGGGCAAATTTAGCCTGTAGGAAATGTGGTTAAAAAATAGTTGTGTGTTTTTTTATGTAATGTATTTTCAAGCAGCCAACAAATTTTTTTTTTTTTGACAAATGGAAAATGGATGGAAAACTGTGTTAAGTTAAATGTAAAGTTCTAAGAAAATGCACAAGGCCCAAACCAGCAAAGAGCACATTTTTTTTAATCAAATACTAAAAAAGAAATGAAAATCAAACTGATTTTTTTTGTTTTTTTTTTGCTTAGCTCGACATGCCACTAAAAATGCTACTTACGCTTATATAGCCAGAGTTGCAAGAGTATCCAAATGCTTTTAGCTGAGCCAGTCCCGCAACTTAACCGGCTGGCTTATATGCCGTTTCAGTTCCCAGTCTGAAACACGAAGAGCTCACGAAATCCGCAACATTTTCTGCTTGATTATTATGCCATGCAACAGCGCCAGCAACCTGGCGAAGCTACCTACCAGCAACAGCAGTCGCCACGACCAACAACAACGATTCTTTTTATCGCATATATTGAAAAATGCTTCAAACTAAAAGCCAAGCGCTGTAATCATATTTAACTTTGCCTGCCGCGTTGTCTTTGTTGTTGCTGTTGTGAGCTTTGCTTCTTTTTTTTTTTGTTGTTGTTATTCTCGCTTGGTAGCCAGACCCGAAAACCTCAGCCAAGCCGCAACAGGTAATTGATGCCGTTTGCGCGTTGCAAGAACTTTAATCAATTTTTCAGATTCGTTTTTGTTGCTGCTATTCTTTAGCAACTACATCTTGTTGTTGTTGGTAATGGTGTTATTGTGGTTGTTGGTTTCTTTTTATGCTGTTGTTGTTGTTGTTGTTGTGGTGTGTTGCAAGTAGCCACTAACAACCAAAGAAACCTGCAGTTAGTTGGATGCTCAGGGTTTGACGGCCAGCTGGCAAGTGCCTGCCAGCAAGAAGTTGCAAGAGAATCACGAATAACTTTGAGATACTCTATACGCATGCACTTGCAGCTCAAAACAACATTAGAGTTTTTAGCACATAATTGCATGCAACACTAGCTAACAAAGATCAAACAAAAGCCAGAAAACGATGAAAATCGGATAGCATTAAGCTAGATGACAATTAATTAAATTCAATAGTTGCGAAAAAACGCAACTGCAATAGGAACTTAAACTGTGCATATCAGTTACAATCGACTAAATAATCGGGAATTTGATCGTTTTTACTCATATGCCTGCTGAAATTAAATATTTCTTATACGGTTGCAAAAATTAAAAAAAATTTTGTTATTATATTATCCATTCTTCATCAATTTTAATTTAACTTATAAATTGTAACAATATTTGATGAGCATTGGGAATGGAATAATATACTTCCCATTCCCTGAACTCTTCGCAATCTCAGCACAAACTAGCAGGGCAACAGTTGTACGTAAGTAGTAGCATTTTAAAATATATGTAAGTATAAAGTGTGTTCGCCACTAACAGCTTGTTACCTTCGTGAGGTCGTTCGGACCCAATTAAAGAAATTACAGAAATTGTGTGAAGGGCAGCAAGAGACAAGCCGTTAACGGCTCGTACTTAAAAAAGCGCGAATCATTTTGATGGCCCTGCTTGACTAGAAGGTACCGTGTACTCAGAGCCTACGTAAATATTATATCCACATGCGCCTTACTTGAGTCTATGAAAATCGCATAGAGGGGCGATATCTTTAAGTGCATATTTTTCCCTGATTTGCAGCAAATTAGCACTGTTATTATAACATAAATTAGAAAGATTCACTTTATTTAATTTTAAATATAATCTCGAAAATAAACAGACATAAATACGTATATATATTATATTTATACCCATTTAGCTGGACGTCCCAAACCAGTTACAGGGTAAACAAAACAGAAAGGTCTTAGAGTGAACATTACAAGAAATATTCCTATGGTAGACAAGTTGTTGGAGCCTATGTAATTAAGTTAGACCCGACTTCAACTGGCCGTTATGTAATGTATTTGGGTAGCTTTAAATCAAACTTAATTTGCAGTCGGACAGCAGTAGCTGCTGTAAGTGTATGTTGTTGTTGCTGTTGTTTCTCTTGTTGGCAACGTGAGCAATTAAGTGCATGCAAAGTTCATTGAGAAGAGCAGCAGCTGCTTGGCTATTGTTGTTGTTATGGCTGTCTGTTAGGGTATTTTCCTTTGCTCGTTTTCTGCCGAGGTCTTATATGCACATATTTGTTCGCACACATACAAACACATATGTACATATGTTGTCTGTGGGTACATATGGTCGAGCATATTATACACTGTCTCACTGATCGGTATTTGGATAGAGGGGGGGTGCGGCAAACTGGGGGCACTGGGGCAACACATGTGCATTTAATTGCCAACTATGGCAGCCATTTGACTTCTTTTTTGCCGCTTTTCCCTGCAGTTATTGTTATTGCTGTTGTGTTTGTTGTTGCTGTTATAAATTTTGTGCTCGACGTCATAAATTGTTTTTACTGTAGGTATTTAAAAGGCCTATGCTGCAAAGTTTGTTAAGCGCCAGACCGACAGGCAGGCAACAACAACAACAATAACAATCTGAACGACAGTGAGAAAAGCTATTAAAAATTGTTGCTGCTATTTTTTGCAGGGTTATTATTGACGCTTATTTGCTGATTTCAGTATACCCTACAAACGAAAGGGTGCAAAGAAGATAAAAAACTATAAAGATAAAAACAAAACAAATATATAAAACATATATATATGTATATAAAAAATTATAAATAAAAAATGCTAAATGTTTATCTAAATATATATGTAAATCAATATATTTATAAATAAGTCTGTTTATACATATCTGTAATTATAGATCTGCATTTCTACCTATTTGCGCATTTCAAGTACACTTTTGTATCTTACGGATTTTAATGTAAATCCATATTTGGTATCAACACTTATACACATACATATATTCTATTATAACTGTGCGCACCAAACGCTGAAGGGTATTCGAAAGTCGACACATCAACTTTTTGCAGCTGTTAGCTTTTCATAGGTCGTTGGCATTTTCTCCGCACTTACCTAAAAGGCAAAATGCAAAGCACCGTTAAGTATATTTTAATTACGCCAAGCGAACAACAACAACAATATGGTGGGAAAGCAAAGTAATTTACAAAAAAAAAAAAAAAAAAAAACGCAAATTTCTGAATAATAATACAACGCAAAGCTTAAAAGCTAACATAATAAAACAAACAACAATTAAAGAATTATAATTATATGTAGTGAGGTGTAAAAGAGAAAAGCAACAAAAAAAACAAGGAGAGAGATAAGACACCAAATCAAGAGTTTAAAGCACCTTGAAAAGGCAGTAATTATTAAACGCCTTCATTATAATAAAGCGTATGCCGTAAAGGGAATATGTTCATATATGTGCACACTTAGGCAGAGAGATGTGTTGGTTAATTAACTGATTTTAGGAACTTTAATTGCGAAACTAATTAAAATTCCATAATTAATAGCACGTTTGTTCGTTGTCACAGGGCAAAAGGTTAACAGCCCACCGAATAATCAAATTGTCGTGGACAATTTCATGTGCGCGTAAATATCAATTAAAGGCGCCAAAAATAAGTATCTACTCATGTTTGTTGCTGTCGCTGTTGTTGTTGTTGTTGTTGTTGTTGTCAGCACAGTCTGCATTTCAAATTGGGTCACACGGAAATGAAAGCTAAACAGCGAGCGGAGTGCGGCGCAAATGGAGACGCAGCAAACAAGCTGAGACCCAAAGCAGACACACAAATCGTTGTAACATTTAAATTTCAAATCAGGGCAAAAAATTAAATCAAATCAAAGTGTATCGTGTTCGGGTTGCCGAAATTGAAATACCCTTACAGGCACCTAACAGATTTACTTTAATTTTCACACAGATTATACCTATAGGATACATTGTCCAATTTCGACATATATATAAAGTATCTGCAAAAAATGCCTTAAAGTTCCTGATTATGTATATACACAATACATTACGTGCCAAAATTATAATACCCGCTGTAAGGGAATTTGAAAAAAAAAAAAAAAAACAAGAAAAGAAGAAAGCCACTGCGAAGGAACACAAAAAGTAAATAAATACTTTTTAAGGCAGCGGGAATAATGATATTAATAAATTTAAATAAAACAAGCAACACCCAACAAAATAAAAAAAAAAGTGACAAATAAATCAGAATTAAGTGGCAACAAAGTTAAAGTATATTTTTTTCGAAGAAGGATGTTTCCACACTGGTGAGTATTATTCGAGAGTGAGATATGCATGAATAATAATTAATTAGTGGGAGTCTGTAGAGCAAAATAAGACAATTCAATAGCCACGTCTCGTGATTTTTTATATTTTCCGGTAATTTAAGGGCCAGACTTGTCGCACGCCGCCCGCAATACCTGTTAGCTGTTTTCCGTTTTTTTCCTCTCTCTATTAACCTTTGCATTTGTATATTTGCGTTACTTTACTTCGCGCTCTTATCTCCAAGAAAATTTCTGTTTTGTTTTTCATATTTAGAGACTTGCGTTTTTTGCATTTCTGTCTTATTTAATTTATTTTATTCTTTGCCGCCTCCAGAAAGAAAACAAAGACATTCTTGACTTCATTTTTTTTTTTTTTTTGTGCTTGCCTAATTGCGAGTGTACAATTTCTCAGTCTCTACAATATCCAATTGGGATTCTGTTTTGGCCAGCCCCACCATCATCATGGAAAGTTTTTGAAAGCTTTGTGTTATCAGCGTAGGATTTGTCTCTTGTTTTTATATACTGTCTGCAATAAGCTGTATAAATAAGATATACTTGCACAGTATCAGGCTGGATTCGACACGGTGATTTTATTTCACCACTTTGAATATGGCTAGAAAAAAATATATATGAATATAAATAGATAAAAATATATACTGACAGTGCTAACTGATTAATGAGCGTTAACTAAAACACAATTTTATTTATGATGTTGGTAAGCAATATGACTTAGTTTTCTGGCCACAAGGTTAAAAAAAAACTGTTATATTGTATAAGAGTTAATCGACATCAAATATTTGTTTGTGAACAGGTTGACATTTGAATTTAAGCCCAATCGGCTTCAAACTCATTTGCAAAGTTCTGCATAAATTTAAATAAAAGAAAGCTAAGAACCTAGACTCAAATAAAAGCAAGTATTTTTATATATTTTTAAATTTCAACTCATTTCAAATTGAACTTGTCCGCGCTTCGCCAAGAGCAAAAATAATATACAATTAATTTCGGTGTTGACTTTTCGCTTAAATGAGTTGCCTTTGATTTTCGGGCAGCAATTTTCTGTTTTACTTTGGCTTACAAACGATTACCGGCAAACAGTACAAATCTCGTACATAATTCATTCTCGAATGCCCGAAAAACAAATCGAGTTATCTGTCCTTCATACCTTTCTAAATCAGCCTTTTTCAACACTTGTGCCGTCATCGTCATCGTCGTCAATTTGCCGCCCTCGCCCTTTTGATTAATGAACTTGTTTGTTTAAAGGCTTTGGAGCTGGCTTTGGTGCGGGGCCGGGCCGGGCCGGGCCGGCCCGGTGTGGTCAGGTCAGGTCTGGTCTGGTCTGGTCTGGCCTGGCCTGGTAAATGACTTTCAATTGAGTTTACGATTCAGTTTACGACACATGCATCCATCCAGTGCGGTCCAATCAGGTCCAATCCAAGGCCATATCGTTACACCAAGGCTATGGCGATCAAAGGGCGCAATTACGACGAGTCTCCGTTGCATAAATCAAGTTCGCCAATCAGCCGCCGCCGCACTTTGGAGTTGAAGTCAAATTGGGAATCGGCTCTTACGATATCGGAGCCAACCTTTTGTCCAGGTTTCGTTCGTACCGCTGCCGAATTTAAAATTGTCGAAACTTAAGTAGAAAAAACTGTCCATAAAAGGGGGACACAACAGCTCGAAGGTTGCCCAGTTGAGAATTGTTTTTTGTTTTTTTTGTTTGTTTTTGCTGTTGTGCTTGTTGCATGTGCACTCCCAATTGAAATTGTTTTTCCATAATCATTTTGGACTGGTTTGTCGCACAGGTGGAAATAAACAGAAACAAAAAACAAAATCGAAACAAACAACAATAACAGCAGCACACAGCACCCAAAAGCAAAGCGAGTGTAAAACAATAACAAAACTGTTGCCAAATGAATAAAGGATTGAATATTTTCCAGGCTTCACTGGCGTAATTGCATTTCATTTTCCATTTCACATTTCCAAGGCTGGCAAACAGTCGGGCTTAACTTCACTATTGTATATGCATTTTCAGGGGTATTATGCGAGCCGGACAAATATAAACAATTCATACATTGTTTCAGAGATGTACGCATTTTTTTGAAGGTGACATTACTTCGGAATTCCGTTAAAGTACCCCATATATAAATACTTGTACAAACTGCATAAGCATAGCCTTAGGCATATACAAATTATTATTGAAAACAAAATTGGAAATTGTGTACAAACAATTCGCAACGTATTTGATGCAAAAATGTACATAAAATAAACAACTCGAATCGAAATGAAATAAAATGATACGCATAAAACTTACTCGTGTTTACTCGTTCACATAAAAAACGCTTTAAAAAATTATTAACAAATGGCCAACAAACGTAAAATGGTCGTAATGAAATGTTTCTTTGGCTAGAAACCGTATTTGGATGTCATATTTAATTAAAAATGTTCTTTAAAAGAAAAAACGATTTTTACCAAGCTGGTACTTGATTTTTTCACTGATTGCCTTGATATTACAGAACATAAAATTGTTATAAATATTTGCGTGGCTTCGTAACAAAAGCAAAAATATTTTTAAAATGTGAAAATTTACAATACGATGTTAAATTTACAATACAATTTACAAATGGTATTTGTGTGATTTGATATTTATGAAAGTTATTCTAGATAGCGAGCGATTTTCAAGTCATCAGTCATGCAACACGGTTAAATCTTCTATATATATAAGTTAAATTGAAAGTATGCTGGTGCCCCAAAATCAATTCACAGGCATTGCAATCGATGATACATCCAATGCAGATATGTGCAGTATATAAAGCCTTTTGTTTAGAGTCATCCATTTTAGATTTGGCTGTCGAACAATTCGGTGAATGATAAGAGAGCTGTTGTGCATTTAGCAATGCACAGAGATAATGGCAAATCCACTTGCACAGCTGGCAACTATGAATCAGCAGCAGGGCTCCAAAGCACTTCCAGCAAGTGGCGCACAATTTGCGTTTATGCCTTATCAATTACCAGGGTCGCTGATAACATCGAACAGCAGTATTCGCTTGTGCCCTTTTGGCCGACTGAGGAGTAGCTCTTATGCACAATCTCGAGACGTCTTTTGAGACGCTCAAATGCAATTTGACTTTGGAGTACGAGCAACCCCCCCCCCCACCTTCACCACCCACCACCCACCGCCCACCGCCCACCGCCCACCGGTTGAAATATGTGTGTGTGCGCATTTCTTGCAGTTTATTTACTTTACAGTTCCATGGCACACTCCATGTGTCATTTTTATCGGCCCGCTGCCGTCCAAGTGCGGCAGCATAAAATTGCCAAATGCAGTTGGCGTCGCTGCTGGCGTCGCTGTCGGCGTCGTTGCTTTTATGACTCAGAAGTACTCGGCGCAGTGATTGAGTTGACAGGCCGCAAGTGCAGCGATGTGAACTCTATAGCTATTATACGCACAGACATCTACGCACACAAGTCTATATATATACATATATAGATGTGTGCGTGCGTATTTGGCTTGCGTGATTTGTGGCCCACAATAGTCGTAAGCTAACAATAACAGACAGCAATAGTATTGGCAACTGCAGCAACTTGTCGACAAATTTATTTCAATTTTCTTTTTTTTTAACAACTGGAAACCAAGCGAAATGCATTCAACACAAATTCCAGCAATCGTTGGTAATACATTAAAGCAAATACGCATTTTTTATCCGAGAAATTGTATTTTGTAACGTAATATGCGATCATAATAAATCATAAATCAAACAAGAGTCCAAAGTCTTCCGCACTTCGAACAGTTTCGTTCTGAGCTAAATTAAAGCAAATATTTTCCTTTCTTGTGAATCTTAACTCAACAAATGTATTTTCCTAACATATTTTATTTCAATAACACTTAAAAATAAAGAAAATAAATAAATAGGCAATTTTTCACTATTGGCTTTTTTTGCAAGTCACATAAGTTTTTCTAATTTTTTTTTAAGATAAATTCTTTTGGAAAAGAAAAAAAGTTGTTTACAAAATAACTGCATTTTTACCGCAAGTGGCAACCCTGCTCGTTTCGTAAATTTGGTTTTTCAATTTTGTTGATAATACAACAGAGTGCACAAGCATATGCATATAGTGCATATGCATAATGTTTACAGCTTTTTACACAGTTCTCACGCCATTTATGTAAATAAAACATTTCCAAATAAACCATTTATATAACCAACTAACTAGCCAAGCTAAGTTCGGCTAAGCTCAGCTATTTAAGAGCCCGAAACGCTGATAAAACTTAAAGATGAGGTTGTTTTTTTTTTTATGTTTTGAAAAGTTTCTTTTTCTCGCGCGATGCATATACAAATCATAAAAACGAAATGTTGAAAATATGCAAATGGAAAGAGCGTTTCCCAGTTAAGATTGAAATGGAGTTGAGTGTTGAGAAATGTTTCCCCATTGAAAATGTGGAAAACAATCATAAAAACTGAACAAAAGTTGTGACCCCTTTAACGCAATTTCAAACACGTTTTCGTCGTAAATTAAAAAAAAAAAAAAACGTAAATATATACATTTATGTATCGACAACTGCAATATTGCATTGCAGTTGTCGACTAAAACACGCACACACACATGCCTATATGCATGTGCAGACACCTGTGAAATAAAAAAAGAAGAAAAAACATATATAAAGTGCAAGTTAATTTTTTACTGACACTTATTATGTTGGATTATTTATATATGAATAACTGCAGCAGAAGAAATGACAGCTCCCCACTGCTGTGGCTCCACATACAGCCCCGCCCCCTCCTCACCGCCCCTTGTGGGCACCCAAAGCTCGGCTATGTGAAAACACAACTCGTTCTTCAAACGTAGCTGCTCTCTTCGTTGTTGCTGTTGTAATTTTTCGCATAAATTTACATTAATTTATGCAATTGCTTGCATTGTTTTTGTTGTTGTTACTGCGGTTGCTGCTTGCCTTTTTTTTTATCGCATTTTTATTGTCATTTGTGTTTTTATTGAACAGTTTGTGACATTTTACGATTTTCAAAGTGAAAGGTACATATTTGGTAAATTGCTATGGAAAAGAAATGAAGGCAGCAACCCAAAAAGAAAAAAGGACAAAAAAAAAACAGTCCAAAATAAGAATGCTCCATTCGAGCACACTTGACTAGAACATACTCTGCAAACAGTTGAAACGAATAAACTCCGTTTATTCCTATTATATTTTCCTTGTGAAGGTGTATTTGCCCAAATCAAGAAAACGCCGAACAAACGAAAATTCAACTTTTGCTAAACTTGAATCCACATTTTTCGCCCACTTTGCTGGATTTTCCAAAGCTGTGAAACCCATTTCAAGCAACTCCCATCTCCACAAATACAAATTTCTTTGATCAAATTGTTCTGTGAAGTTTGCGACCAACATTTTTTCATATTTCATAATGTTTGAAATAACTTTGGTTAAAGTTTTTAAGGGAAACATTATGACGGCAACGCAATGAAGTGTAGGTATTTTTGTAATAATTAATTGTTTTCTTGTAAGAATGCTGTTTACTAGATATATACAATATAATTATTATACGAATTGTGATGACTGTTAAATTCTTGTGTACTTTGCAATCGGATAATCTAATAAAAGATCGTTTTACACAAAGCAATGAATAAACATTACTTCATGACAAACAAGATCAACAACCAGACTCGGCTAGGGTATACACTTACAGATGAAGCTCTTCGCTGCAGATAGGCAGGTAGTACTGGCTTGACTTTGTTTCGTATTGCGCTTTGGTTTTTTTTCCTTTTTTTTCTCTTTTTTTTTTTCGGTCGTTTGGCCGTTTGCCTGCTTTTGGTTGTATTTATGCAGCCGACACGGCGCGAAAATCCATTTTGAACTGGTTTCTCGGTTTCTCGCTTTTGGCCTTACATAGGAGCCATGAGCTGGGCACCAACGCCACCGACGCCATCGCCATCGTCGTTGAAAATGGGAAATTGTGCACGTACTTTCCGTGCTCGCCAGCCAGTTGGCCAGACTATAAAAATTAATGAAAAAACTGAACCGAACTGAGCTGAACAGTCGCGTAGGTTGCTGCACTTTCAAATGGAAGCTGGGCACCACAACTAGGTGGGGGGAAGGGGGGCTGCAGGGACATCGTTGCGGCATTATGAAGGGCAGCAAGTGTCTGCGGTTTACTTCCGTGATCTTGCAGCATGCGAAGACAAAATCATAGAGCCCAGCAGTGGGACAAGATACTTGAAATATACGTATATATCTATACTAAACACTGGTACTTCTAAGCGAAAGAAGTTATTATTTTGTTATGTTTTGAAAGAAGTAATAAAATTCAATGAAAATGAAATAAACAAGAATGTCGCAGTCGGGTGTAGCCGACTGCCCAATACTCGCACACAGTATAACAACAGCTTTAAATAGTGGGCGTATCCAAAAAATATTCGTGCTATCTTTAGAGGAGGTTAGCAGTAATCTGTAATTTGAAAAAAATGTCACGTATCCAACTTTCAAACTGAGGGAGATATATAGATTTAAACGCTTCATCATTGCAAAACCAAATAGACTCTATTCACATCGTGAACGACAATAAAAATCTTTCCGACCCATTTTGACAGCTGAAATAAACTCTCAATAAATTAAACAAAAATTGATTATACCATCAGCTTTCTGATCATACAAAATACAACCATTGTACGTGTATTTATCAGGGATAATACAACTTTGGATACGTATTATGTTTGTATTTGTGGAGCTATTTGTCAGCCACGACTTGCGATGCCCAAGCGATTTAAAGGCCACTTCAATCTGTAATACTTGTCAGCTAAACTTATAGGCATATACATATTTACTCACAGCTACAAGCTGTTCCAATTTCATGTTGTTTGACATCAATCAAAAGTGTGCCATTTTCAGGTTTTCCCTAATTACTACAAACACTTACTGTCAAAAACAAAAACAAAAAGCCGTTTATAAATGTCAAATGCAAATTGCAAAAGGCATGCTTGGTCCGGGAAATATGAGCAAAAAGCAGAAAACTCAATAGCAGGTGACTTTCCACAACGCCCTAGAAATACCCTGATGGCCCCAAGCCCCCCCCCCCCCTCCACCTGCTGTTGCCCCAGCTGGCTTCTGTCATTTGCCATTTTTGCCTTAGTTGATTTTACGCTAATTTTGGTACGTGCTGGGAATTTCAAAGAAAAATTTTACCATAATTTAACATGCATTAAATATATAAGTACGCTCTATAAATATGTATATTATATATGCTCTATATGCTATGTATTTTTCAGCATTTGTCAACACAATTAAAGTGAGCTGAAGCAGCAGCAGAAGCTGGAGTGCAAGCTGCAGTCGCAAAGGTAAATACAGACCAGAGAAATTGGCGCTTCGCCAGAGAAATAGCTCAGAAATTAACACAAAATGTCAAATAGATGGGCGACAAAGCTGCCACGAAGGGGGGCGAGGAGGGGACGCGGATGGCAAACTGCGGCTGCTGCTGCGGCTGCATTCAATTTGAATTTAAAACATCATAAGGCAAATAAATATTTTTGTTCATAAAGTCGAGCGGAAATTGATTTCAGCTCAAATTGCGATTTCAAATTGCGAATTTTGCCGTTTGCTTTTGAGGTTGCTTCAAGCTAACTCTGGAAAAACTCGATTTTGAACTCGGACTGCGCTTTTTGTGCGGCGCTAGCTGCGAAAGCAACAGCAGCAAATATATATAAACAAAGTAGTTAAAAAGTTTGAGGATGATTTTGAGAAAGGAATTGAAGGCGGAAATATATATATATATATATAGAACAGAACTTGTAGCGACTTCAGAGACAGCCATAGATCAAGTTTGAGTGCAACTTACCTCTGTCACCAAAAGCTGTATTTGTGTTTTTGTTGAGAGTTCCAGCTAAACTCTGCAAACGAAAAAAGAGGAAACATGTAAGTTATAGATTACATAAAGATTACTTTGCATTGTGCAAATGTATTGAAACCGATTGGCCTCGAATCGTGTGGAAGTTATAGTGATAAATGCGATTTTACTGAACACTGAATAGAATAAAATATATATATTTTGTGGTTCGATAAGATAAGAGATTAAGGGCTCAAAAATTATTAAAATGGACATTCCCATAAAGTGGAATTAAAGTTCAATTTAGATAATTACAATTAGATAATTATATAAATAATAAATAGGAAATTATAAAAGCTAAGGATAGTAGATTATATAAATTAAATAACTGAAACAAGTCAACAAACAATCACTTGTTTTTGAAATGTTTAAAAACCATCTTCATTTTTCTCCTATTTTTTTTTTTTTGGCTGGCAACTATTACACCTGCGTTCACCCTTGCCCCACGAGAATGAAATGCAAATATCGAGGGCGTGTCCTCGGACCGCAACACAATGTTGCAAGTGTTGAATGCGAAGTGGGGAAATATCCGGCTGGCATTTGTGCGGCCAAAAAAGTAACAAACCATAAAAATCCGCACATAAATTTTACCGAGTAGCAGCAGCCAGCACGCAGCCAGCTGGCAACCCTGGCAGCTGTGACGATGGCGGCCAACATACGCAAATGCAGTGCTAAAATTTATAGCCAAGCATTTCCAGGCAACCAGTCAGCTGGGGGCCCGCCTACTCCGTGCCCCGCCCAAGCGCCCCAAAACCGTGCCATATAAATTACAGCATAATTTGCAGCTACCGAAAACTAGAGACAATCGATCACCATTTCAAAAGACGTCAATCAGCGCAAAAATACAGGTAAAAAAAAAACGTACACAAATATTAATAATTACACGCTTTACATTTCAATCAATTGGCTCCTCTCTCTGCTGCTTAATATTCGCTGTTTTTCTCTCGCTTTCCCTGGCTACTTTGACAGTCTCAAGAAAGATTAAAGATTAAAGAAAAGCATTTCTTTTAAATATTATAAATTATTTATTTATTATTAATTTTGTAAAATTAGAAGGTGTTCTGCATTTAGCTTTTTAGTTTTTGTTTTTTTTCAATTGTTTTTTTTTCAACTTGTACTTCCAAAAAATTATTACAAAATAGGTGAACACCTATAACACTTAATCAAATTAGATCTATATTATATATATATACAATTGCTACAATAATAATTCTAAAATAAATTAAATTATTAAGAAAAGTATTTCTTTTAAATATTATACATACTTTTTTTTTTTTTTAGATCAAATTTTTATTTTATTTTTTCTCAATTGTTCACGCATAATTGTCAAAACCAAATGAATTTGTAATTCCAATGATTGATAAATAGCTGAACACTTATAACACTTAATTAGACCTGTATTACATATATATGCATGCTACATTTGAACAATTCGCTGCCATTTTGAAGTGCGCTGTTAACGCGTTGGATGCTTTCGATAATGCTCATGATTCACATCGCTGGCCACGAGCGGACGAGCAACAATAGAGCTATGAATCACAACTGCAGCTTAAAGCATCGGTTAGCCAGCTTGTCGGGCTGTTTGTCTGTTTTTCAGCCTGACTATACCAATTTAAAGTCGAAAACAAAAAGCCCATATTATACATATACGTATAATTGAGCCGGTGCGGTCGTCGGACTTTGTGATGTTGTGATGCTGCTTCAAAATGTCTACACATGTACATATGTGTATGTATGTGTAGGCAAGAGAACAACAACTACTACAACTAATACAACAACTACAAAGCGGCCGTTGCGGCCATTGGCTTCGACGGCAACTCCAATTTCGTATCCCATTTCGAGTAGTTGGCGTTTGCGCTTGACTGATGGGCATTTGCCATAATTGCTGTTGTTGTTATGGTTGTTGTTGTTGTTGTTGTTGTTGTTGTTTATGTTTCGACTTGTTTACTTATTGTTTTTGCAACGTTGCGCATACGCCACATTGTTCTTGTCTTGCCGTAGTCCAAATGTATTTGCTATTGTTGTTTTAATTGTTCATATTTCTTGTATTATATAGTTTGTAGACATGTTGCAGTAGTTATACGTTAGCTGCTAGTCGATTTTATTGCTGTTGTTTTTGTTGTTGTTGTTGTTGTTGTTCATAATGCTTGATACGCTTGTTTTGAGCTCCAGACACATTTGGTAGCCGATTATTAACTTGAAGATTGCACATTTCACAGTCAATTAAGTGTTCAAACCGTTTTTACTGCATTAATGCACTTGCACATACACACACACACACACACACACACACACACACATCCCCTTGTGTATCTGCTTGACTTAAAGCTGCTTCAGCTAATTTATTTAGAAAAAATTTATCACACTGGAATTTTACACACGAACCATAAGAACGAAATTTCACATTAACTAGTTCACCTGCCAGCTATTTGAAGATAAACAACTTAAAGATATACCCTGTACCAGGCAAACAAATGTGCACAATAATCAAAATAGATTGAAGAACACTTGCACTGTATATATAAATATGTTCAATATCTGCGTATTCATGTAGACTTTCTGTTAAAGCTTTTTCAATTGTGCCATATTTTGCAATTAATTTACCTCAATTTAACTTCTAAAACACAAATTTGAAAATTGACAATCTCATTTTTTCATATCAACTGGCATATTTGCAAATATTACAACAAATTACATTAATACCCGACCTTATTTCGGCTTATGTTTTCATCAATTTTTCGCCCGTTCAAAAAATAATAACGTAAGGCCTGTAACTTAAGTTGGCTCTAAAGTTTGGGCTTTCAGTTAGATTTTTTCATGATTTTTGTTTTTCAAGAATCTAGTTGTCAAGTCAGTCTTTCATCCATTTTCTAGTCTTGTATGTGAAATTTATAAAGTCATAGAAGACTTAATTAAAATAAAATATGGCAAGCTCGAATTGAAGTCAATACTTTGTCAGCATTTGTGTTTATTTTTCAAGCTTCTATTCTATAAATTGCCGATTGAGATTTCCAGGAATTTTAGTTGCATAATTATTGAAGTGCTCGGACATTTGATTCCAATTCATTCACATTTCTGTGCACGTTTTGTCTCACATTTTCCGACACTGGCAATACAAAATTGGCAAACACTCAAAAGGTTTATGAACCTCACAGCCAACCAACCCAGCAAGCTGGCTGTGCACAAAAACAATACCCAAAAAAAAAATAAAAATAAATAAATAAAATAAAACATAACAAAAAAGACCAAAACAAGACAGCAAAAAACTCTCCAAACACTGTATAATTTCTTATAATTACTTTGGCTTCAGTTTATTGCTCTGTTGCTGCGTTTGTTGTTTTTCTGTCTTATGACTCATTAGAGAGCTTTTCCTAAATGAACTTTTAATTGTTAATGTATAAAAACCAAATGCTCAAACTCAAATACTTAGTACGTAAAAAATAATAAAAATAAAACTTGAGTACGTCGATTAATGTAATTATGAAAACCCGATGAATTTCACAAGTTAATTGATTTTCAGTGAAGGATGCAGCTTCAAGTCACAGCCCGTTGAAGTGCCCGCATCTAATTAAGTGTGCGGTGCCCCCCCCTCCCCCTCCCCCTTCCCCCACTTCACTGCCGTGGTCCAATTCTACTTACGCATACATGCATAAACACGTATGTATGTGCGAACAAAGGCTTACACCCGTACACGAGTGCCAGGTATTGTTTGCCTCGCAGGTATTCTCTTCGCTCGAATACTCACTGGCCATAGCGAATCGCTTTTCGAATGCAATAAAGCGTGATTTAGCTCAAAACCGAACAATAATAATAACAACAACAACAACAACAACGACAACAACAGCAGCAGCATTGGAAAGCTAATAGCAAACGAGTGTTGCAAGATATTCGGGGGCTGGGAAATGTTGACAAAGCACACCGATATCTGTTGCTGCCAGTGTTGGAAAGCTTAGCGAAACCCAAATCTGATTTAAAGCCACTTGGGCAATAGTATAAACAAGTCTATTTAAGCTAATATGTAGTGAATAAACTGAAATTGACTTTTCACTGCAAGCAACACATTAATTGAAAAGTTATTGAGGATTATGAAAATCGCAAAGAAAGCTCAAACTTTTTAAAAAGAGAAAGAGTGGCAAAACGAGTAATAAAGCTAAACGCCAGTTTTGTATTAAACTAAAGCAAAGCGTTTGTAATACCTCGATCAAAAAATGAAACTCGACGTTATACAAATTGCCTTTCTTTTTATGTTTTTTCAAAAATATACATTTTTTTAACTATTACTATGATGGAAAAAAACACTCACAATTTCTTTACGATCATAAGAAAAAAATACGAACTCAAGCCAAAACCAAATTTGGTTAAAGTTTTGACTAATGAATCTGAATAGTGACACTCAAGAAATTCTAGCTCTCCTTTTCGCTGTTTGTCCCAAATCATTTAATTAAGTTCATTTTTAGCTACATATACAAATTTTAGAGAACGTATTTGGTTCGGACCCAGGTTCGAGAATTTTTAATGCATCAGTTTCGATACACGTACAAGTTTTACATACTATATATTCCGGTTCGAATTGGTTCGATTTGAAACCTGCTGGCAGCCTTTATATAAATTATATATTTATGTAAATAAATATATTTGTGAGGTAATATTTTTAATCTCTGTCAAATTCCGGTTATTAATTTGCACCTATTCGTCAAATGGCAAAAATATTATTTTTTACATATCTGTTTTGACTTAACTTACATTTGTTATTGGTTTCTTATCAGTTTTATCAGCTTGATACTCTAATACTAAATAAAATTGATAGATTTCAATATGCAAAAAGTACAGCCCTAATCGATTTGTAAAGCTCGTTAAAGAAAAATAATATTGAATATGAATCGATTCAGATACGATTCAGTGCGAGTGCGAGTGTGAGTGTGAGTACAAGTGCGGACTCGGTTCAACCTCATTGATGACAAGATGCAGATTGTAGCTACACAACAGCTGCAGATACAGATACGAGTTGCGGGAGCATTGCGCGACATTTACCGCTCTAGCCCCGCCCACCTCCCCCCCAACGCCCCGGGGCGTGTGGGCCGCGCGCGTTGCTGCTTATCACCGAAAAATATACAAAAAACAAAAAAAAAGAAAAGTAGAAAGGAGAAGAGAAACAGAAGAAGACAGGCACAAGCACAGGGACAAGCGGAACATGCACAAAGTGCGCCGCTTATCAGGCTTATCATGCGTAAATGATAAATGGAATTGAACACATTTTGGTTGTTGTCTTGTTTGTTTGTCATTGTTGTTGCTGTTGTTGTTGGCTGGTGTGCAGCAAGCGTTGCGGCTTTGCTTTTCGTAAAGGTTTAGGTACAAGCTTGCTTCTTTTTGTATACCCTATACGAGGGTAAGTCGGTTTTCTTGGGAATGTATGTAACAAAATACTATATAGTAGATCAGGAGTATATCTTGATACTATTGATCGTATCCTTATGTCTGTCTGTACCATATGCGGTATCTTTTAGATATCTATCGATAAATATCGATTTAAAGATACTATTTTTTTTTTGCATATCTTGTAGATTTTAGAGCTAATTTATTCAATTTTTTAACTTATATTGAAAACATAACAATTAAAGTGATATTTTTATTTTATTCCAATTTTTTATTTTATATATACTATACACAGGGTATTGCCTAGTCGGACACTCCCGACTGCAGCACCCTTGTTTTATTTGTCTTTTGCTTTGCTTCAGTTTTGTTGCCCTGTTTATCTCCCTCGCTCATTGTGTGCTCAACTTTATTTCGTCTGTTCGTTTGCATTGGAAAATATTTAACAAGTAGGCAAACAACAATTGCAACAGCAGCGCCATCTATTGTCCAATTAGATAGAAAACTGGGCGTGGCACCAAACCACAACCCGACAACCAAGTTGGCCAGCTGACTGAGGCAACCACTTCACTGGGTCAGTGTCAAATGACGCACTATTTTGGATTGGTACTAAAAAAAAGTATCTCTAATTATAAAATATGTAAATATATATAAAAAAAATATATATTTAATCGGGTTTTCCACGTCATTGTATCTTACAGTTTAATAACAAATGTAAACAACAAAAAAACAGTTAATCAGAATCCAGCTTTAATCGGAAATCGCTTAGGTTTAATTTGTTTATGTAGAATTTTTATACTGATTTTATACTATTTTAAGCCCCCAACAATTAAAAAAAAAATGTGTAACGCCCATTTTCCGCCCATGTAGGTGAAATTATTTAAAACCCGGTTTCAGTGTTCTCTAAAGTTGTTAAGGAACACTAATGCGAATGAGCATTCATTCAATTAAACAGTCAGCCCCGTTCTTTTCATAAATCTGTAAAAGATACCAACTAAATTGCGAATATTATCTATATATCTCTATACAATTTTTTAAAATTTTTGCTTAAAAAAAATAAAATAAATATCAGCTATTCAGCTATGTTACACATTTCGTGACAAAATTATAAAAACCCTTTGCTAGGGTATAAGCGTATAATTGTTAAAAACTGGTGCTATTTTTATCTGGAAATAATATTTATTATTGGACAGCATGCAGACATTAATTGATACAAATATGTGCGATAAATACAATTTTTATTTGATCGCAATTTAGATTTTGGAGTTGATTTTGTGATTGATTTAGTTGATGAATTTCCTGTAAAAGTTTGTCATCAGTAGAAACGTATTAATATATATGCCTATATATGTATATATAATATATATATAGCATAACATGTCAATTTTCATAATGAGTTGCCAGCGTGGTTCGGTTACAAAGTGGATTTCAATTAAATGCGAGCACAGTTACAAATTGAATTAAAATCCGCAACTGCAACGGCGCATAATTCAATCAAATGGCAAACAAATTGTTGTGGAAAAACGAATCAACGCTTAACATGGGCATGAACATGAATATGGCTGATAAAATGATACCAATTAAGTATGTATGCATGTCCGGGCCGGACTTTTAAAACAGTGTTGCATAATGCGCGCTGGGAAAGCGACAAATAAGTAAGCAAGAACCGACCGATGTGTTGTTTCATTTTAATTATTAGACTTTTGAAACACGCATGCACTTTGCTTTGCCAAAGATGAGATACCCTAATGATTATATTTAGTATATATCTAGTTTAATAGTTCAATTCATATCCTAAATAAAGCTTTTCTAAAGCTAACCCCTCACTACAAAAAAAGAAGAAGGTTATTTTATTTTTTTCAATTGGCGAAAAAACAATTTGTGAATATGACTACAAAATGCACATTACAAGAACAGTTTTTATTTTTGTAATCTCAAATACAACATGAAAAAAAACTGTATCTTATCTTAAAAACAATTAATTTACTTTATACGTTATCTTTATTTACTTTATTGACACGTAATCTAAGTGCTTCTCACCTATGTTAATTAACTATAACTATAAGAACAAGCGACTGCGATCGGAATCGGATATGCCATCTTTATCTACACGTTAAAAGGGTATGAATGAATGTCTCTTTCCACACTCTTTCCCAACCGGTCAATGTCGATTAACCCTTCTATTAATTTTACAATCGGTAGACAGACAGTGCCTCAAATTAATACATTACTTGGCCAATGCCAATTACTTACACCGCTGAATGCGTAAACAAATTCCAGCCGAGACACTTCTATCCGAGCCGAAATGGCCAAAGGGGCCAAGGGAAGGGGGAAGGGGGAAGGGGGAGGGGGAATGGGGGGCAATGCTGCAGACATGTGTCACAGGCGGCAGACAAATGCAGCACGCAGGTTGACAGTAGCTCTTGTCTACGGACGGGGGAAAAGCGGGGGGCGGGGGGGACGATGCGACAACAAACAAACTGTTTGTCAAAATGAAATGAAACAAAACCACAGCGAGACAACAACAGGACCGGAGAGACAGAGAGTGCGGAGGGGAGCAGAGCTAGAGATGCGAGAGAGAAGCCAAAACAGATGTTCCCCCCCCCTCCCCCAGCGCAAAAGTGAGTCTCCAGCAACTCAAATGTAATTGAAGTCGAAACAGTTGAGCCAGTAAATTGTGTGCTTTATAACAAACAACAACAACAACAACAACAACAATAATAGCAGCAACAACAACAGAGACAATAGCAACTAATGGCAAAAGGACAAAGCTCGGCCTGCAGATACTCTGTTTTTGAAAACTTATAGTAGTAATGGTAATAAATATAATAATGATAATAAAATCAGTAATATATATCATAATGAATTTAACGTACATATATTTTCTATTTACGAAAGATAAAGTAAAAAAAGCACTTTTTTTGTAATATTTTTTAAAAGTGGAAGAGAGGAAAACATCACACTAAAATCAGCCGTAAGCCTTACCTAAAACCCTGAAAATCGCATAGAAAGGCGCTATAAAAGTATTCATAATATACTTCTGGCAATTTCTTTTTTAAAAAGTGGCACACACATATTCCCTTTTTGATCCCGCGTACAGTCGAGCAGCAGTTTAGTTTACATATGGCCAGCTGTGGCACCTGCTCAAGTCCAATATACACCATTGCCTGTTGGTTCCGTGCACCACACAGGTGGCATGAGAACTGTGCAAACTACGGCTGGGGATGAATGACATGAAAACGCGGAGCGGAGGAAAAGGCTTGCCGGGCAAATGTGACATGTGCACTGAATTATGAAACTGGAGCTGTCTCGGCGCCAGTGTTGCCAACATTGCAGACCCACAAAAAAAAGCCAACTTTAAGAACAATAAAAATTGATAAATGAATAATATATATAATAATAATATTTATTATAGCACATTAGGTACTATTTAATTTAATATTTAAATTTAATAAACGATTTAATGTTCGATTCTTCCAAGTACAGCAAAAATCGAATACTTTTGTAAATAAATCTTACCTTTAATTTGTTTTATAACAAACAAAAAAAAAAAAAAAATAGAAAATAGCTAGCTGACTCTAAAAAGCCAGATTTGGCGGGAAAAAAGCACAATTTGGCAACACTGCTCTGCGCTTCAAACGCCCCTTGGCACCGTATGACAAAAGCTGCGCTTAAGAGATGCAAGAGGGGCGTGGCCGAGGGGGGCGGGGGGAATGGCAGTTAGCAATTGGACGTGGGTCAGGGTCAGATGTCAAACAGCTGATGCTGATGGGCAGAATGTCAATTTCGAAGAGACCCGTAGGTCAATGCAAATTATAAAAAACTGATAGGCAGAGCTGCCGAACGGGCGGGCGAGCGAGCGAGACAGCGAATGGCGAAACGAGAATTTGCCAACTGTTTGAGAAGCTGTGGCATAATTGTAAGCCTGTGGCCACAAGGCCAACATATTATGGCCAATTTAAAGCACTTCATTCACTTTATGGCTGATGCAACAACAACTGCCAAGCATAACTCACATTTCTAGTGCTCATGTTGCGCCCTCACAGTTGTTTTACGTGTGTTTGCATCCTCAATCCCGGGGGGGGAGGGAACCCGATGCACAACCTCACATCGGTGCAACAAAATGTGCGGAAAGCGGCGTCCAATTTGCTGACTAACATAAAAAGTGCATACGCTGGCAACTCTGCGCAACCCACCGGCCCACCTGCCCCGCCCACCGAGCATGGTCCCTATTGCGATTTCCATAGCCGTAGCTTGGCAAACGCTGAAAATCTCGGAATGAGAGCTGCAAAGTTGCAGCACCATGTAAAAACATGTGTGTGCGAGTGTGTGTGTGTGTGTGTAAGTCACAGTTATCCTGGCATTTTTGTTGGCTGCGCCTCCTGGGAATTACCTTGGTTATTGTTTCAACATTTTTATCTGCCCCGA